>WEZZ01038945.1:72519-105946 GCA_013400585.1 Chloropsis cyanopogon | reverse complement strand
TAATTTTTTTTTTTTTTTTTTTTTTAAAGGCCAGAGTTTAAAATAAAGCCCTGGGTAGTTGGGAAGAAGAACTGCTGGTAATTCAGCATTTTAAATTAAAAGAGGGTTGGTTTAGGTTAGATACGAGACAGTTTTTACAGTGAGGGTGGTGAAACAATGGCAAAAGTTTCCTAGAAATGTGGAGAATGTCACATCCCTGAAAGTGTCCAGGCCAGTTTGGATGGGGCTTGGAGTGATCTGGAAGAAGGCTGGAAGCAAATTTTGAGTTGATTTGGTTTTGGAGGTGCATTTTTGAGCTGTCAGGTGTTGTGAGAGGGAAGTGCAGGTGGTGCTGCCCATCCCTTTCCTGAGGGAAGAAAGCTGCAAAGTCCCTGGGCCCCTTGGTTCTTCAGGGATAAAATATTGGTCCATGTTTTGTGGTGTCATGGAAAGCACAGGAATCAATTCAGGTCCATCCTGCTGCACGTGGAGAAAGGAAAGCAGGTTTATATAACTGCCAAACAATCATTCTTTATTTAAAAATATGATGAAATCACTCAAACCTTTTCTACTTTTTTCACCATGGCAGGGATCTCCTTATATAATGAATGTATTTTCTCCAATATGCAGATAAAGGAAAATAATCTAAAATCTTGTCTCAAAAATCTGGATCCTGTAGGACAAACCCCAGACCTTTATCACTAAATCCAGCATGGAGAACTCCCTCCTCTTTCCCACCCTCAGGTAATGGCAGCAGTGTCCATGAAAAGTCTTTTTTGGGGGGGGTTGGAATCCATTTTGATAAGATAGGGGGAAAAAATTGTCATTCAGAGGTGTGGTTTAGGTGTAGATGGTTTTGCTGCTTGAGGGAAAAGGTGAATTTTTATATTCTTAAGAATATGGAATCAGGGAATGGTTTGGGTTGGAAAAACCCTTTCAGAACATCAAGTCCAACCATTCCCAGCACTGCCCAGGCCACCACTGCCCCGTGTCCCCAAGTGCCACACCCACAGGCCTGGAAAACCCTTTCCATGAAAGAATTTTCCCTAATATCTGATTTAAATCTCCCATTGAGCTCATTTTTCCTGTTCCATTGCTTGTATCAGTGAGTCACTGATTCAGAATTCTCGTCCATTTTTCCAGAGTGTTGTATACACATGAATGCACACAATGTGAGAAATAATGTCATATTTACCATAAAATGGACAAATTCCATACATATTGCAGATTGAATTGATATTTTTTGGATATAATTTTGAATATAATTGTGGCTTGTTGTAAGTCATTAAATCCACTAGATGGTGGTAAAGACCATCGACTTTATCCTCCTGCAGCAAGAAAATAAAATGAAGAAGTGAAAAAAGTTAGGAGTACATTTAAAAAAACCCCAAATCCAACCCCAAACCCATATTTGCCTTTCTGTGGTGTATATTGCACCCATGAGGAAGCAGTGATGCTTTTGGGCATCATGTGATGAGGAGCTCCCCACATGAAATGGTTTTGTCAGGGTAAATATCGAGTCAGATGATTATGAATTATTGTGGCAAGTTTTAATACAGATCAGAACCCAAATTAATCCTTCTTTGACTCATGGATCGTGGCTCTCCTTTGCCTCAGATACAAATGAATGGTAAACAATATTTTGGCAATACTTAGGTTAATCATGTAGAACTGATTACTCGAGAAGAATGCTATTATCATTTAGCCAATTTATACCCTGCTCTGTGACAAATGAAAATTAATGTTGCTGTTTTTAAGATATCAAATGGGTCATGATTTTAAGAAAAATGATTACCCCTGAAGATAACTGATAATGATGGCTAAAGGCAAGGAGATCTGAGCAAGTTAGCAACATCCATAATTCCCTAAGTAAATCCAGTGGAAAAGCAAATAAAGCTTAGTGTGTTGGGTGGCTGAACAGGCAGCACTTTAGGTGTTGTTTGTTGGGTCTTTCTGTTGTTTTAAGTGTAACATTCCCCATTAATTATTTGTTAGTCATTTCCCATTAAAAGGGGCATGATTGATGGTTTTTCCCACATTTAGTAACCAAAAGCAGATTTCTGGAGTTGAGTGCTGCCTGCTTTTGGTGCAGATGTAATAATTTCTATTCCAGCATTGGTTGTTCTTGTTGGTGAGGAGTTGTGGAGTGGATCTCTGCTGCCTCAGTGCTGTGCATTGATAAAAAAGTGTTTTTGTGGTGAGCACTAGAGGTGATGTGATGAAAATTGCTGCGGGCATTTGCACCGAGTGAGGGGTGAGAAATCCAACCAGAACAGGCAGGGAATGGAAGGAAAAGAAAATGTTCCTCATTCTAGAAAAAGATGTGTTTTATATCATAGACTGTATAGAAATTAGGCCATGCAGAGGATTGGTGAAAAGCTGAATTTTTCCCCCATCATTCCCAATTCCCTCATGGAGAGAGCTGATCCCTGGTGTGAGGCTGGAGCCACTCCAGAGCTCAGACTTGCTGCAGTTCTCCTGTGTGTGTGGCAAGTATTGCTCCACTTTCCCCATAAAATAATTTTAAAAGGTCTTGACCTTTTGCAGAACCAGAAGGAAACCCTGCCAGTCCAGTTCTTCCTCTGCACCTTGTCCATCTTTGTGGGTGATTGATGTGTGCTCTGGAATCCTTGTGTGAGCTTCTTGATGGAGGCAGAGCTCAAAGTGACTTCAAACAACTTTCCTGTGCTTGCTCCAAATCCCTTCTCTCATTTTTAAAACTTACATTGCATGCTGTGGTTGTACCATATATGATTATCAGAACAAAACTTTACGGATTTTGACAACTTTTGGGAGAGTAGGCATGTCAAAGAAGGCTTTTTGGGGGATTATGTTGTAATTATGGATCTTTTAGGGTGCCAGCTTTCCATTCTGACTTCCTTCTGTTCCAGGACAGAGGGATTTGGGCTGGTTTTGGAGCCATTTCTTTGCTTGTCCCCAGCTCTTTGGGTGACAGCAGGGCCCATTCCAGCCAGCACCCAGAGGGATGGGTCAGGATCCAAGGCAGAGCTGCCCTTTGTGACCTGGGGGTGATTTGTGGAGCCTTGCTAAAGCTAAATCTGCATTTCTCATGGCTTACAGCAACATTTTCTCTCCTATTTCTTTTCCAGCTGGGTGCTGACCAGCTCTGGTGCCCAGGCAGAGAACTTGGACAGGTTCAGGTTTTTCAAAGGCTGTAAAGCAAAACTCATGGCCAGAGCAGTGCTTAAATCCCAGTTTTTTGGGGGATTGGTCCCAGTAAAATTCCCTTTCCGAATTATTCAGGGATGGAGCAGGGGTTTGTTTTGTGGGGCAGTAATTTCCTTAGGTGTTAAAAAGAGAAGGTTCCAGGTAAACCTCAGAACCCTTCCAGGGCCTAAAGGGGCTCCAGGAGAGCTGGAGAGGGACTGGGGACAAGGGATGGAGGGACAGGACAAGGGGGAACAGCTTTAAGCTGCAGGAGGGTGGATTTAGGTCAGATGTTGTGAGGAAATTGTTGGCTGTGTGTGGTGAGGCCTTGGCAAGGGCTCAAGGCAAGGTTGGAGCAGCCAGGCCTGGTGGAAGATGTCCGTGCCCATGGTGAGGAGGGACCAGGTGGGCTTTTAGGTCCCTGCTGCTTCATCAGAGCAGTGTCCTGTTTGAACATTCAGCCCTACCCATTGTTTCTGGGTCTTTTACTGAAGATGGGTTCATGGCAATGAAAAAGAAAAATTGTGGTGGATGAGGAAACAGTTGGTCACAATGGTTGTCAGGAAAATTTGGGAATGGTTTCATTTGTTCCTAATGTTCATTTGTTCCATGGGGAAAAAGCCCTGGGAGTAAAGGGATCTCAAGGCAGAAGTGATGTCAGATTTCATAATCAAATTATGGCTTTGGAAGACAAACCCTGCAGATTGGTGGCTGAGGGGGGCATCCCTGGGAACCCAAGGAGGGCCAGGGCACCCCCAAACCAGCAGCCAGGGTGGGACAAACCTTGGAGCCACAGCAGAAGCAAGAAAGGATGCTGTATTTTTCTCAGCTACAGATATGACATTGCAAACTGGTTGAAAAATGCCACAGAAATAGACAGAAACGTGTGGAGATAAATGTGAAGTGAGGGAGAGATGCTGGGAGCAGTGCAAAGGCTGTTGGGCAATGAAGTTATTCAAAAAGTTCCCATTAATCCATTTAATAGGACTAATCCCATAATTTTTTTTATATATAATTACATATAAACCCATCAGAACAGTCACCATTGGTTTATTTTAAAACATTTGTTGTTATTAGTGCGTGTTTTTGGTAGGTTCAATCCCACGTTTTCCCAGACCAAGTTTTTTAATCAAGAAAGTTTCCTGAAGTATTTTCTCCTCTTCTATATTGCAAGCATTTTGCAGAAGCAAGGTAGCTCCTAGAAAGCAGCACCTGATCTCCCCATCCTTGCAATTCCTGGAGGTTTTCCTCTTCCAGGAGATTTTTACAAGTTCCAGTCAATCTGCCAGACTTAAGTTGATGACAATTTCTAGATTATGTCCTACCTCTGAGTTGTTACTGAAAGTGCAAAGTGGCTCCCAAGCCCACAGATTTTCAAGGGGAGTTTTGCAAAATGCACCCTGAGATTTCTTTGCTGAGCCAGTCTGTGTTTGCAGACTAACTCTGCTCCTAAATATGAAAATTAGAGCCTTGTTTGTATCACTTAACCACTAAGCGAGATTTTAGTTAGCACTGAACCAGTTAAAAGAAAAACAAAGTATTTCCTTAACCAACTCTAGCTCCACTCAGGCCTAGATTATTATTTTTTCTTCAGAAACGGGCATTTTAATGTGTCACTTTTCAGTTCCAGCTCAATAAACAACCATTTATTTACAATTTTAAAGCAATCTTCAGCCTAGTCAGGTAAGAATTATTTCAAAAGAATAAAAACATTTTCATTTCCCATCACTGCCAAAAATGAAAAGAACATGAGTTATGAGTCTTGCTGTGTTGTCTTAAGTTGATTACTATGGAATGATTAAAAAACTAGCTGTGCTGTCATAGCAGAGGAGTACATTATAAGTGTAATAACAGTTTAGGGATACAATCCATCAATGCCGTACTTGGGAGAAGAAAAAAAAAGTTGATCTATTTCTTTGGTCATCATTTTCAGCATATTAGATGACAAATAATTGTAGGTTCATCAATAACAATAGATTAAAGTTGAAATGATTTATTGCCATTCCGCCCTGGGATGATGGAGCGCCGGGTCACTCGAGCAGGGATGGGGGCTGTATTTAATTTTCACGGGTCCCTTGGCAGAAATAATAGACAGAGGAGGGGAAACCACCTGAAACAAGGTAGATCAAAGTTGGTGACAAGTGATTTGTGGCTTTGTTCTGCGGGAGTGGTGGGCTGGAGGTGGCAGGGGTTTGGGTTTGATGGTCCTGAAGGTCTTTGAAGGGTTCTGTGATCCCAAACCAGGCGGTCTCTCACATCCCCGCCCAGCTGAGCAGCCTCCCAGGAAAATCCTCAGTGCCAGTCCCGAGGTCAGGCTGGTTCATAGGGAGAAAATGGTCCTGAAGCTTCTTTTTGATGTGAAAATTCCTCTATGAAGCGTTTTTATTTACTCTTAAAATAACAGAGGAGGGAAAACAACTCCATTTGTTGGTTATCCCACCGTCTTAGTTCTCCTGTGGAAAAACAGACAACACTCATTTGGAGAGGAACAATCCCAAGATTTAAGCTCAATCTTAGTTATTTTCCTGAAGACTTTCTCTGAACAAACTTTGTCCACAAATCTGACAATAATGTCAGATATTTTGATTTGTCAGTTCCTGCCCTGCTCCCATGTTTGTTTTTCTGGAGTTGCTGGCTCAAAAGTGTGAGAACATCTCTGTTGCCTTTTACTGAAGAGCTCCCAGTTTCCACCACTCCAAGAAAATCTGTGGAGTGTAATTCTTTGGTGGATACCCCTCAGCAGCAGTTTTTATGACAAAATAGTGAGATCCCAGTTGAGCAAAATGTTTAGAGGTCTTAGACAGCGATGCAATTTTCATGAAACAAAAACTCTGCCTAAAAGAAGATAAGTTTGAAGTCGCCCTAAGTTTAAAATGATTTCTGCTCTTGCAGTGATTTTAGGACGAGGCAGCTTTTGTTGGTAAGGTCAGAATTAAAGATTTTTAGGAATTTTCTCTGCATTTGTGTTATGGAAAACACCACCAAGCATAACGGTGAGAGAAGGGGAGCAGCAAGAGTCGAGGTTCTCTCCCTCATAAGCCAATAATGAAAAAAGCCAAACCTGTTTTGATAACATTTATAAAATATGGAATCCCAAAATGATAATTTTCTTAATGAAATGAGAGAGGACAGAGACACCATGTCTTGGTGATACCCAAAAGTTGTCAGAGCTGGGAAGAAGTCAGGAGTTCTCTGTGTACCCTATGCTGCCTAAAACTTAGGACAGGTGTTAAAAGTACTGCCTAAATTAAAGTGCATCATAAATTCCTTAATTAGAAAGTCTCTAGAAGGCTCCAGGATATTTTTTTCAGGATATTTATAATTTTGCCTTAATACTATTGATATTTTTATGCATGACAGTTGTGAACTCAGCACTGGATGGCTCAGAAACAATTTTGTAATAATGATAATAGTTATTTAATGGGCTAAGACATTTTCTTTAACTTAGGAAATTCCATTGCCTGCCTAAATAATCTCTTTTTGGTGTTTGTGATTTTTAAAGTGGCTCCAATACATGACAATGTCTGGGTGACCTGGGATAGGAGGAGTGACCACTTTACTTTGGAGTAGCCATTGAATCCACATGATTTTTCCACCTAAAACTCCTTGGACATGAATGTCCACTCTGGGAGGAGCAGGCAGAACCTGCACACTTTAATACCATTAAAAGTTAGGAGTTATTTGGGGTCTTTAAACTCCAGAAGTCTCTGGATTCCCACTCCTTGGAAAAGCCATACCTGCCAAGGAGTTGCCAAGAGCAAGTGACACGAGCAGCAAACCAGTTTTAATTTTCTGTCCAGTCAAATCTTGGCATTTCACACTCAATTCTCCTTCCTCAGTAATCTCAATAATTTCCCACCTTGCTCATGATGAATGTCTTGCCAGTTCCTACTCAGTCCTTCCACTTTACACAACCTAATTAAAGAAAACATTCCATGATTGCCTATTTTTCCTCATGCATGACAACCTATTATTTTTTCTACCACCTGATTAGGGCTTTATTATCCCTGGATTTAGATTGATTTGCTGGGCACTTTAATAAAACACTGCTTAGTTTGATTTAAAGGGCTACAGGTTTCAGTCACTCATAGAATTACTCTTATAAGTAACTCACATTCCAAGTACTGTGGAGTGTCCATGAAAGGGGATTTGAGCCTAAAAAAAATGAGGCTCACAGGTGATTTTCCAGTTGTATGTGTTGTTAATATTCTTGTTGTAAGCAGTCGGGAGAGGAGGTTTTGCAATATAATTTGTCAAGGGTGATAAATCTATTTCATCATTTCTGTCAAGAATGGATCCCGTGTATTAAAACTACCATAAATATTTTCTCAAGATAAACCAAAAGTTTCATATGATTAAATAATAATACGTTTATGATGACAAATTGCATTTACTGTGTGTTATCTGAAATGCAAGACAAAATTAGGTAGTTAAAGTTCACATGGATGGAGATCATTTTTGATTTAAAATCAAAGGAATTTTATTAAGCAAATGAGATTTTCATCATTATTTTGTTATATCTACCAGTCTCTTCTTTCAGAAATATTGCTTATGAGCTTAGATAATGATTTAAATAAAAAAACCCACAAGTGAGATTATTTTACAGCAAAATGTAGCCTGGTGATAAAGTTCAGGAGTAGTTAAATCCATGGTTGTTCCTGTCACTTTGCTGGTGGTCCCAGCATTAGAAAAGTGAGGAGTGGCCCAGGGCTGCTGTCCCCTGTCCCCACTCAGTGCAGTGATGCTTTGGGGTCACTCCTGTCACACCTTATTTGATTATTTTTCGTAATTTGGGCTTTTTTTTCCACAGCACTTTCTGATGACTGAAGGTGCAGCTCTGCTTCCTGAGGCTCCTTGCCCAGACACAGATGTGGAGAAGCTTGGGAAGCACAGCAGAGATTTTTCCCTCCAGAGATTCAAAAACAGATTTTTGGAGCTAAATATTGGCTTTCCTCTTGGTTTTGTCAATGTGGTTGCTTCAGCTTTTTCTGCCTTTTTTTTTTTTTTTCTGGAAATTTTCCTTGAATGGAACGAAAATTTCCTGGTTAAAAATGTCTGTAGGGTAGCTGGCACCAAATCCTCAAGTTTTAGGGTTTGCTTCAACTTGTAGGAGATGTGCAGTGTAGGACACTTTGGATTAGGAGCCTGGTCCACCTGGTGGCCTCCCCTGGAGCTGTGTCCCACTCTGGCACCCCAGAAAAAGGACATGGAACTGCTGGAGTGAATCCACAGCAGGCCATGAGGAGCTCTGAGGGCTGGAATTCTGCTCTGGAGCCAGACTGGGAGAGCTGGGGGTGCTCATCTGGAGAAGGGAAGGCTCCAGGGAGAGCTCAGAGCCCTGCCAGGGCCTGAAGGGGTTCCAGGAGAGCTGGAGAGGGACTGGGGACAAGGGCTGGAGGGACAGGACACAGGGAATGGCTCCCACTGCCAGAGGGCAGGGATGGGTGGGATGTTGGGAATTGGGAATTCCTGGCTGGGCTGGAATTCCCAGAGAAGCTGTGGCTGCTCCTGGATCCCTGGAAATGCCCAAGGCCAGGCTGGATGGGGCTTGGAGCAGCCTGGGACAGTGACAGGAGTCCCTGGGCATGGCAGAGTTGGAATGGGATGGGCTTTGAGGTCTCTTCCATCCCAGCCCACTCCCTAATTCCAGGTGTAATTAATTAAGGCCTGGCTTTATATCTCACTCTGCAGGAATTTTGCTGCTTGACACGTGAAGTTTTTTAAGCATGAAATTAGCGATTATTCATTTATTTTGTAATTTTTTGCTGCCGAGCTGGTCCCACATGGATGTGTCTGTGAGGCTGTGCCAGGCTGAGGCTCACCCTGGGCTGCAAAGCCCCTTTGTCCCGAGCTCAGATGTGCTGCCACACCTGGACAGCAGCTCCTTGAGCTGTGGAAAATCTTGGATCTGCTGCAGCATTCAGGAACTTGCTCAAAGGGAATCCTGTGAAAACCTCATTTTGCACCCACGTTGCTGTGAAATTGCTTCATCCTCCTGGTGTGGGATTGCTCCAGCAATGGAACATCCATTTCTTACTGGAAAATGGGACAAAAGAAGCTTTATTCCCTTTTTCCGTGAGACATAAAATCCTGGAGGAGCCAGGTGTGTGTGGATGTACCTTGCACTCCTGCTCATCCCAGTAAATCACTTCATATAATTAGTCATATGCTTAAATTTAATCACTTTTGCAGCTGGAGAATTGAAAGAGCTTCCTTGAAGGGGAATTTTTTTTTTTTTCTGTGGCCAACTAATTTCCCAGGATTTGAGTTCTTTAAGGAGTGGAGGAGAAGAGGGTTGCAGAGACAATTACAATGAAAATAAACAAAAAGATCACATAAAAGCCAAGTTGGAGTGCTGAAGAGACTTAATAGCTACAAACTGGTGGCCATTAGCTTCTAATTACTCTCAAATAATTACTGGATAGAATAGTAAATGTTATTAGCTTACTTTAATATTCAACATAAAACATTGCTTCCAACAATAATTTACTGTTTCTTCAGCTTTAATATAAACACATGTAAAACTGGGCTGCTTCATAAACATTTGTAATAAATGAAATTATTCTGAGGGTTCTGTGGAGGTGACCTGTACACTGTAGGCCAATGGAATTATTAAGGTGATGGAAAAGACCTCCAATTTCATATTCCCTGCTTGTATTGGAGTTAAAATACTCATCCATTTAGTGTAGAAGCAGATTTAGGTACTAAAAGACAAATCAAAGTCACATCCAAAGATGTGGGCATCAAGAGGAAAAATAGGAGTTAGATGTATAACCATGGTTCTGATTTCCAGATATAGAGGCCTAATTTATATTCTAATAATATTAGAATGATCTTCATTATTCATTCATTGTATTAATACTTGTATTCATCATCATCTTTGGAGAGTTTTTACATATCTCTGCCCTCTGCCACTGAATTGAGACCCCATTTTTTTCCTGAAGGAAAAGAGTTTGTGCTTTGATGTATTGAGAATAAAAGCCTGCCGTAGTTCAGGGGGCAATAACCAGAAAAATTTGTGGTGTCCCCAAGGGAAGGTTCTGTTTATAAGAGCTGTTAGTTGGGAATTTACATCTTATTCCTTTGCCAGGGGTGTTTTGCTGTCCGATTCAAAGATATTTGATAAATAATGATGGACTAAACTTTGAGAGGTTGGCACATAATTTGTGCAGGGCAGGAGGGGCCCATCAGGCATCTTCACCTGGTGCTGCAGGTGAGTGTGTCATTCCGTGGTCATTCCTCCACCTCCAATCCCCAAATTCCAACCGATATCCATCCTGGAGGGTGGAAAAGGCAGAGAGAGAAGAAAGGTTCTGAGCTCAGTTCCAGCTCTCCCAGACGTGTCCCTTCCTGCCTGCCTTCCTCTGCTTTTCTGGGATTTGGCTTGGGAGGGGGAATGGCCACTTTTTTTTGCTTTTCTGTTTGCAGCAGTGGAACTTTCCTGATGTCAACAATTAACAACTTTTTGTTCTTTGGAAATTCCTGAGGTGAGGGTCAGCAGAGCTGTGACACCCACGGGTAATCCAGCAAGGGAATCAACTGAATCTCACTATTCTTCCCATCATTTGTTTATTTTTTCCTGGCATTCCAACTTGCTCAGGGAAGTGTGTGGCAAGCAGGAGTCAGAGGATGAGGGCAATCATGGTGGGATCAGGATCTGTCATTCCCTCGGAGCCCAAGTCATTCCTATTCCTTTGAACATCTGAGAATTATCACAGGATACCGTTTTTTACAATTATTGTGTCATTGAAAAATCTCCAAACCCCCCCCCATTTGAAAAGTTTCTTGTGGCAGCCAGATTCTGACCTGTGAGGTTGTTTTTAAAAGTGGGCAGATCGAAAATCTACATTTAAATTTCATATATTGTATATTCATAAACCAATCCTTCCTTCAGCACCGGGTAAATACAACATTTCAGTGCTGCACCATTTTTAAACTTCATCGTTGAAGATAATCACCCCGAAACATAATAACAACATCATCCAAGTACAAGAAAATACGTTTGAAATGTTGTTGTTTTTTTTTATTGTACCATAAGACAGCGCTTCCAAAATCCCAAACTGAATTGCTTTTCAGCAGATAAGCATCAAAAACTACATTTCCTGCTTTGGGGGAAGGTGCAATAAGGTGCTCTATCAGTGTAATAGTTCCCAATGATATGCTCTAGTAGTATTTTGATGAATTACATGATTATAGCTAAAATGAACACTTTCATCATGCCTGAATTAATAATGGTGGTATGATTTGGCAAGTACTCCTGCGGTGTTCTTTACCTCATCACTTCAGAAGACAGAGCTTCCCAGCCCATCCTTTGTCTCGGGGAAACACAGGGATCCTTCACTGCTGAAAACACAGGGAGCAGGAGAAATGTGACAGCTTTAAAAGGGAAAAGGAAACTGATGCTCGCTTACCTTGCCAAGCTCATCCTGACTCAATCACTTCATTTTTCACTGCCTCATTCCGGTGTCTGAGGCACCTCTGACTGTGTCAAACCAGAAAAAAAATCAGTATTTTTTTTGCGTGTGAGAGCAGGTTTGTGAATTTTATTGGAAATGTTTGTTGTAGGAAGGTGGGGGCTTGACTCTTCTCCCGGGCAGTGACAGGAAAAGAGGATTTGTCCCTCAAGGTGCACTAGGGGACGTTCAGCTTGGACATCAGGAGGAAATTTTTCACTGAAAGTGTTTTTAAACACAGGAATGTGCTGCCCAGGGAGGTGTGGAAGTCCCCACCCCTGGAGGTGTCCAAGGAATGCCTGGATGTGGCACTCAGTGCTCTGGGCTGAGGACAAAGTGGGGACAGGTTGGACTCGATGATGCTGGAGGGCTTTTCCAGCCCAAATGGCTCTGTGGTTCTATAAAATGCTGTGTTTCCAAATGACTTTAAAGCCTTATAAACCATCATTTTCTCTCCAATCACTGGGTTTACTGCGGAACTTGGGTGATCAGGATGTTCCTTTCTGTGTGTCCCATGTCTGCCAACATTTGCTTGCACCCTCACCAGTCCTTGAGTGAAGCCATGGGTTGGTGTGACCATTCCAGGGCTCCTTGGGGGGGCTGACCATGTCCATAAAAACCTCCCATGCTGAGGATTCCATAATTTTGTGCAGATGTGCACAGCATTGAGAAAAACCTGCTCTGCTGTTGCTGTTCCAACATCATTTGTCTGGCAGTAAATGAAGGCTCTCAATCTTTACAGCTGTCACCCAGTCCCTTTAATGAACATTAATTTCACTGGGAATAATAATAAGAATAATAACCAACCTGCTGCAGAGAAGGAATGTAAACTTTTGCAGGCTATTGTGAAAAATGCTGCTGCACAATGCAACACAAACATCTGGAGCAGATGTGTCTGTAATTTCTGGGTTCACTGGCCTTTGCTGGGACCTGAGATGTTACAGCCTCCTGCTGGGGCACTGAACTGGAAATCAGGAATGGCTGGGGCAAGAGTTTCCTTTCTCTTCTCCTGAGTGCTTTCTGTCCCTGGAATTTTTGCTCTTGGTTAATTATTATCCTCTTTGTTTGTACCAAATTGTAATTTTATGGCATGAAATATCTCAGGGTTGCTGATGCAGAAAGTCAAGGGAGCATCAGCAGTGTCTGTGAACCCAAGCTATAGGAAAATGACATTACAAGGCTTAAACATGATGGGATCATGGAATGGTTTGGGCTGGAAGGGACCTTAAAGCCCACCCAGTGCCACCCCTGCCATGCAGGGACACCTCCCACTGTCCCAGGCTGCTCCAAGCCCTGTCCAGCCTGGCCTTGGACATTCCAGGGATCCAGGGGCAGCCCCAGCTTCTCTGGGAAATCCATTCCAGCCTCTCCCCACTCTCACAGGGAAGAATTTCTTCCATATCCAGGCAGGTCACCTCAAATGAGAGCAGAGGAAGATGAACCCAAGTGAACTTTTTCAGTCTTTCCTCTAGAGGAGTTAAAAATCTCAGTAAAAGATTCTTCTCCTGGGCTAGGTAGGTGGGTAAATATCATGCAAACTGCACAATCACATTTGTGTCCAGCCAAACAAAATGACTGAACTTTTTTTTAAGGTTTTGGTACACAATATATTATTTTTTTTGGCACTCTAGCAGTGTAAAATCTGTTAATAGCCTGCATGTAGAGACACAGCCCCTGTTTAGCTGCTGTTATAAGGAAACAAATTGTAATTCTTAATTGAATTCTCCTATGGAACCACCAGCAATATAAATTACAATGTCATTGGAATAAGAGGGGGGAAAGCCCTTTTTACAAGCCTCAAGATGATAATTTATAAATAAAGTAAAACCAAGAAGCCTTAACAAAAAATCCCTGTGGAATCTGACATTAATAGCCTTTACTTTTAATCTGATACAATAAATCTTGCAGCCATGTATCCAGAACAGAAATAACAGAAACCAAGCCAAGCTGGAGGAGATTTGGGGGAGTTGAAGAGAAACATTCTCTTTCTTTAATTAAAAATATATGGTGATTTTCTGGTATTCCAGAGTAAAATATCATTGCTGCCAATTGCTTTGCTCCAAAGAGAGGATTTTTTTGCTGGATTCTTTGCATAAAATCTTCCAGATCCACATGTGCTTTGGAATTTTCAGTATTCATTTTGTAGAGTTTGTGTTCTGGCCCCACTGCTGTAATTGCATGAGAATCTCAGATTTTTTTTTTTTTTTTTCGTGAGCTGCAGTGGTTTGAAAGGAAATCTGAACCTTCAATATTCATTATTTGTATAATATTACTAATTTTTGAGAGGTTTTTTTTTTAATGTTGCAAGGATACTTCAGATATTTGTCCAGAGAGAGGATACAGTAAATGGTGACCAAGAAGAGAGTGCAAAGTGTCGTGCCCTGGGACTTTTCTCCCAAAGAATTAAGCAACTTTATCCATTCCATATGTCACACATGGATGATGGGAACTAGAGAACTTCCGTGGTCACTGGGTACTGCCAGCACTCTACATTCAAAGATATTTATTTAGAAATGAGAAAAATAATGGGAAAATCTTAAGATTGTGACAAAAATCAACACATATTTTCCTCTTTATTTATCTTTATTGGACTGATTTGCTTCGTAGAGATGAGGGCCTGGATTTCACTTTTATTTTTTCACAGACCAGTAGCATTTTCTCCAATCTTGAGATTTTTAAAATCTTAACTTTATTACAGAGAAATTCTACCTTCTTTTTAGGGTTTCTCTTTATTTTAAATGGTATGAAAGAGCACAGAGTATGTACAGAATTCCAGTGTAAATGGTATGAAAAAGCACAGAGTATGTACAGATTTCCAGTGTAAATGGTATGAAAAAGAACAGACTAGGCACAGATTTCCAGTCTTTCCAGGTTTGCCAAGGCTTTTTGTGGATAATTTTTAATAACAGCAGCAGAAAAGTGGCACAGTCTCAAGTCTGCTCCTAAACCAGAGCAAACAGAGAAACCCACAAAACGAACGGCTGCCTTGACTTGTGCATTCTGGAATGTGAAAACATCTGACCAAAATCACATTTACTGAAGAATAAGTGTTTAAAAAAAGAGAAATTCCCCGTTTTTCCAGCAGTGCCAGGAGCAAGCAGCACCCTCCTGTCCTGCACTGGGCTGTAACTGCTCATGGATCCCAAAAATCATCCCAGCCCTTGAGCCATGGGCTGTGTCAGGGCACTGAGCACAGCCCATCCCAAACACTCTGATTTTTTAGCTCAGCAGACACAGCTCATCCCAAATATTTCTCTGGACCACCTTGTTTAAAATCCCATGTGCTGCATCTGATGTTTTTTTTTTTTTTTTTATTTTAAAAGCAATACAAGCAATAATCTGAAGCTCACTTATGAGGCCTGCATAAAATGCTGTCTAACAAGCAAGTACAGTAAATTAAACATGATACTCATAACATAAATACAATTATATTTATCAGCCTTTTATAACCACACAAAGCATTTACCAGTAAGAGTTATTTTGGAGTAGATAATTCCCAATTAACTTTTACTACTTTATTTTTGCTAATTTAGTTAGAGTTAATTTTTCAAATAAAATAATAATAATAAAAAAAAAAAAGCTGTATCAAATGGCATCTCTAACTATTACACTGGAGATGAGATATAATTAAAATGTTATGTATATGGAATTGCAGCTGATGGGAACCTCAGCTTAAACTCTTATTTTTGTCTTTATTTGATTATTGCCTGCTCTGCACAGAGAACCTGATTGAATTGCAGGATGGCTGGGTGCCCACAGTGCCAGCATTTGGAGAGGGAAAGGAAAAGCTTGGAAGGAAAATTACCTGGAAATTCAAACAGGTCGTGGTATGACCTTAAAGGTGCTGAGGAATCCTATGAAAACCCTTCTCTGATTACGCCATTTTTTTCTGTAATCCTGGCTGTGTCTGTGAGGTTGGGAATCTTGGAATTCCACAGCTCCATGGTGGGAATGGCATGTAGGAAATGGGTTAGAGTGGTCAGTGAAAATATACCAAACTACCCTCACCCACATCCAGTGCCCACAAAGGCTCCTGGGATTCTGGACAGATGGATAAATCAAATTTGAGGAGGAGGTTGATGACCATCAGCCATAAATAAAATAATAAAAATTAAAATATGCAATAAACCACCCCCCCCAAATGAGAATATCCTGGGCACCAATCTCATTTCCTGGCAGTTTTTTTGGTGACTCTCAGAAACAGCTTCTGGTGGCAAAGGGATGGTGCCAACTCAACCTGATGGTGCCTCAAAAATTAGAAAATTAGAGTCCCCTGATTTCCACAGCTCTACACCTGTGTGGGTGCCCTTCTGCTCTGTGGGGTTGATGGAACCCAAGAGTGAGTTATTCACCTGTTAATGAATTTATTCACCTGTGATTCCGCTGCCCAGTTTGTCCCCAGAGTGAGCATCACCCAAAGCTTGGGCTGCTGGCTCTACCCCAGGGAATGTCCTCGTGTCTCAGCCCAGCTCAGGGAAGGCTCTGTCTCAAATTGTCACCAAAACCCAAAGTCCAGTGAGCTGCATCTCTTGGGTGAGGTCTCCTTTGCAGTTTTCCAGCCCTTTCCTGTTCCTTGTCTTCTCAAGGATAGTGGTGGGTGACAGAGTCTCTCCTGGGATGAGGGATGCTCAGGGAATCCATTGCCACTGTAGTTTTGTTCTTTTTAAAGTAATCCTTCAAGGTAAAAACAGGCACAAGTCTCTGAAGCCTTCCTACCTATGTTCTGCATTTTTGGTTTTCACTTTGGAAACATAAGGCTTAAAACCAGCTGGAACTGAGTTTGTTGGATTTATCCACGACAATTCTGTTGGAGACATCTTCTGTGTTCATTCCCTATCCCTGAAACAGGAATAATTCCTCCTAAAGAATCCCCCCTGGCAGGGTTAAACGTGCTGGGGGCTGTTTGCCACTGGTGTGGCTTCACAAATTCCAGTTGAGGGCTCAGCTCGGGCTCCCCTCCCTGGAATATCAGGGAAATGTGATTTCCACAGGGAGAGGTGGGCTGGGGACACACGGGGTGTCCTTAAACCCAACCTCTCCTGATTTCATCCGTCGCCGCTAATTAAAGCACAAAAGCAAGGTTGCTAATTGTGTTCAGGACAGTGTGGCTGGGAAATAAAGGAAATGTGAACTCAGAGCCAGGGATTAATTTATTCCAGGCGGGAAGGGGGGCTTGGCTGGCGGGAAATATCAGCTCCTTCTGAGGGTGAGGACAGTCACAGCCCCACTGTTCATTACTTTGGATGTGTCACATTTGCCAGGGTGACAAGATGTATTACGGACGAGGAGTTTTGCAGATGGAGAGAAATATCCATGGAAGTTGTTTATTTGATTTTTGGTTTTCAATATTTTTTATATTTTTTTTTTCTTTTATTTTCTGCACTACCCTGTCCAACCTTGGGATAATGGAATTATTTTATGCCTTTTGCACTATCATCAGGCTTTGGATGGCTGCACAAAGGCCACTGGCAACAGAATAAGATGGCTGTAAAAAAATGCAAAAAATTGGGATGGGGAGGAAAAAAAAAAAAAAAGGTACATCCAATAACTTGCCCTTAAATTTAAAAGGAACTAAATGAGGAACTTCTGGACAATTTATCTTGCTGTTTACAGATAACAAGTCACTTTGTTTTTATGTGCTCAGTCTAGTATTCCATAATTTATTTGAAAGAAGATGAGAAATAATGTAGATAAATGATGAAGTGTCAGGGTCTGACGCTCTTAAATGAAGCTATTATGGTCAAAGAGAAAACGTAAAACCTGCGGCTCATTATGAGAGCGTTCTACTTGTCAGTTAAGTGAAAAGGCCTGGAATGATTTCCAGTTTATTTGTCATTGCAGTTATTAAAGCTGTCTTTTTGGTGCCATGAAAATGAATTGAAGACTTTATTCGAAGTAAATTTGTACTAAAGCTTTCAGATGTATCTTATGTGAGCTCAGTGAGGCAAGAAAACAGCTTAAAAGCTGAAATATTACAAGGAGGCAACTGCTGAAGTCCTGAAACACAGAAGAATATAAAGTCTGAGGAAGTTACACAAATAAATGAAGTATCTCGTCTCTTGGGAAATAAAGCTTAGTTTGACTATATTGTACTCTTAGACAAAGAAATCAGCCCTTGTTAGTGGCAGCAAAATATTGTCTTTCACAGCCTTGTGCCTGGTGCTTACTTTTATATCAAGCTATTAATTTTGGGACCAGATTATCAGAGAAGAGGGGATTCTCTGTTCCAGAGCACCTTTACAGATGCAGTCTCTGAGCCAAAGAGGAGATGTGGCCTCCATGGCAAAATTGGGATTTTTTATGGGTATCCTTTATGGTGAGGCTCTCTGATCTCAGGGGTCTCCTCAAACCCTGATGATGCTCTGGTCCCAGAGCAGGCCAAATCATGGGAGATAACGGGGTTGGGGAGACCCACCCAGGGGGGTCCCTCTCCCTAATTAAACAACCAAAGCATCACATTTGATTACATGGGATGGGAGATACCACTGACATTTCTATTCCTCTGGAAACGGCCTTAAAATCCTTGAACCTTGTGCAGCTGGAGGGTCACAGTGAAATGTTAGACTGAAATCCAGCCAGCCCTGCCACTGAGGTGGTCACTGACACTCCTTTTATTGCCATCCCCTCTTAAGATGGTTCCTGCTGAACTGTGAATCCCCAATTTATGTGGAGACGATTGATAGGTTTATTTTATTTCGTTCTGTTCCTCTGGATTTCCTTTCCAGCAGTCGTGTTCCCCACTACTGCTTCATATTTGCCAAGACAAATTAGTGCAGTTCTACTGGGCTTGGACTGTCCAAAAGGAAATTAAGAGTCCTTTTTTATTTGAAATTGAAAGCTGTAGGAGCACTAAACTGAATGCTTAACTCCAAGCTCCAGCAGTCTTAGAGCAGTATAGTTGACACTTTATTGCAGATATTACAAATGTTATGACATGTCTTCAGGGTCAAGTTAAAAACAAAAAGGGTTCCACATTCTCATCAGAAGTAATCTGTCAGTTTTGTCATCAGATATTATAGCAGCCCTCAGTAGCAGTGTCACAGTCAAGGGTTTATCAGGCTCGGTGGTAGATGTGTACATACTCTGATTTCCAGGGGTTTATATCTGCAATAAAAATTCCCTCCAGGCTAAAACTTGGCATTCATAGCCCAAAGGGATTTTTTTAATTAAAAAAAAAAGTATCAGTGAAGGTTTTTCTTGAACGATAAGAGCGCACAAAACCCAAATCTATTCTGCATTTTAAAAATACTTTAAATCTTTTAAACTGGCAGACTTCAAATATTTAAGCAGCCAACTCTCTTTACATAAGAGACCATTAAAAAGGACATCCCAGGAAGGGGATAGGTGGCAGAGCAGACAAGTGCTTTGTGCTCATCACGAGTTTAAGTGTTGAGCATTTGATGAGATGTATAATTAGCCACACATTTCTAAAGCTCTTGGTGTCTCTCTCCATTGAAACTGTGCATGAGGGAATTAGGATGTCTGAGGCACAAATATAAATCACTTCTTGCTCACCACCCCCTGACAGGGTCCTGCAGGACGGGGCTGATACGGCCTAAGCTGCCGGGATCAAGGCAGCCCCTGTGAGACCCACGGCACAGCTGCTCCCTGGAGAGCCACAGGACTTGGTTTCCTGCAGCTTTTCTCCTGTTTCCTTTCTGGAAGCAACCACAATATTCCAGGCACGGCAGGGGTATTTAGAGGGAAAATGACACGGGCAGAAATGCCCGTGCAAGTTCTGTGTGAGACCGTTGGCCCGGAATGTTCGGCTGCTGCTCGGTGACATTGTGGGGTTTCTCTTTGAAAAGTTAAGAGCAAGGTGTTTGACGCAGAGATATGTGTGCTAAAACATGATGAAACACCATCTCTTATCCCTTAAAAAAGTCCATTTTTACTCAGGGAGTGGTGAAGCTCTGGCACAAGTTCCCTGAGAGTGTCCAAGGCCAGGTTGGGCAGGGCTTGGAGCACTCTGGGATGGTGGAAGGTGTCCCTGGCCATGGCAGGGGTGGAATGGGATGGTTTCTAACCTCCAACCCAAATCAGTCTGGGGTTCCATGATTTCATCCTTCACTAGGATCCTGAGCCCAGACTCTCTGTGCAAATTCTTTGTGTAACAGAGTTAGGTTCTGCAGGTCCCACCTGGTTTTATTTATAACCTCTGGCTCAGGGACAGGGGTAACAAACAGGGTGTGTTAAAGAGTCACCAGGGTGCCCCATAAAACCCCAGTAAAGCAGCAGAGAACAAGCTCTGCTGTGTGGCAGGAAAGAGGGGAACAGCCTGTTTTCAGCTTTTATGTTGTAATTCAACTTCCTAGGGGGAAAATGGAGGAATGTGAAGAAAGAAAAGCAGTCCTGGGTGGGTTCACTGCCGTGTCCAGGGGGAAATTGTCCTCCAAGGAACCTGCACGTGTTCCTTTAGGGCTCTTGTGGAGGCAAAATTGGAAAATTGAATGGACTTCTAAGATGCTTTTTGCTTTCCCTGTCTGAATTCTCCACATGGGAGTTCAGGTTGTGTTGGCACCGTCCCTTTGCCACCAGGAGCTGTTTCTGGGAGTCACCAAAAGACTGCCAGGAAATGAGATTGGTGGATATTCTCATTTGGGGGTGGTTTACTGTGTATTTTAATTTTTATTATTTTATTTATGTCTGATAACCTGAGGTCGTCAACCTCCTCCTCAAAATTGATTTATCCAGAATCCCAGGAGCCTTTGTGGGCACTGGATGTGGGTGAGGGTAGTTTGGTATATTTTCACTGACCACTGTAACCCATTTCCTATGTGCCCCATGGCACAAATTCCCCTAATTTTGGGTGACAGCTGCCTACTTCCTGCTATTAGATCCCTGGAAACACCAAATATTTCCTAAATCTTCTGTATCAATCAGGCCAAGACTGATCATGACAGGTTTGATGCCCTGTGCTGGGCCATGAGACTGATGAGATGGAAGAAAGAAGAATTGTCTCGAGGGAAGCAAATAGTTTCAGTAAAGGGCCATAAATGCAAATTTAAGTACTCTTTCTAGTAATGCTGGTCTATTATTACAGCCTAAAGGAAGTTCATTTAATTAATAATTAAGCTCTTCAAGTTACTCTTAGCATGAATTTTAGTGTCAGGAATGGCCAGGAATTCATTTTATGATGTGGCTGCGAGGGAGAAGCGACAGCAGCATAAAAAAGGTGAAAGTTTTGCTACAATTAAAAAAAAGCCAGACTAACATACCAAAAATACCAGTCACACACCAAAAAATACCCAAATCCAGAGTTTTGGGAAGTCTCAGGAAGCCCAGAGAGAAAAAGTGAAGTCCATCTTAGAAGATCTGGTATCAAACAGCCACCACAGTTTCTCTTGGCTTTAATGGGACAGCACAGAGGTGATAATTATATTTCAGAGAAATTCACTGCCTACCAAACTCCTGATAGCTCCAGCTGATCTTTGGCAGGCTCTAATTCCACAAATTGCACGTATTCCACGTGCTGCAATGAGAATAAAAACCCTGTTCCCAGCTCCTCCCTGCCCGGTGGGTGCCACCGATGGAACGTTCTGGACCAGCATCCTGGACAGCACTGGGATCCACCTGGAGCACTGCCTCCCTCTGAAATGGGGTTTTCCTGTGCTCTGGGCAGAGTTTATCCCTTCCTGTTGATTTTTCCAAGCTGTAGTGGTGATGATTATCCCACTGGGAATATCGGGATCATAACCCACAGAAGCATCAGTGAAGTGCTTTGGATTTTCTGCTATAGAAATACAAAATTTTGTTGACTTTTTTTTCCCCTCAGATTTTCTTTTCTTTTTAACAATTTAAATGATTAGGAATGACTTGATGTTGTAGCCTGTTTTCTCCATGCTCCTGTTTTCTCCTCCTGTGTTATCTGGGGGTTGTGGTTCACAACTTTATTCAGTTTTCTCTTTAATCCCTGATTTAACTTGGCGCAAAACCTCTTTGTGTATCTACCCCATGTGACTCACAGAATTCTGTCTCACATCTCTGTGTAGGGGTAAGCAGTTGTGTTTTCAGAGTGGAGAAATGAAAAAGATCTTAATTCATATTATTAATTGAAATGTATTAATTTCTGAGGCTGATTGATTTCTGCCCACCTGGGCAAATATTTTGGAGCATAAATGTAATGCTATTGTTGAGGAAAAATATTCACGTATTCTAAAATTCACAGTAAGTATTAAATTATAATACATTTTTTATTATTGCTGTAAATATAAGCTCTGAAAGATCAATACAATATTTGTTTTCCAGGCTTTTTTTTGCTGGATGGGGCTGTGAAATCTGGGTTTGGGGAGCTGAGCACCAACATTTGCTGCTGTGCTCTCTGATTGACCCAAGGAATGGAAGATTTGGGTTGAGTTCTCATGAGCTGTGAGACCATGAGCAGTCTGACTGCACAAAATTAACAACCCACATGCTCGGGGGCAGGGTCAAGGAGAATTTTTTATTTTATTCCATGATGTCATCAGAGAAGGGACATAACAAGTTGTTATTTTTTATTTTTTTTTTAGCCCATGTAGGTGAATAAAAGCAGAATAGAAGCAGAGTTGTTGTACAAGAGGAAAATGATCCAATAATTCAGAATGATCCAATGATTCAGAATACAGGAATAAAAATATGAGTGGAATCATAGAATATCTTGAGTTGGAAGGGACTCTTAAGGATCATGGAAGTACAACTCATGTCCCTGCACAAGGCAGCCCCAAGAATTCCACCAACAATAAGTTCTAATAATTCTAATAAATGGTGATTGCATAATTTTGAGGGTTTTCCTGCCAAAATAGTTAAGAGAAAAATATTCTGGATACTTCTATTAGATGTTCTTTAGTGTTGGCTTTTTTGGGAGGCTTTGAACATCATGGAGTGGTTTTTTGGGAAGGGTGAGGAAGCTGCTCCTTCCCAGGATAATCTCCTCTGTCTGGTCTTTCTCAGACACCCCTTCTGGTCCAGCCTTTCCCACCAATTCTATTGCCTGTGTGCACAGGCATTATTCAAAATAGAAGGAAAAGTGCTATTTAAGAATTTCTTACCTTTGAAAGCTTGAAACTTCTTCCTCTACAACTTTTCTTTGCATTGAAAGTAATTAGTGAAATGGTCTCAGCATGGTCTCGTATCTGTGTCCCTGTGAAGTATTTTTAGGATGTAAAATACAATAATTTTTTAGAAGTTTGGAAAGCCCTAAGGCAAAATTTGAAGTTAATTTTCCAGGCAAAATTTAAAGACAGGATGCATTTAAAAATTTGTTTTCTTGCAACAGCATTTCCATGGAGAAGGGGATTTGCATTGTGCAAATATGTAGACAACATTGTGAAGCAGGTAAAGTAATTAGTGATTTTGTGTAAAAATTATTTGTTGTTTCAATGCCCTGAGTGGAGCCTCAATGGTGCTAGCTGCCCTAAAAAAAGCCAAATTATTGGGGTGAACCCCAGTAAAAACCAGTTCTAGAGGTGTCCAACTCACAACGACGGGAAAGAGTGAACAACAAAAATCTGTGACACTTGGCTGCTTCTGATTTATCTCCAATTCAGGCTGCTTAGCTTAACTTAACTTAAGCACAGCCGGAGTGTGTGCTCAAGCCCTGAGCTGACAAGAACAGAGCACCGGCCATTATTCCCTCTGGAGAGTCAGGGGGTTGAGCCATCCATCCTGCAATTCCTTGAATTCCCAAAGCTTTTCACGCGGCTTCCTCAAGGACAGCGCTCCCGTCTGAGGCGCTGCGGTGACAGATGGGATACAACGTGTCATGTGATGGATAACGCCGGAGCCACGGCGCTTAATCCTTCTAATACTAATAGCAGCATTATCATAGAGATTTATGAGAATGTCAGTTCCAAGTTCCCAGTTCCATTCATGGGTTTTTAAAACTTCAGCTGCAAAAAACACGCATCCATCCCATTAATTCTAATTATCATGGTTCATCTTCTCAGCAGTTTTGTACTCCGGAACCTTTCAGTGCAAATTAACGTACCAAAAAAGTGTATTAATTAATATTTGTAGCTTTTAATTTCTGCGAGAGTGTTGTCTGGAAGCAGCTGGCAGTACAGGGCCACTGCTATTGAATCCTTGCCAAACAAGTGCAGATGTAATTTTGTTATCTCTTGCTTAGTCATTTACGCAAATTAATTTGAACAATTAGCCTTTTACTGGTCCTTCATGAATCATGCAAAAGGGATCTGCCAAAAAATTGCTACTTGACAGAAAAGAATTGGTTAACGTTGTAAATCTTCCAAAAAGGTATTACTGTGTTTGGGATAAAGGAGAACTTCAGGAACAATGTTTTTGGTTTTATTTTTCTTTTGTATGCCTTATCTATTCCACTTATTGCAAGGGAACAAAAATTCTGAAAGAAGAGGAAGCAGCGGAAATTTGGGAACTTTTGGATGAATACCAAAAAAAATGAAGTTCCTTGCCTGAATGTTGCGTTGACTTCACTGCTTGCAGAGCTGTGCTGGTGTTCTACAGAGAAGAGGTTGGTGCTGAGGTCACTCCAAAAAGAGCAGATTTACTCATTATTTGACAAAACACCCAAAGTCTCTCATTTCTTTGGGCAGCAATGTAAAGGAAGTCTGTCATCTCATGGAAATGTCTCTCCTCTAAGTAAATGAGGCTTCCACGTAAGAGCTCAAACTTTTATTTAACTAATGCGAAGAATCTCAACTCCCCTGTGGAGGCTGGGTTTGAATGACAGGAAACTCAGATGTTTCATTGCTCTTTTCTTAACTATCAAACTGATTTTTCACCAGATAATCAAACTTACCAGCAGACAGTGCCATCCAGAGACTCTGAGTAGTGCTGTCAATGGAAATCTGTCTCAGTAGCTGTTTTTGTAAACACCCTATTTTATTTTTTTTTTTCCTCACCATTTTTACATATATCCTTTCAGTTTAAACTGTATTGCACAAATCTGAGCTTAGTGGTGGATATTCCTAATTTGCAGCCCAGTTAATTATTACCTATACCTCTGATTTCACTGCTGAGACAGTTCTTGCAATTTTGGAAGGTATGTGCTGTAATATTCTCTAGGTGAATTAAATAGAATTAATGGTCAGCTGCATCCAGAAGCATATAGTCAATGTAGTAATAATGTCTAGATATATAAATAAGGATAATGCTGATATATTTTTTAATAAAACATTACAATTTTGTCTATCTCATCACCCATCTCGACAGGACGTTGATCCTTCAGAACAGGTAAAGTTTTTCTCGGGGCAGTAACAGCACCATCCCATTTTGCCTGAAATTTTGACTGCAGCTATGGGAACAAGTTCAGAATTAAACATTTCTTTTGTAGCAATCACACTGGAGCTCAAACTAGCACTGATTCTTCATTAGCTGAGCCAGGCAGCCCCGTGCAAATTCCATCACTCCGGCAGGGTAAGGTAGGGGTCCCTTTCCCTCTAATTGTTTTTCCCAAGCTGCGATTTCACAGCCTGTATTGTTATTTCCATTTGTCCATTTGATTGTGGAGAGAAGAGACCAGATGTTGTGTGACAAATCATAGCTATTTGCAATCTGTTGGACTTCTTATAAATTGTACCGGGGATCATTTTCTGATAACTGATCCTGCAATCACTTGTGCACGTGCATCACTTAGAGCACGAGATGCCCTATTGAAGATTGTGGATCCATTCATGTGCCTCAATTAAACAGGCACCACGGGCATTTGTGGGAATGTTTGTGGTGGGAAATCCGCGGATATTGGGAACTCGCCCGCTCGATTCACCGTGGCGTCAATTTCCATTTCATCAAGCCCCACGTTATTGTCACACCGTAAAACTTGAAATCACCTCACAGTTTTTATTATAATTAGGGTATGTAGGGCTCAGAGTATGGCTGGAGATTATCCTGCAGCAGAGCGATCCAATTTTGTTTGCTAAATCGTAATTCCCAACAAATAGTTCCTTCAGGAAAGTGCATCCAGCCCAGCCCTGTTATCCATCTGTTTTTAGGGGCTGGGGCTAATCAGAGAAGTGGTCTCTCACTGCCACACTGAGAAGAATGAAGTTAGTTCCTCTGTAATTGGAAGTATCAGTAGTAAACTTGGCTGGAGCTTGATTAATGGTATATTAAAATCAGAGTCTTCGTGGTGAGTGCTAGATAAGGAGTTTTGGGCAAATTACTTGGTTACTGGGAAACCTTTAAATTTTAATCATGGAGACACTTCAGCATCATTAGGAACTGAAAAGGACAATGGGCACTGGGAGGAAGTTATGTGAATTGATGTGCTTTTCAATCTCTTCTTCTGTGGGGCTGTTGAGTGATGCATGGGCTGCAATCGAGGATCCTCTTGCTCCCCATGCCCCTGATTGCTGTTGTTATAATTTAGTGTTATCCAGTTCTTTATGATCATGGAAATCAGATGAGTTATTTGCAAAAGATGGAGGGTTTTAGCATAAGAAAATGTGGTTTGAGAGCCTGGATTGTCTCTGCAGTTTGTCTGGATGTGGTGGGGGAGGCTGCACCCTGTGTTTAGAACAAGTGGAAATAACAAAACAGGCTCTTTACACACATTTATTGTTTAATGTGATAATAATACAAATCTCAAACCTACATTTACACCTCACTTTGAGATCCATTCTTGTCTAGAGAGCATGTGCATGCCTGTGCCATGTATGGGCTCATGTATGTGGTACCTGTGATTATCTATATTTATATTGAGATAATATATTTCTTATCTGTATTTCTTATCTATATTTACAGAGACATGAGGTGCTGCAATAGCACTTTATGAGGATCCACGTGGGATGTAAACCTCTCTCCTGACAGATCCAAATCAAAGAGTGCCAATCAATCTGGTGCACTCAAGCCCTCACATCTTTTGGTCCTACCTGGGATTTTGGAGCAACTCTAAAGATGTCAGGATCTCATTTCATGGAATAGACAAGAAATGCTCAACACACTCAAAGTGACAGCAAGGGCTCCAAAATTCCTCAGCTTTTCCAGGGAAATGTACAAAGGAATTGGCTTTATAAAGTGACCACTGTAATTTGAAGTAATTTTTTTGCCTCCACTACCAAAGGAAAACCTTTCTCCTTCCTAAAGATGTCCTTCAGACATATTCTCTTAATAGCCTGAATTCGTCTGTAGCCAGTTCATGTTTGCACCAACCTTGCCTAATGATTTAAACTAGTTTTAGCCAAGCCTTCATTCATTTTACTGGCCTAAATAAATGACTGTGTTTCATTATCATCACTTAAGAGAGGTTGGACTTTTTCCCAAGTATCCCTTTTCCATATTTTGATGAGTTTTCCTCCTTCCTATGAGCAGTCTGCAGCACTAGGCAGTCCCAACATGGTGCTTGTAGAATAGTGGGAATATTCTCCTGTTTTTAATGAGAATATTGCTCCTTCCCCATCATAAGATGCCACCCACCATTTGAGCTCGTGGGGCTGTTGCATCAGTGATTTATATTCAGCATATCATTAAATCTTTGCCTTCTTCTTCCATTTCCAAAACCGACCTCAAAAATACCAATTATTCATTCCTGAATTCCTGAACTGGAAGTTTTGTTCTCCTAAATGTTAACCTATGTTTGTCATTGAAGTCCCCAGATCATTTCATTTACCTGTCGTCCGAAATTCCTCGGAGTCGGCGCTGCCTTCCGAATTCATGTCAGGAAAAACAATGTAATTGGTGTAGTGGCATCCTCTGTCAAATTAATTATCAAAATTGTTAAATAGGATCAGTTCTGACACCTGAGCAATGTAGGAACAACAGCAATTTGTCCAAAGTCACTTTGGAGTGCTGTGAAGGAAAAGGTCTAAATCCCACTGTGCTCTCCAGAGGAACATCCATTTTCCTTCTAAAGGAAAATATGTGCTAGGGAATTTTAGGCTGGGAAAAGTGGTTTATTTCCAGCAAAGACAGAACTTGCTGCAACAAAATATTTGCAGAATAAAGAAACTTCATTTTGCAATATCTGCGCCAGTCATCATTGGAGATGATTTTATTTTTCTTTTGGGAAATGATCCCTGTTCCTATGGGATGCAGGAATCCCAAATCCAAGCTGTTGGCCTTAAAAAGACACAGTAACAAGGAATTATTTCCCTGGGAATATCCCATTCACCCATTCACTGAGTTTCTAGTTGATGCAGATTAGAAACATTTTTAAAATGAAGGGAATTTTCATGCAGGAGGATATAATTTTTCATCCAAAATAGCCACAGGCTGGAATTCCTGCCACAGAAAACAGAGTGCCAGACCAAAATGTGAGAGAAAGAGACATATCCAGGCATGGTGAGTTGTGGTTTTTTTATTTTTTTCTGCTTCTTTTAATAGATAATGTGTAGTCAGGAATTGAGAGTAGTAGAACAAGTCCTAGGGGGGTTGTGGATTTAATGGAAGGGGATGAAGCTGTTGTGGGAACATATTGTTTATTAAATTTTCTCATTCAGATGTTTATTGTATGATTTATGGTGACTTAAGCTGATTATGTGCCCCTTTTTAATTTGTCATGTAATGATTGTGCATATGTGTACAACCAATTAATATATCCAGAACAGATAAAAACACTGGGAGAAGCCTCTCTGATCAACCAATTTACCTTTGTTTACAGTGCAAGACTTGAATTTCACCACTATCATGTCATTCCATATCTCTAGATCTATAGAATATGGAAATATGGCGTGTGCAGAACAGATTTCACAAATATTTTTGAAGTTCAGGATTCACTGGGTCGTTTTCAGGGAGTTTTGGGTTTCACACACCTCATTTTATGTTTGCACAGCCCAGTGGTGAGCTGAAAACTGGAGACAAACCTGAGGCCTCCAATAATGCAATGCTTATCTAATGAAGTTTAGATTTGCCTTATCAGCCTTGCAGGAGAGGAGTGTCTGTGGGACAGGCTGAGGTTATTTATCAGCTTCAAAATATTCATAAAGATGTCTGAAAACTTGAAAAGAGAGTCTGTCTTAAGGGGATGCTCAGCAGCTGCTGGAGGGGCTGGAGTTCTGCCTGGTGGGAAGGCCTGGAACTAAAGGCCAGTCCATGGCATGGCATGGGGTCACTTCCCAAAGCCTCCTCTTTTATTATAATTATGGCAATTCAGAGTTTACTCTTCCATTTTTCCCTTTTTCCCCTTTCCCCCCTTTTCCCTTTTTCCCTTTGTCCTTTTTCCCCTTTCCCCCTTTTTCCTTTGTCCCTTTTCCCCTTTTTTCCTTTTCTCCCCTCTTTTTTCTCTTCCTCTTCCTCTGCCTCTTCCTCTTCCCTATTATTAATAATAAAATTATTAACCTAATTGATTTTAATTATTAATCTGGTCCTGTCTGACCCCCAGGTTTCTCCCGTTCTCCTCCCCATCCCACGGAGAGGGAGGGAGCAGGTGCCTGTGTGGGATTTAGCTGCTGGCTGAGGTTAAACCACGACAATATCTCTCAATTTCTTTGTCTTCCTTTGTCACCACATCACTGGGAGAGGAGAGAAATCAGGGGGAAAAAAAAAATTTGATTAAAGATCCATCACAGATTAATGAAGGAAAGTGCAATCCTGGCACTTCATGCTAGAATGGAACATTTTAAAAAATCACCGAGTGAGACATAAGAACCCTAGAAAAGTTTGGATTGGGGCATAAAAATTCCTTGGAAAGGCTGTGTGCTAATCAGCAGCAAATGTAAGAATCCCTCAGGCTGAAAGGGCAGCGAGCGACTGTATTTGTTACATTGAAGGCTTTCAATCAGCCTTTTCCAAACGTGGTTTCTCATTATGATAATGATGATGGGATTAATTATCACCACGAGAAGGAGTGATAATGGCACTTTGAACTGTGTTTGTCACCACATGACACGGGCTGCTGCTTGTTCCTCCATTCCCAGGGCTGGAAAGGGCCCAGCTGGGCAGGAGGTGTCACAGGAGGACAAAAACACACCTGGGGGATCCTTACCTGGCTGCAGGGGGACGAGGTAAAATCACCAATCACCAGGAAAAGAGCTGGAATTAGTCCTTGGGATTAACATTCAGCTGCAGCAAATTATTTAAATATGCTAAGTGTAAACATGTGCTTGCTTTCTAAGAAATAATGTTGTCACAACAGCCAAATTTCCAAAATGTATAAAGTGGTTATCAAATTTAGAAAGTTTGTTTCAGCCCGTGCTGGAGAAGGAACATAAACCAGAGTGGTGGGAAAAAAATTCCCTCTCTATTCCCAAGAGAGGGAATAGACCTCACCCCTGGGAATAAATCCATGAATCCCAGAACATTTCCCTGCACAGGAGCAGTGTGGTGTGGCTGACAGAGCAAAGCACTGACAATATTGGGTATTTTCCATTTGTGAGCTGTGCCCAATGGATATTTCAGAGAAATATTTAAACAGAAAGTGAAAATATATTGAGATATGATGAGCCACTGAGGGTTATTGGGAAATGGAAATTTGTGAGGTAATCTTAGCATGGGATGTTCAGCTTTACAACCAAATTGCTCCTAAGTCACAGCATGGATCACTCTGAAAAAAAGGAACTTCCTGCATGCACTTGATAAATCTGTTGACAAAAAATGACTTGAATTCTTTTTTTTCAGTGAAGTTTCAACATTTATTTGCTGCTTATGTGACTTCCAGAAGCTGTTTTTTTTTCTGAAGACCTCACTGTTTGTTGCAATTTGTTTTCATATGAATGGTTACCCATGTGGAAGAATGTGCTCTGGAACTTTTTCCTTGTAATTAAATTAATTCAGGGGACATGGAAGCAGCTCCTGGTGCTCTTTAGCTTCTCTTACTTTAGTAACTAATTAATGTACAACTGACACACACGTACTCAGCTTTCATAATGTTATCTGATTAATAAGCAATAACCACCTCAGTAAATCAAAATTAAATGCCTACTTATGGCAGTGAGTTTAGAACCCTCCTGCCTAGAGACTTTCCATTGATTGATTCATTAAATATTTCATTGACAGATGAAAAGAAGAGGAAAAAAAATCCTCGTGAGCAGCTTTGCCTTTTGTTTTATAGGGGAAGTTTTACACCATTGGTTCACTGAAGAAGTTAAAGTTCTGCAAAGGGTCTTGGGTGGCTGAAAAAGCAGATGAAAGCAGGGGTGGGTTGTGCTCCAGGCAGTGCTGGAGAGGGAGAGAGGGATCCCAGAGCAATAAATCACTCCCTGAATTTATGAGTCCATTTTGTGGATAATTAGTGCCCTGCTGGAACTACCAAAACCCTGCTGGTGGTTTCACTGAAGGTACTGGAAGCTTGATAAGGATGCAGAAATAAAATATCTCCAAGAAGAGAGGGGCTGCCTTCTTCCTACCTGTGGAGGAGAAATTTAAGCACCTAATTCCCAACAAAATTCACTAAATCCTGCTTTTCCCAGGGACCTCCCAGTCAGCAACTCCAAAATGAGTTGACAACCCTCGGTTTTAGGTCACAGATCAAAGTTCAGAAAAGAAGCACTTTCCAAAACTATTCTTTTTAGGTGGGAAGCTTTCCCTTCCAGCTACACCAGACTATTTTGGCTACTTCCTGCTGCTCAATAAAAAATGTATTTGTAATTTAACAAATATGTTGTTTGCTGGAGCAAAGAAACCAGTCCCAGGTGTGAGAGATACACATTCAGGATTATATTCTTATTTTTTAGAACCACATTTCTCACACACTTGCAGATGTACAGCCAGGTTCACCACTTAAGAATTCAATTTGTTGCTCCAAGATTTTTCATAAGTTCCCGTTCTGATTTTTTTTTGACATTTTGTACTCATTAATTTGCACAAAGTTTTCGTTACACCAAGGTACCTTGAACAATGAAGGCCAAATGTGCAGCATGATCAGTTCAAGGAGCTGGAGGTGGGGAAGTGAAGGAATGTGTGGAATTGGGAATGCAGAGGTTAATATTAAATCTTACGTCAGAAATAGAAATGATTTTATACAGAAAATGAGGTGTAATTACATGATAAACAATAGTTCTTTTCCTTTCAAATCAACAAGTTAGAAAAAATTTGATTTTTTTGTTTTGTTGATCTAGTTTTAATGTTTCTACAACTTGGCACTTACTTACAGCCTGCTTTCTATCTTTAATTTTTTTTACCTGGTGTTCAAGGCTATTCATTATGAAATAGAATAAAATCAATGAAATAGAATATGGAAACTTTGTTTCAGTTCATGGTGAGCCTCTGCTTACCGTAAACTTCTGTATAAAAAAATGTTTTGGCTCTGATCTTCTCCACTAAAGAGGTTTTGGCTGTAAAAAAAGCTGTTCTAAGGACCAGAATCTAACACAATGATTATTATTTTTTTTTACTTCACAGTGAAACTCTATCTTTTTGTCGCTGCGTTAACCTGAAAACCATAAAGATACATCTTGGTTTTCCTTTAAGCTTCTTCCCCCAGTCATTCCTTTTTTTAACTCATTCCTATAATAGTCCCTTCCCAGCAACACCAGTGACAGCAAAACCTATGAGGGTTTTCAAATTCAATAACCAGGCCTGGAAAGGAGGCATCCCTCATCTCAGCCTCAGCTGAGTAACTGCAGATCCTTAACATTACCCTCCACACTGGAGGTCCTCGGAGCCATCAATCTGCTGGAAATGCGCTGACAGCTCCGAGCGGTTCCGCGGCGTCTGAGCCGCTCCAGGAGCTCTGAGATCACCGCCAGAGCCGTGACTGACGAGCTCAGGGGTGAGGACTCTGCCCCTGCAGCTCTGAGCACACGTGTTGGGCAGCTCTGGGCACGTGTGGGAGCTCCGGGGGGATGGAAAGGATTTGGTGTTTCTCCTCCTCCTCCTCCTCCTCTTCTCCCCGCGGCTGGGAGGAGGGAATTGAGAACGCGTCGCTCGCCACGAGGGAAATGGGAATGGTTTGTTGGGGTTTGTGGGAGGTAACTGAGATTCAAACCTGTGTATGCTCATCCTCACCCCCAAAACGCCTCTCTGTATTCTCATTTTCCTGATGTGGAAATCATTTTGGTTGGAAAAGCCCTCCCAGCCCATGGAGTCCCAGCTGTGCCCAATCCCCACTTTGTCCCCAGCCCAAGAGCACCGAGTGCCACATCCAGGAATTCCTTGGACACCTCCAGGGATGGGCATTCCAAACCTCCCTGGGCAGCTGATTCCAGTGTTTAACAACGCTTTCCTTGTAGAAATTCCTTCCGGAGGTGTTTGAAACAGTTGCTCTGTGGGTTGTTTCTGGGTCTTGCACTGGCCAGAGCTGTGTGTGCTCAGCAGGACATTTTCTGTGTCGCCTCTGCCTTTCCCTTCCTCTGGAGCAGGTTTCTGCCCAGCTCACAGACCGCCTGCAAAGAGACAGGAATTATTTTGGAAGCAAGTTTTCTTATTATTAAAAAGAACTTTCCCTGTTTTTCAGTTTGGACAGTCTGTTGTTGTCTCTAAATTAGTTTTTAACCATGTGTACAGTAATTGTAACAATGATACAATTGTTGCAATAACTTATAACAATGTTACACTAATTTCCTCATTCAACATTTCTATTTTTAACTATGCCAAAGGAAGTTGAGTACACACAGTAGGGATATTATATGAATATATTCCGATTGTTGATGTGTCCCATTTATTCCTGGACTTGATGAATGTTTCCCTTGCAAATATGTGAAGGGAATGCATCTTGATGTTTCTCACAGTACAGACTAAAGCCAGGAGTTTAGGGCTCTGTGAATCAGTGAAATCCGCAGAGAGGATCAAAATGTAGTGGGAATTGGGTTTTTAAACCCCTTCAACTCCATTCTTCTACCTGAAGAATTCCACCACAAACCAATAATTTCTGCCAAGTAGGAATAATTCCTTGGTTCGATACAGAGATTTTCTTTCCCCTTTCCTTTCCTTTCCTTTCCTTTCCTTTCCTTTCCTTTCCTTTCCTTTCCTTTCCTTTCCTTTCCTTTCCTTTCCTTTCC
>WEZZ01038945.1:56783-72420 GCA_013400585.1 Chloropsis cyanopogon | reverse complement strand
CCTTCCCCCTTTCCCCTTTCCCCTTTCCTTTCCTTTCCTTTCCTTTCCTTTCCTCCCTTCCCCTTCCCTTCCCCTTCCTTTCCTCTTCCTTCACTTTCCTCTTTCCTTCCTCCTTTTCCTTCCCCCTTTCCATCACCTCTGATGTCTTTATTTTGATCACAAAATGCCCATTTATTTCCAGCTGCCCTGTACCACTCTCCTACTCCAGCACTTTTGGGTGAACCCCGCCTGCCTCCGCTCCAGAGCCGCTCCCGTCCCGCCGTGCGCGCCAAGGACGATTCCGTGCCCTCCTCTCCAGGTCAGTGGCTCTGGGATGTTGATGCCATTCTCCAGCTCAGTGGCACTTCCCCAGGAGCAGCCAGGATGGGTAGGTGACAGGGTGGCACGAGGCTGGCGCTGACCCCGTCTTCGCGTGCCTTTGGGCAAAGCCGCTCAACCGCGCCGCGAACAGCTCGCCCCAAGGCTGGAGCGCTCGCTGTTGGCTGCATAATCCTCTCTAATGCTCGATTTTTCCTTCCTTGAGAAAAGATTAAAGAAGAGAATTACATTGGAACTGGTGGAGGCATGATCCATGCTCCCTTGATTATATGGAAACATTAAAATATCATCAGCATGTTAATTTTATCAACTGAACTGGATGAGATTTATTCCTCTCTCTTATCTATTGCATTAGACTGGAAATACAATTTATTCTGATGGTGGGAATGTCAGACAGAGAGACCAAAAACATCTGGACATCTTAATAGGAGACAAATTTTCTAGGATGTACATTGACCCTTTAAAATTAATTCTGCTAATAAAGAGGCAGGAATTTCATGGCCTATTCATCTTTCCAAATCGAGCCCCAGCTCTTTATTGGGGTAAAATCAGGTGGATACAATGAAGGTTCCTTTGAGAACTTGTAGTTCTCATGTCTTTTGTTGCATATTTGAGTATCAAATACAATAAGTTATTAGATATAAATATGAAAATTATAGATATAAATATAAAAATATATAAATATAAATATAAATATAAATATAAATATAAATATAAATATAAACCACACAACATCAGATAAAACCCAGCCATCACAAACTACATGATTAATAAAAATCAGTGAAAATTCTCCTGGAAAAGCAACATAACTTAATCATTTTCCAGGTTTGCATTGGTGGATTTTCTTTCTGAACATATAAAATCATTATTAGTTAAAACGAACCATAAAGAAAACCCCCAAAAAGAACTCCTTGCTCATTGCAAGCTAGTTTCCATATAAAAAAGTAGCTTGTATTACAGCATGTATATTATCCCAGAACGTTCTCAGTCCATGGAGGAGGGTGAGTGACATTTCTCCTGGGGTTCTCCTTGTCCTGGGAAGCACATGGAAGCAAAGTTGAATACCTGCGGCTCTGTGCCTGCCTGGCACGCTCCGATTCCCATTTTCCTGGGAGCACAGAGGAGAAGAGCAGAGCAGTGAGCTCTGATTCAGAACATCCCTCTCACAGTGCTCCAGGACGGCTCCATGGTGTGCACGTGGCTTTCCCTGGAAGTTCCAGGCTCGCCCCTAGCAACAACTTGATAATTGTTCTGGGAAGAGACTCAGCGCTGCTATCTTATGCACAAGTAAACAGGCATCTGTAAGATTAAGAATTATATGCTAGGGCTTTGACACAAGCATCAGTTATGCCAGATGCAAATAATTTATTCTTTGTCAGTTCAAATACACAGCCTGGTTTGGATGGCTGAAATTTATACTGGCACCAAAATGCAGCGCGGTGTTATTTCAGCGGGGTGTCGAAACCGCAGAGATGCAGCTCAGATGACCCAAAAAAAGGGAGGGAAATGTTATTTATGTTTTCTCAGGGTAACTCATCACTGTTATGTAGAAATAGGTGACGTAATAACTTTGTTGTGTGATGATACGTGGGGAGGCCCTGGCACGGAAGAGAAGCTGTGGCTGCCCCTGGAGTTGTCCAAGATCAGGCTGGAAAGGGCTTGGAGCAACCTGGGATAGTGGGAGGTGTTGGGGGTGGAAAGAGATGAGTTTTAAAATCCTTTCCAACCCAAACCATTCTCATGATTCCATGTGTCCTCCTTTACATGGAATTGTTTAGGTTGGAAAGGACTCTCCCTACCAGTCTCCTAAATGTTTTAGTTTTCCAAAGCAAAGCATGTTGAGAAGGAGCCTGAGTGGAATTAAACTGCACTTCTGCCAAGGTGAGGCTGGGCTGGTGCTCAGCTTGCTCAGGATGCTTAGAGGGTGCTCAGGTGTTTCCTTAGCTTTGAAAACAGAGAAATGCAGATTTCAGCCAAGATTTATCCACTGGTGAGGCACCTCAAATCTTGGCATCATTTCTGGGGCTCTCCTGACAAGAGTGGAGACCCTGAGGGGCTGGGACGTGTCCAGGGAAGGGAACGGAGCTGGGAAGAGGCTGGAGAATTCCTGAGGGAGCTGGGAAGGGGCTGAGCCTGGAGCAAAGGAGGATTCAGAAGGGAAAAGTTCTGCAGCAGAGCCCTCCCCAAACTCCCCACACTTTTTTTTCCCCTCACATTTTCTCCCAGTTTTTGATTTTCCCCTCACGGCAAGGGAGACCCTGAGGGGCTGGAGCGTGTGCAGGGAAGGGAACGGAGCTGGGGAGGGAATGGAGAATTCCTGAGGGAGCTGGGAAGGGAATGGAGAATTCCTGAGGGAGCTGGGAAGGGGCTGAGCCTGGAGCAAAGGAGGATCCCGAGGGATCTTTTCCCTCTCTGCAATTCCCTGCCAGGAGGGGACAGCCGGGGGGGTCGGGCTCTGCTCCCAGGGAACAGGGACAGGAGGAGAGGGAACGGCCTCAGGCTGGGCCGGGGCAGCTCAGAGGGGACATCAAGAGGAATTTCCCCATGGAAAGGGTGCTCAGGCCTTGGATGGAGCTGCCCAGGGAAGTTCAGAGTGCCCATCCATGGAGGTGTCCCAGGAATTCCTGGATGTGGCACTCAGAGCTCTGGGCTGGGGACAAGGTGGGCACAGCTTGGGCTCCATGTTCTGGGAGGGCTTTTTCAGCCTCAACGATCCCGTGACTCTGTGAACCAATTTATGCACAGCAAAGTCAAACACATCTCCAAGATGGTTTGGCACCTTAAACATTGAGTTAAACTTTGGTGGGACTGTCAAATAACCTGTTTCCATGCCATCAGCTGAAAATTCTGCTCATTTTACAGGAGTTCAGCTCTCAAGGATTTACTGGACGACAGAAAAAGTGGAATTTGAGCAGCACATCCTAAGCCGAGTCCCTAACAGCCCCCATTTCCAACAACAAAACCAGCAGTGACAGTGATATATGGCTTTTTTTATGAGACCTGATAACTGATGGATATGTGATCTTATAAATGCTTAGACAAACTAATGCACATAATTATATTTTCCATTTGAAGTCTATTGCTCGGCATTCTAATACAATATCATTAGTCGGAATGGCCACAATGATACAGCTTGGGCAGTTTGTCACAGTAATTACGGGGTGATTATTTTTGACTGGAATAAAGATTTCAGTTTTACTATGGTGGAAAGCATAATCACAAATTAGAAACAGTCTCAGAATAAAGAAATATCAGGGAGAGGGACTTTAAATATGGATTATAGTGCAATTCTAAAACAATTTCTTTAAAGAAGTGCACTCATTTGGCTGAAAGTGGGACTACTTTTAGGTTCATAGCAAGTTCCTGCCCAAAAGGATGACAATTACCTAATTAACAGTTCCTGTGTGGAATGTTTTTGTAAAAGGGAAAATCTGGGCATCATAAGGAAGGCTTGACTTGTAATTTACATAACTGCTAAAATGGGCTTTGTTTTTTCAATCGACACAAAAATGCATCATTTGTCTTCACCATGTTCAGGAGGGTTGATTAAAGTAGACACTGTCCTCACATCTGTATTGAAAACTGTATTAATCAATTGATTAATCACAAGGCATTAATCAAAATCTTCCTTAAGTGTTTTACTTTTGGAGCAGCTCTTAGTATTTTCTATCAGATTCCTTTTAAGGTGTCCATTATAAAGATTAAATTTGGGTGGTAAATACTGAGGGGTTGAAGCACACGTGGCTTTCCCCTTGAAGGTCACAGCCATTGCTCATTAGTGTTACTTTTAATGGGATAAGAAGCAAAAGTTTTTAATATGTGACTACATCAATTAATCAAACCCACATTTGGTTTTCTTTCCAGTAAGCAGAAATTTCTAGTGGTGTAAAACTTTGAATACTTCAGGCTATGCTTAAAAATATTCTGTGAATTTAAGGAATTTAAGCTGTACATGCAGATATAATGCACTGATGCTCTAATTATAACTGCTGGTTTTTGAATATTCTGCTTTACAAATATTGATTTTAAGGTATCCTGGACAGTTTTCATGAAGTTTATATTAGAATAATCTCACTTTCTCATACAGTGAATGAATGTCCAACTTCAGACCACTGTTAGAAATCTTTTTAGGAGTTATTTTTGAGAATTCAAGTGAGCCATAGAGGACCTTTGTAAGAAAGCTGAGCATCTGAGAATTCCACTCTGTTTGTTTTTTGCTCATTCCTGTTTGTTTTTTCAGTCTGAAACATTAAACACCGGTGCTCCAGTAAATGTAATTTTGGAAGCATCAGTTGCAGCACAAAAGAAAACTGCTGATTACAAATCTCTTCATGTGCAGGAAAATGTCTCTTCATCTCCCAGTCCCTCTGGAAGTGATTCTTTAAGAGAGATTTACTGAATCCTCATTGTGGCTGCTCTCATGACAGACTGGAAATACCTATTTTCCTACTGACTGCTTTTTCCACAGGGGGAAAAAAAAAAATTCATAGGGGAAACACCAAACCCAAGCATATGCTATTTGTATTTATTTGGAATTTACAGTACACCAAAAAAATGTGCATCTGGCATTCCCATCACCTCTGGCAAAAGTTTAAAGAAACAAGAAATCAAAGCAGAGCAAATTAAATCCTGCAGCCACTTCCCTTTGCCTGAAGAAGCTGCCTTAAAAAAAAAAAAAATTCCAGTGCTTTTTTTTAGGTAGTCCTATATCCAGAGATTGCCAGCTACTGATTTTGTAGTGCTCCTAAGCACTCGTTTTTAGGGGATGGCTTCAAGTGGAACAAAGTGCAGACAGAGCTCTATTAAATCTATTAAATCAAGGGATATTTAATGATTTGAATGATTTAATGATTGGATTTGGGCAGCCTTAGTGCTTTGTGCTGCTGACTCTCAAGGGGGGGCCTTGAAGTTTGGCAGGCAAAGGATCCCAGGAGACCCTCAGGAAGTTTGTCCCAACCCAGGGATGGGACAGCAGCAGGAGGAGTGGGATTGGGGACCCCTGAATGGAGGCAGAGCTTTGAAAACAGCAATTCTCATCAGATGATGGTGTTATAATTCCTAAAAGCACCTTTGATGTGTGTTTACTACATACAGCACTGGAGTTACTCTGCCTTTAAAGCCACTAAAATCCATGGAAAATTTTGGAATGCCTTTAAAAATGGTACTGGGCCACTTGTCTTGTGAAAGAGAAACATGTGCTCCAAGTCTTGAAATAATCAACAATTTGGAAATAAATTCAAACCTGTGCTGCTCTTCCACAGCTGAGTCCTGTTTAGGTTTTGCCCTGGATGGTGGAGGTTGATTCCCTGCTGCAGTGTGCACAATTCCCATTATTCCTTCCTCATGCAAATAAATCCCAGTAATTAATTGGGGTGGCTTAATTTGGGGCTGAGCATCTTCATACTGAGCTGCAGGTGCTGCTTCAGCTTTGGGAAAAGTGGGATGGGGTTCAGAAATTCCTGCTGGGTGATTAATCTCCAAAGCATCTTCCTTTTTAAATAATTATGTTGAACAGTCCCTCAGTTTGGGTTTTTGGGAACACTGATGCCGTGACAGCAATGTGGTGGATTTGTCAGTGGTTTATTACCACTGATGGCTTTTTGTTGTTGATTTGGTTTGTTTTTTTATTTTATGGAAATAGGGGCCAGTAAAAGAAGCCATTGAAATGTGTGACTTATTATAATGTATAAAAGTATACTATTTATAAAAATGTACTNATTATTATAAATATTAGTACATTAAGTATTACAGCCACACAAATAAAAATACAATATGGAAAATATATAATTAAAATAATTATCATTTGTCAGTAGCACCTACAGGTTGTTTGGTGTGAGATATTTGTCTGGAGGTTGAAAATTTATTTCTGTGGGTTTTTAAGGAAATTGAATTTATCTAAAATTTTGTTTTGAATTAAATTGACATGTTTTTCCATGGATTATACTCCCTTCCCTTCCCTTTGCCTAAAAATTTCCAGATGATCACACAACTTGAGAAATAGTTTTGGGATAGCTTGTATGACTGGAACGTTTAAATCCATTTCTATTACCTGAGACTCATTTTCCCTGCAGAAATGTGACTGAAATCCTGATCAGATCACTTGGCAGTGTGGACTGCCCTGTCCTTCACATCCCAAACAAGAACTTGGTTTGGGTTTTTTAAAAATATAAATGTTTAGTTCAGTTTCCACCGAGCAGCCTGAGNATAATAATGAATAATAATAATAATTAGAATTATTGAATCACAGAATCCTAAATGGTTGCCCAATGGAAGCCCAGCCCATCCCATCCCACCCCTTCCAAGGGCAGGGACACCTTGCACTATCCCAGGTTGCTCCAAACTCTGTCCAACCTNTGTCAGTAGCACCTACAGGTTGTTTGGTGTGAGATATTTGTCTGGAGGTTGAAAATTTATTTCTGTGGGTTTTTAAGGAAATTGAATTTATCTAAAATTTTGTTTTGAATTAAATTGACATGTTTTTCCATGGATTATACTCCCTTCCCTTCCCTTTGCCTAAAAATTTCCAGATGATCACACAACTTGAGAAATAGTTTTGGGATAGCTTGTATGACTGGAACGTTTAAATCCATTTCTATTACCTGAGGCTCATTTTCCCTGCAGAAATGTGACTGAAATCCTGATCAGATCACTTGGCAGTGTGGACTGCCCTGTCCTTCACATCCCAAACAAGAACTTGGTTTGGGTTTTTTAAAAATATAAATGTTTAGTTCAGTTTCCACCGAGCAGCCTGAGGGTGGTGATCCCAGAGCTGAGTGTCCTGCCAGAAATAGCCCCAGCTCTTTTCACGTGGTGAAAGTTTTCTCTTCCCAAAACAGCAGGGAAATGCAGCTAGAACAGCCTGGAAAAGGGACAGGGCAGTGGGGCCGGAGGTGGTGGCTGGGAAAGGTTTTCATCATCACAAAAGCCCAGGATGGTTTGGGGTGGAAGGGATCCTAAAGCTCATCCCATTCCCACCCCTGCCATGGCCAGGGACACCTCCCACCATCCCAGGCTGCTACAAGCCCTGTCCAGCCTGGCCTTGGACATTCCAGGGATCCAGGTACAGCCCCAGCTTCTCTGGGAAAGCTGTTCCAATCCCTCCCAACCCTCACCCTAAAAATTCTCCCCCATATCCATCTAACCCAGCCCTCTGGGACTGGAATCAGATCAATTTTCCCAAAGATTGCCCGTTAAATGGGACCTTTTGCACTTCAGTCTTTGTCTGTGACATCTCTTCCAAGTTAAGCCTGGCCTACTTTACTCACCTGCATTTGCAGAATGGCCACGGTATTAAACTCCAAGTAAAAGGTGACAGCAACATTTGTCCTGCTCAGAAAATCCTTTGTCTTGAAGTGTTTTGTGTATGGAAGCAAAGGAAAGAAATCCAGAAACGGGGCACAGAACAACCACCCCACAATGGTAAGAAACCCCCAAATATTCTTACAAATAATCTGGTTTTAGGCTTTTTTTCAGGGTTATTATAACTTAGAGTGTAACCACAGCAGAAATACAAGATGAGGAACCTTCCTGTCCCTGCTCTGCTTTTTTTCTCCAAAATCTGGATGAGCACAGGGATTCCCCTGGAAGTACTGTTTTACTATTAATATATATGTGTTCTTTTTATTATTATTATTAGATACAAAAAAGAGAGGTTTTTTACTATTTATTTTAATCATTGATATTAATAAATACAACAAATAAAATAAAAATATTAATAATTTAATATAACTTTAGGTGTCCTATTTCAGCACGGAGCATCTTCTGAATGTCAAATTGCCAAGCCTTGGAAATGAACCGTACAGTTCAATACAAAAGTACAAAAAATAAAATAAAACAACTTTAATAATGGGATTGGAAATGTCAGAGGATTGCTGGAGCTGCTCCCCGTTCCCTGCCCCTCACTGCCACGTGTGCCTGGGTTTCCAAAGCCCCCAATGCCTGCACAAGGATGGCAGATTTTTGTTTTTGCACAAAGCCTACGTTTGACCTTTCTTTGTAATTGTGACACCAGTTGAATTCTGCTTTGGTTCATGGCAATTTACTCCATCCTTGGAGAGTTCACTAGTTAATTATTGCCAAGTGAATTTTTAATTTGCTCCGATGATTACATTGGTGAATGCAGTCATTAGTGGGAAATTTATTTTAGGAATTGGCACTAGAGGGAGCTAAGTAATTGTATCATTTATGGATCTGGGAAGGGGAGAAAAAGAACATTCATTAAAAACTTGCTTTTTTTCTGAACCTGCTGATTTTACAAATATGGCAGCTATGCCTCAGCAAATTAGAAGTGATAATGAATTAGTTAATTTTCCTTACTGAAAACTGCTATGCTCAGATTATTAAGTTACTCTATTTCTGTTTTACCAGCTACCAGCCAGTAAATTAGGATTTCTAGGACTCTTTTGGGAGGGCGAATTTTTGTAACTATTATCCTTGTTTATCATTATTTTGGTCTTAACAGAATTAAAATGCTCAGGGATGCTCTCCTGAAGCATCAGTGTGCTCCCAGATGCATTCCAGGATGGATGGGTGGCCCTGTGGGATGCTGTAGGACAGGAGCAGAGCCTGGAGCTTTTCTGGGCTGAGCCAAAGCTGGGCCTGGACACAAAGTGCAGCCCAATGTCCACTGAAATCAGCGGAATCCCATTTTAACTCAGAATTTTTGTCTTTACTGTTCACCTTTGTTTTAATGGAGCTGCTGGAGCAAGACCAGAGGAGGTCAGGGCGCTGCTCCAGGGCTGGAATTCTGTTCTGGAGCCAGGCTGGGAGAGCTGGGGGTGCTCACCTGGAGAAGGGAAGGCTCCAGGGAGAGCTCAGAGCCCTTGCAGGGCCTGAAGGGGCTCCAGGAGAGCTGGAGAGGGACTGGGGACAAGGGCTGGAGGGACAGGACACAGGGAATGGCTCCCAGTGCCAGAGGGCAGGGATGGGTGGGAGATTGGGAATTGGGAATTCCTGGCTGGGCTGGAATTCCCAGAGCAGCTGTGGCTGCCCCTGGATCCCTGGGAGTGTCCCAGGCCAGGCTGGATGGGGCTTGGAGCAGCCTGGGACCGTGGGAGGTGTCCCTGCCACGGCAGAGGTGGCACTGGATGGGTGTTGAGGTCCCTTCCACCCCAAACCATTCCATGATCTCCAAACCTCCCAGAGCATTCCCATGCTGGATCCCATCTGGAATATGCCCACCTGTACCCCACAGCCTGCAGCTGTGGTTGAGGAGATCCCAGAGCTGGCCCTAAACTGCCACGTTCCTCATGTCCCCTGCTCTGTCCAGCTGAGGAAATTGGGACATTTCAGTCTGGTATAAACTGTCTGCAAGAAATTTCCAAATCCAAGAGCTGATGCTTCCTTTTTTTACAAAAATGTCACCTCTCAAGGTAGTGTGCCCAGTAAAAACGGAAGCAATGCAGACAGATATTTAAAATAAATGAAGATCCTGAATCCAAGGTGCAGCAGCTAGCCTGGATTCTTTGATAAGGGTCAAACTGATATTTCTGATTCTGACATTCCTTTGACTGATATTTCTGACTTCATCATGAAATATCACTGAGAAAAAATTCCTGAAACGTGGTCGTGCCTTTTTGAGCCCACATCTGTTAGTGTTTATGTCATTTTCCCCCAGTTTCATCCTTTTTTCAGGCCATGGGAAGGCACCAGCACTCCCACACCCCACCTGGGAGCTCTACTGGTTTCACCTGGAGCTCACCAGGGAGGAATCAGTGCCACTGCTTTTAGGAGAGTCCCTTTTCCTAGAAATTTTGGCCTGGATTGAGGTGTGGGATTGCTTTGCTGCTGCTGTTGGATATGAGGATTTATCCTTTATGTACTCACAGAGGTAGGTGCAATCAGGGGCATAAATCAGGATAATATCGGGGTTTTTGTGTTTATTTTTATTCTTCCTTGTGTTTTTCCCCTGAGATTTTAAAGATGTTCCCCACCTGCAGTGCTGAACAGTTATGGATGTTTGCTGTTCCTTTCTCACTTCTGAATTCTGGATATTTTCACTTTGAGAAACCTTGCTGAATTTTTTATTTTTGTGTTGTATGGAAAATCTTGCTAAATTCTTTATTTCTCTGTTGTATTCCTTTCCACTGCCCAGAACCCTTTCCTGCTGTAGTTCTCTGAAGTTCCTCAAGGAAAAATCACTGAGCCTTGCAAGTCAGTGAAATCCTATGGAAAGCAAACATCACACCTCATCCTTTTGTCACTAAACCTATTGTTCAATAATTTAAATTGATATAAGGAGTAATATTTTTAATCCAGGGAAAGTTTTAACTTTTCCTTTTATGTCATATATGTGTGTGGGCAGTGGGGAAAAATGATTTGGAGTTCTGGTGGGGTGGGTGTGTTCTCCCAAGGGCTTTATCCATCCTTGGCTCCAACAAGAAACTTCTGGGGAGGGAACTCTGGATGAGATTTTTGCAGTTTGACATTCCTGTACCATAACTGGGGCTCAGAATCCACACAAACTCTTTGCATTCTTAATAAAATGGTTTTGGTTAGGAAATATCCGGCTATTTCTGGCTTTTCAAACCAGGGACAAAAGGTTGGGGATTTAAAGTGGAGTAAAACCCCTCTCAGGAAGGGCAGTGCTCAATGCATCTCTTCTCTTTCCAAAAGAGTTTATTTTAAATTCCATTGGTTCAAGTTTATTCTGCACCAAAACTCTGTGCTCTGAGGGTCAGGGATTACAGGCAGTGGGGTTTTTGTAAGTGTCTGGGAAAACTTTATAGCTCTGTGTCTGCTTCATGCATTTCTTTCCAAATTTCATTTGGAAATCAGGGAACCTTGTAGCATCTTTTTCTTTGATTGCTTTTTCTTTAAGAGTATCTCTGACAGATAAAATCCCTGGAAGCGTTCAAGGTCAGGCTGGACAGGGTTTGGAGCACTCTGGGATAGTGGAATGTGTCCCTGCCCATAGAAAGGGGGTGAAACAAGAATGATTTTAAGGTTCCTTCAACCCAAACCATTCTGTTGATATGCAGTGCTGGAAAAATCCTGGTTTTTCTCTGATTTTTATCAATCAAAAGCACAAGGAAAAGTTGTGAAAACTTTTACACTCTTTACATGGATTATAAACTGGCATCAGGTGCACGGAGATTCCTCTGGGGTGTGATCCACCCTTGTGGTGTCCCAAAAATCAGATGGTCTAGGCTCTAAGCATGGAAGGATTTGGGAGATTTTAGGTTTTTGGAATCAAGTGGCTGGAAATACACTATTTCTTTCACAAGAGATACTGATTTTATATCAAATCTGCCAGGACAAAGAAAGGAAAGAGACTTTTACTGGTCAGGCTGATCATTTATGCCATGTCAGAGCCGTCTGGTTGCAGTTTTGCTGCTGTCCCCAACACAGGACAGATTTTTTATTGGTTTAAGTCCTGGGAACACTGAGCCTGGTGTTGTTGTTCATAAGGAATTAACCTGGGAGCAGCATCCCTTACCTTTCAAAGTTTTTCTCAGTATTTTCCTTGAAATCCTCTCAAAGCAAAGGTTTTCCCACCTTCCTGAAGTGCTTGGGGAGACTTTATAGAATTTCTTTTTCCTTTTCCTTTTAGGACAGGCTGAGATTCTGGGGCACAAGATGGCAGCAGAAGGAAAATTTGCTCCCACCAGAAATACCTGGCTTGTGCCAACTGCAAAAATCTGACAGGATTTGCCCAAGTTTTAAAAATTATTTCAGCAGATTTCATGAAACTTCCTATAAGGCAGTATCACTTGAGCAGCTAAAAAATCCTCTCAAAGACTTGGTGGTTCTTTAAAAAAAAAACATCCAACCAAATAAAAGATTTTTTAGCTCAAACTTTTTTTTTTAAATAAATATTTTAGCTGATTCCTCTCCTTCCCTCCTGTCCCACTTATTTACTTTCATCAACAGGAGCCTTAGAATTTTTAAGGCAGTTGTTCAGTAGCTTTTTTTTGTCCCAAAATCCTGTGTGTGCCCCTTTAGTAGGTGCTTGTCAAGCCAGCGTGTGTTGTCCCAAAAACAAAGCTAATTTATAATAAATTAAACTCTTTCATGCTGAATTTGGAAATTCTGATCCCTGAATTTATGTTTTACTAGAAATTGCAGCTTTGGCAGAGCCTTTGACTTCACTGGGAAAGAAAATGTAGTTTTTTAGATCCTGAAATGAGAAATATTTAACACATTTTGGGTGGTTTGGTATTCCAGTGGAAGGTGGAAAAATCTCAGTGATGTTTTACTTTTATCTCCTTGCTTTGGTTTCATGATCCTGATACTTTGTGGGGAAATTTCCTGATATTTGATGTTTGTTATTCTGTGCTTTGGAGAGCTGATGTTCTGTGCACTCCATGAGGTTTTTCTGGACATGCTCATCTAGCAAAAAAACCTTTTTAAAGTGAATTTCTGAGGTGTGCTGCTCTTGGAGAGATTATTTGGTATCAGTTTTGCTTTCTGGAGCTGATGAACAAATCCCACAGGTTGTAAGGAGCATCTTTGGAAAACCTGGGTGTTTTCCTTGAGGTTTGTGATGCTCGTCCATGCAAAAATGTAAAAGCCAGGCACAAAAAATCTGCATTTCCTTGGTTTTTACCCTGCTGTGACCACCTGCACTGGCCCAAAAAATAAATATGTGATGGCCAAGGCACAGCTCTGGGCACGAGCTTGGCCACTGAGGGCCACAGAATAAAAACTTTGGTGGTGTTAGAAAGCATTTGTGACCCTTGGTTTGACCAGGTTGTGAGAGTTTTATGGAACATATTCCAGGGTAACAAAGTTCTATATTATAAACTCTGGTTTCACTTAATTCCTTTAAGCCATCACCTAAAATATAGTGATTTACTGCACCTTTTCATGCCTCCAAAATCTACACACCTTGTTAGGCTGCAGGTTTTTCCACATGAAAGTTATTCTACAAAGAAAATAATAATAAAAAAACCCCACATAAACAGAGGTGAGTCATTTATTTATACAACACTCGAGTATTTTTAATTCCTTCTTCTAAAGATGGAATCTTTCCTATTGTTTAACAGGCTTGGGGTGCTGTGGGTACCCTTTAATTCCTGTTGCCTTTGGTTTGCCACTGAATAGATGTGAATGAAACTCTCCAGGTAGTAATGGAGAGCTTGGAAGAAGTCAGATCCTGTTATCCATATATTTTTCCGTGAATTTTTAGACAAACACAGATATTTTCCCCTGCCTATGCAGCTGCAGAAAGGCTGCACTGGTGTTTTACTGGGTTGGACTCCATCATCCTGAAGGGTCCCTCCCAACTCAGCATTTTCTATCATTCATTTCTCATCTTTTCCTTCACCCAAAGCGTGCAGATTTTTTTTTTTTTTTCCTGAGGAAATAATTTTGGGAAATCATTGTTGGCCTCTCCTGCAAGAATTCTGATGGTTGGTGTCACATTGATTTTTAATTATTTTTTTACCCTGCCTTTTTTTTTTTTTTTTTTTTTTTTTTTGGGAAGGGAATGCCCAGGGATCGGATATGACCCTTGGCAATTTTCTGTAGCAATTATTTCTTACTCTTCATGAATTACCAATCTTTCTTCATCTGTTTGTCTCCAAAAAATAAATGTCTGTGTTAAACACGTATAAAAATGATGTCTCCATGGATTTTCCACCTCAGAGAAGGCTGAGCTGTTGAATAGTTCACTAAAACCTGAAGCAAGCTGAGTACAATACAGAATTTGGTGTAGTCCAGCTGATTAATTAGGAAGGAATTGATTAATTTCCATGCTGATCTCCATTTCCCATAGTGAGATACCTTGATTTTTTTGGTGCAGCACCTGAATTTCAGAGAGATTTATTCTCACATGAGTGAATTTCCAGCTAACTCAGCCGTCCTGAAGGTTCCCACCTTCAGCAAAACTGCACCAGCCTTGGCTTTTGGATTTTTGTTCTTTTTAAGACTTCGACAGCAAAAAAATCATTTTGGTCCACCCAGCTATTTCTTCAGCATGATGAAAGACATAGATACTGAGTTCATATGATGTAATTATGGATATTTTTAAATGGATTATGTTTTATTTCCTTAATTCAAGTAGGATGTTTATCTGAAGTTCAGATTTTTATTCAGAACCAGTAGGGAAGGGTGGGTTGTTCATGGAATAAAAGTTTTGTGTGAGTTTCTCAGTAGTTTTTAATCAGAGCAATTTTAATACCCTCAAAATATTAGGAGGTGGCATGAGAGAAGGAGGACCTTGAAATAAGAGAAAATATTTCCTTTTGAAATATTTTTATTCATTACACCATTATTATTCCCAGTCTTGTTGTTTCAGAAATTGTACCTTGATCACAAATGCTTTAGATATAAACAAGGGGGAAGGCATTCAACTTAAATACTTTCTTAAGCAAGAATTTTTTTAGTGTTCATTGGGTTCCTTGGTAGCTCTCTTAGCTGATACGAAGTATTTGTATTTTTCCGCAAAAAAATCCAAAAACTGTTGCCATCAATAATTAACAGCTGGAATAATTTTAGGGAAAACCCCATCCCTATGGCTCTGGTTTATTCCTGCCTGCTGTCCAAGGGGGTTAGGCCTCCTTCTGCTTCCCTGGTTTTCAGCACTCTGCAAAACGTGAATTTTCACTTGGGGTTGGCAATACCCTCTCCTCTCTTGCATGAAGATCCATAGTCCATCACTCTGCAGAAATGATTCTGAATTTTGTCCTTCTGAACTTTGTGATGTGGATTTTTGTCCAGGGGATTAAACCCCAGCAGGTTTGATGCTCCTTAGTCCTGTTGGTACCTGAGGCTAAACCTTCATCTTTGGAATTTTTGTGTTCTCCTGGGTTTTCCTGATCTTCAGGCCAGAGCTGTGGTTGTTGCTCTTCAAACAAAACCTCTCCACAGCCAAGATGTGGGTGTGGGATGAACAGGAAACTCCTGCCAGGAATGAGGGGCAGGGGTGAGGAGGTCTCAAGGAGGCAATTGCTGCTGTTTCTTGAGGGTTCTCTGTTAGAAGAGTTCATCAATAAAGGCAAAAATACCTCATTTTGTTGAATTCAGCTGAGAAAAATCCTGCTTGGTTTGTGGAGACCAAACTCCCCATCTCAGGTTGTCTTCCAGTGCAGCCAGGGTGGTGCTCACCCATTTAATCAGGGAGCTGGGTGGGTCCAGCTGTTTTTATTATTATTATTATTATTAATTTCAATGTATTCAAAATCCATGGGTGCCACAGAATGGCTTGGGTTGGAAGGGAGCCTAAAATCCATCTGTTCCAAATCCCCCCAAGGAGCTGGAAGCCCAGCCATGACTGTAGGGTGATGGAAACCCAGGAATTTCCTTTCTTGTGTGTTCAACTTCTCCCTGTGGTCTCCCAGAGAAGAGGTTGAACAGATGTTCCCAGAAATTCACTTCA
>WEZZ01038945.1:38895-51841 GCA_013400585.1 Chloropsis cyanopogon | reverse complement strand
CAAATATCCTGAAAACTCTCTGGGGTGGCCTGAAATCAGGTATTTTTCTTCCTAGAAACATTCAGGATCTGGAATATTTGTTATTATGAGAAGTTGAAGCAAAGCAATGCTAACAGCTTCTGTACATAAGTATTAAATCAATTTTGCTCACGAGAATCATTTTGATCCTTGAAATTTTTGAGGAAGACAAGAATGTTAAAAAAAATATTTGTTTTTACTTTCATGGTTGAAGGATCATTAGACCATAATTGATTTTTTTTGTGGGTTGTAGGAATTATTTGCTACTTAATCACATATCTAAAATAATACAAGAAGTAAGGAGAACTAATTTCATTCTGACTTTATTGGTGAGCTGTTAGAATTGTGAAAACCTGAGGGTCAGATAAATCCTGGATTTAAAAAAAAAAGGTATTGAATTATCTACACAGAGTAGAAAAAGTGAGATACAGAAATAAGTTCTGATTAATAAGACAAAGGGAAATGGTGCAAAACAGATGGCATCCCATTCTGCCTTATGATTATGCATGATGTCATTACAAAACACTGGGATTTTTGTGTTGGGTGATTAGAGACCAAATTAGCAGCTTAACTTTTTCTAAACTTCAGCTTCATTGACAGAATTTTACATCCCATTGCTAGCAGGCTCCAAGAAGCAGTTCCTGAAGCAAAGGCTGCAATGGGGAGTAAAAAAAGGGATTAAAACCAAAACCTAAGACATTTTTCTGATTTATCCATCAGATTTTGATTCAGTTAATCAGTTCTAATGTGTCACTTTTTTTGTTGAGCATGTTACAAAAACCAGAAGAATTTACCTTGATTTCTTGGTAAAAATTCCAGTAGATTGGAGTGTTTGCAGCAGGAAGTTGGTTTGAGGAAGGTAGAAAGAAGATAGATTATATGGTGTGTGTGTATAGAAATAATAGAAGAAATTTAAATATAATGGTCTCTATAGAACAAAAATCACAATTAAAAAAAAAATTAATGGGTGAGAAAGACTAGGAAGGAAACAAAGTTCAGCACTGACTGAAAAATGGAATGTGTTGGGCAAACAGGAAAAAATCTCAGGGAAAGAAATGCTTTGGAAAGGAAAGATGGAGAGGCTGATCTGAGGGAGTGCCATGGATGGAAGTGCCATGAATTCCTCCTGGTGCCAACGCTTTGGGTGGATTGCAGGAACACAGAACTCGCAGGGGCAAGAGGGACAAGGTTAAAGCAACGATGATGGGAGCGTTTGAAAGCTCCAGGCCTATTTTTGATTTTGCTGCAGCAGGGATATTTGCTTTCTTTGCTGTACTTGAGCACTGGGCATTTCTATTTCTGGAAATGCCCCGAGAACGTCATTCAAACTATTTCAAAACTCAGGAAAATTTCCTGGGTGGTTTTCAGTTTGCATCGCAGCTCCCCTTGTCTCTTCCTTCCAAGACCTCTCTGATAAAAAGCAACAGATCCTGCAGACAAATCCACATTTAATCTTTGTGAGAATTAGTTGTTTGTTCTTTGACCAAAACAACTTCATCTAAATCTTCTCATCTTCATTTGGTTTAAATCAGGACATGGGGAATGTTTCTTAGTAAGATTTTTTTTTTTATTTTTCCCCCAGCATGATCTGAAATATCAGAGGGGAGGGAAAGTTTACTCTTCAGGCATTGAGATGCCTGGTGCCGGTTTGGTTTAATATTTTAGTCAAATTTACTCATTCTATTTAGTTTTCATCCAGTTTTTAATTTGTCACTTGCGTGTCATGTTGATAAATGTTTACTTTAATGTGTGCTATTTGTTAAATGAAAATAGACATAAAGAGAAACCACAATTTTGCTTTCCTGTAGGCTGTACTTTAGTGAATTCTAGATGCCTGAAGTTTCAGGAAAAAGAAAAGTGAAAAATAGGAATATTGAACGTGTTTCATTTACAGGTGAAGCAAAAATAGGAAAATATTCTCCCATGGGAAGAACAAAGTCTGAATTAACAGTGCCAGTGGAGAGGGAAGAGCAGAGATATTATAGGAAATAGGGCTTGGAGGCAGGATCAGCTGTGCCCAAATCCTTCGTGACAGATCCTTGTCTAACTGGCTCTTTACATCACCACTGATGGACTTGCCACAATCTCTGTAGGCTCTGGGTTTTTTTTTGGTAATGTCTAATCAAAATCTCCTTCTCAGCAGTTCCAGCCTGTTCCTATTTATCCTTTTTGAAGTGGACACACGGAGCAAATTCTTTGCAGCTACCACCCATCTCTGTACAAACTTATCGCTGCTGATCCTTCCCTTTGGGTTCACCCAGCTCGCTTAGCATCAGTTTTATACAGATCATGTTTTCCAGCCTTTTGTTCCCCATCTCGAGAGTTTGGGCAGGGGAAGAATTACTGGGTAAAATATTACGTAAAAATATTTTTATATTTTCACCCAGTACTTGAGCTGGGTTGAATATTCAGGACAAAATCAAATATAATAATTAGCAATGAGTTCTGATATTTGGGGTTGGTTTCTGTGGTTGTGGTTATTTATTTTTATTAGGCTTTGGCATGAATAATGGGGCCCAACATCATTCCCCCCTCTCTGTGCTTATGTGGAAAGGACAATTTTGAAGCTGTGAACAGTCTCATCCTAAATCTGTTGTTTCTACCAAAAAACTCAATGCTGAATCAGGTGGCATTCGAAACATCTTCATGGAGACATTTTGAAACAGTTATTTTTTTATGTAAACTGGTTTTGCAGAAGGAAAAAGGCCCTTCACAGCAGAGCTTGGTCTTTGGCTCAGAAGGGTGTGGGATGCAGGGCACTTTCCCTTCCTTTCCCTTCTCCTGGCACCTGGTACATGGAACCATCACTAGTGGGTGAGATCAGGCTTTGGGAGCGTGGCATTTTTAGGATTTGACTGCTTTTTAAAAAAAAAATTGAAAGCAGAGAATCATAGAATGTCCTGAACTGGAAGGGACCCACAAGGATCATGGAAGTCCAGCTCCTGGCCCTGCACTGACACCCCAACAATCCCATCATATCCCAAAATTGTTGTCTGTGGCAGAAAATTTGTGTTGCTCTTTCATACCTAAGACACAGACTATGAATGTAAAAGAAAAAACCCAAACAACCAAAAAACCTCCCCAAATCCTTGCCAAATGTTTTTCTTGCCCAAAGAAAAATATTGGTTGAATATTATTTCACATATATTAACCCCAGGAAAATTAATTTGTGAGGGAGAGAAAAGAATCCCTCATGCACATTTCCATTGCTAGAAAGAAAATTAGGTCCTTTTGATTTTGTGTTTATATAATGCACAAACTTACACATTTAGGTTACCAGATCAGCAATTATCTGTTGAGCCCTCTTTGAGAGATTTGCTAAATGTTTGTATTAAAATCAGGGGCTTGTTTTGGTTTTATAATCAAAGTTCCCTGTTTTATTCCCCATCTATTTTTGGCCATAAGTTTTTCTACTTAACTTTAAATTTTGCTATTTTTATTGAACATAACAGTTGTATCACTGCCTCTTGTACCAAAAGGGTGCACATAGGGTCCCATTTTGGAAAACCCTGAGCGTTTGGCAGCAATCCATTTACCAAAAATTCATGTAAAGAAAAAGCTGGAAAGTTCTCCTCTTTATTTTTTCAAACTTCAGCCTTCTGTCCCTCAAGAAATGTGGTAGTTGAGTAAGGAAGCCCAGCTTCTGGGACACAAAGACCCTGAAGGACATTCCTGGGCTGGCAGGAGCAGAGTTTGACTTCCCAACTGTGGGCAAATCCCTCTCCTGATGCCAGAGGAAGGTCCCCCCGCTCCACAGTCAACACAGCTTAAAACTGCAGCCTCAAAAATCTGTTTGCTCATCACTTTAGTCTTCCTTGAGCGTGCCTAAGTCAAAAATAGATTATCCTCCAGGCCAGGATTTGGCTGATCTGACTCGTGGTGTTTGGAGGCAGAGCTGGAGCTGCCCTCGGAGCCGGGAGAGCGATGGGCAGCCCTGGAGCCGAGCTTTCCTCTCCTCCTCCCAGCTCTGGCTCCAGTGTGAGGAGATCCTTTTTTGCTCCCTCCTTTTAAAGCTAGGCCTGGGCTGGGTGCAAGCAGAGCTCAAATTTGGGGTGGTGTTGTCTCGAGGCAGGAGGCAACGGGTGCAAGCTGGAGGCTTCCCACCCTAAAGATGAGTTCAACGTTCCATTTCACCTAGGGTGATAAATAGGAACACAGGAAATAAAAGGCAGCTTTTAGCTACAAATGCCACTGGAATGTGCAATAAGCAAAGTTCAGTGAAGCTCCTATTTGAGATATTATTATTTTGAGGTATTACAGTGCAAAAAGAGCTTTGCCTTAAGGAGAGATCCACAAACCCAGGTGAAGCTGAAGGAACTACCTGGTTCCAGTGCAAAGACCTTTTGGATGTGATCCTTAAGGTCTCTTTGAACTTAATCACTCATCATTCATCAATAATCCACCATATGACTCTGTAATATTGTTATTTGCTCTGGTTTTTAAGGCAGCATTGCTGGTAGCGAAAGGAATGGATCCCTTTGCCACTGCAGCCACATCACCCTCTTCAGGAGAGTCAGCTTTATTTGTTTATTCCCAATTAATAACATATTTTATTATCCTTCTTAGAATGCAATTACTTCAGCTGGGTGGTAAAAACAAAAGAGCAAAAACATTTCAGGGAAAAGTGCCTATGGAAAGCTTGTCAAAGTGTCAGTGACCCGCCAAGGCTGCTCCATTTGTCACAAATGGCTTTGTTAATACCCAGCCCCGGCAGCACTTAGACTTAATGCTCTGCTCAAAGCCCAACAATGGGAGATAAATACTTGATAAGACATCTATTGTCATATTTATCATTTATACCAGGCAGCAAAAGGGTGATAGAACATTTTTATTGGGTGGAGTGTTGTCACCAGTGCCACCCAGGCTGGAGGCAGGGCTGGGCTCAGCCTGGCTGGCAGGAGAGCTGGTGGGTGGAGGGATCAGAGGAAGAGGAGGGAAAGGGAGGAGAGGGAGAAGGTGGGGAAGAGGAGAAAAGAGGTGGAAAAGGAGAGGAGAGGGAAAAGATGGAGTGTCCGAGTGTGACAGCACAGTATTGAGGGGAGAGGAGAAGTTGGGAGAGCTGGCTTCATCCTAAACCTTTTTGTAACCAGCAGGAACGTGTGTGAGGGATGAGAGGGAANAAGATGGAAAACAGGAGAAAAGAAGAGGTGGAAAAGGAGAGGAGAGGGAGAAGATGGAAAACAGGAGAAAAGAAGAGGTGGAAAAGGAGAGGAGAGGGAGAAGGTGGAGAGTCTGAGTGTGACAGCACTGAGGGGAGAAGGAGAAGTTGGGAGAGCTGGCTTCATCCTAAACCTTTTTGTAACCAGCAGGAACGTGTGTGAGGGATGAGAGGGAAGATTTAGGAGTGGGTTTTGGCACACATTGGTTTGGAGCAGTGCTGGAACCCTCCTGCTCTGTGTGGGTGCCAGTGCCACTCCTGCTTGTGGAGCAGCTGCCAGGCTCTGGGCAGGGCACTGCTGCCAGAAAGGCACCCCAGAGCCTCAGGAAGCAAAATTCAGGTGCTGCTTGGTCAGAGAGACAAATAATGTTGGACTGCTGCTTCTTCTTCCATGGCAGCTGTTTCTAATTCCCCACATGAGACCAGGTACCAAAGCACTCCTCTTCTCCAGAGGAAAAATCCCTACTACTATAATTTTTTCATTAGAGCTTAAACATTTTCAGTTTTAAAAGAGGAGATAAATAAGGATAATTTGCTAGATCTGATTTCTGATGCATTTTGTTCAGTGTTATGTAGCTTCATTTTTTTTTTTTCAGTGGGAAATTTGATACATTACTTGAAGTTAACTACATACAAGAGAATACTAAATAAATTCACTTTATGTGCTTCCCTAATTAGTTTTCAGTCATGTAATTCTCTTCAATACGGAGCTGAGAAATCCCCAAGTCTACCTTGATGTAGTTAGTGTCACATACACTGATCATGTGAAATTGAATTTGAATTTACTACTAATATTTAAACAGGAAAGCTGACTTGAACCGTATTTCCCCCTTGGATAGAGATGTCACTGCTCCCTGTAATGAGCAGCATTATGTTGAATACTTAAACCAAGAACAACCAAGCTACAGGAATGGGACATTAATCTTGGAGAACAGTGGAATTTTGTGCTTTAGACAGTGCAGTGTCTTTGCATTTCTTCTTACACTTTAATTACTTGAGACGAGGATTTTGCAGTGTGTGTTGCTTAAGCGTATTTGGTGAAGATGGAGATCTCAATATTCCCACTTCAGGATCTCTTGGATAACTGTAAACTGACTATAAGAACAAAACTACATTATTTGTATCACCTTCAGCTGCTGGATGTATGAAATGCAACAAATTCCTGTCCAGATCTCCCTGAGTTTATCCCCAGATCTGAGGGTGTGTGTTGGGTCCTGCCAGTCCCACACCTGGGGGAGAGGGAGATGCTGAGTGTGGGTTTGGGACCACATCCCTGCTCTTGCAACTATTTCACAATCCTTAATTAATTAAATCTAAAATATGAGTGTCTCTCTGGTCTCTCCCTCACCTGGGAGGCGGTTTTCCAGCAGGAATGATTTTCAAAGACTGAATACATCAAAATACTGCCAGGGTTTGTTTCTGCAGTTTTTGGGGTGTTGTGGTTGGAGAGATGGGACAGGAACTGCTGGGCTTGGCACTTGGATGCCCCTGAAATATGGAGTTATTTATGTTCCTGCATCATTCTCTCCTTACGTGAGTGGATACAAACACCTGGATGACTTTAATGAACTCTGCAGTTCTTGGCTCTGTTATCCATCAGTATCTGCTGATCAACTCATGCACAGATTTGTAGAGGGAGGGAAAGAAGCTGGAGCAGGAGAAAGCAGAATTTGAAAAGCCACTGTTGAATCCCTCTGGAAATGTTTAGAAAAATCAGGTGGGATTTAATTCTTTGTCAGCACCTTTGAAAAGAGTGAGTACTACTGAAAGACCTGCACAGTGAGGATGTGGGGGACCCAGGCCAGCTTCAAAATAGCCCAGGGGGGGTTCATGCTCTTTAATCCCCCAAACTGGTTCCACTCTCAAGATCATCACCAGATTAATTGGGACTCATGCTGTAGGTAGAACTAATGAGGAAGGTAATTATTCCTTCTGTCATAGCTGGGGGAGGAACTCAACATGGCACAGTGGATGTGGAAAAATAATTTTGAGGAAATAATATCAAATCATCTACAGAATCTTAATGAAAACAACACACTATGCATTGAACATGAAGTTTGGTGTGGTTTTGTAGCCTTTTCTCTCTCCTTTCTACAAATCCATCCAGATCCTTTATTTACTTATCAATGGGGTGTGGTAGATTTGTTCCTTAGCAGGCTGGATTTGCTTTTCTACTTAAAGACTTTTAAGATGTGGATTCTAAACTAATTTACTGAACCTGCATAAGATTAAAAAGTTCCCCTTTGCATGAGGAATCCTTAAATAGTGGCAAAAAAGCAACTAGTAAATGAGTGAGTTGTGACCAATTTGTGGAAATTTCCATACATTGATTTAGGGTTTGTTGCAAAAGAGCCTTTTGAGTGACTCCTATCACACCTTAAAGAAGGAGTTTGGTTGAAATCAGGTACCAATTTTGCTATTTTTTTTAGAGAAATGAGCTCTGAATGCAGAGCTGCATCTTTCTGTATCAGGCTGAGTGCCTGCTTCAAGGAGACCCCAAAAATGTAGTTGGTGAAATTGTTTTTTACCATCTTAGAATGGATGAACTCCTCTTGCTGCTGTTTTCTCAGCAGCAGTTGTGCTGTGGTGTCTGCAGGAGGAGGATTACACTGCATCTGGCAAAGGAAATTACGGATTAACATGTGCATTATGGAGAAGAAACATTACAGGAAAACTGTCATTTGTATTTTACAAGGAAATAATCCTTTAAGTCTCTTAGGGCTGCAATAACTCCTTCGTTTCACTCCCCTTTTGGAATACCCTGTGAATCCTCACGTCTGAATTAGTAACAAACAAAACAAAGCTCAGAGGAATCTGGACTTTTTCAACCAGAAAGGTCAGTGCTAGAGAAGAGAGTTTAGAAAATGTTCCAGGAGCTACCAAAGGAGCCCCCCCACAGTCAGACCTGGGATTTTGGGAGTGCTCCAGGTGCTGAGTATGGTGTAGATTTATCCAGCTGCCTTTCTCCCTTCCCACAATAAAGATGTGGAGTGATGCCCTGCATCACTTCCCAAAGCCTGAAGGAAACTGGTTTAGAGGCCCAATCTATAATTTTCCTTGTTAATATTTCCCAGGAGAAATGTTGCTTGGAGGTCTGGAAACATTTCAGAAATCACCAAAATACCTGCTAGTTCCTGCTCTCCTTGGCTCCTGCAGCAGTTCACCACTTCCAAATCATGGTTAAACTCAATGATCTTAGAGGTGTCTTCCAGCCTTAAAGGTTCTGGGAAATCATGGTTGAGTTCAATGATCTTAGAGGTCTTTTCCAACCTAAGTGATTCTAAGGCTGTGTGTGGCTGCCTCTGGTTTGCAGTGAGAAGATTCTGCCTGCAGCATCCAACTTCCCAGATCTGCTCAAAATGGGCCTAAATTATTTTCTTCCCCAGCACTGGATTAAAGACATTAGAACTGCAGTCCTTAAGCAAGAGTGGGGATTTCTGCTGGGAACAGGAGTTTTTTTGTGCAGTTTCTTCGCTCAGCCTTTGCTGTGGAACCATCCAGTGTCAGCTGAGTCACTGCTCCGAGCTGGCTTGTCACTGTGCAAGGGGAATGCTGGACCTTGGGTCACAACACCCAGCCATTCCCTCCGTGGGATTGTGCCTTTTCTCTTTAGCAAAGGTCTTGGAAGCATCTTCCAAATCCAACCTTGGCGTTAAAGCCACTGGTGCCACTCTTCCCGTCATGGTGTTCGCTGTTTTCTGGTGGCCAGAGGGTCACTTTGTGCTGTGCTGTGAGGAAAACAATTTTTAGAAGGCCCCAAAAGCAGCTGTGTGACTCCAGGCTTGCTTGAGGAATGCCATGGACCCAACAAACGTTTTAATGTTGACTTCATGGCTTTTTTTGGAGTGGTGGTTTTACGTGCACTGACGGTGGCTTCTGCTCTGCCCTCAAGGTTGTCACCTCCTTCCAGGCCAAACACTGAACTGTGAGGGAATTCTGAGGGAAAACCAGCAGCTGGATCGGGCCAGGGATCCGAATTCCCACACTTTGGGAGAACGCTGGCTTTGGCCATGGTGGTGTGACTCATACACAACATGGCAGAATGTTGTTTTCTGTTGCGAACACTGTCATCTCCCTGTTGGATTTTTGGCTAAAATAAGAACAGCTTTAAGCAATAATCTGTATTTTTTTAGCCTACATCTGCATTTATTTTTTTTTTTTTAGAGGTTTTTTTGCCTTCCTTTCCTTTCAAAGAATTCCTTGGTGTCTCTTTTCCAGCCTTCCAAGAAACAGTTAAATGACTGAACCTCAAAGGTTTGAGCACTTCTACAAACAACAGTCACAGGGAGGAAAATTAACGGTTTTCTGTTAATGACTCATATTAGTCCTCTTTGGTGGTCCGAAGCAATGGATCAGATATTTTTTTATTTTTATTTTTTTTCCCCCATTTCTTCCACATGCCTGTCATTGGGCTGCTTTTCTGATTGCTAGTTTTGTTGTTAAAAATGTCACTCTCTTTATTCACCCTTCTCCCCATAGAATCTTTAAAACTAAATGCAGGAAAAGTGGAATATACCTGTCATTTAGACCAGCTAGAACAAAGGTTGATAGAAAATACATTCCTAGTTTGAAGAGGCTTCCCTGCTGATTTTGTTTATCAGAAAATGGCAAGTTTTGTTCCTAATGGACTGAAATTTAAATAAAATCTGACTCTGGAAATAAAAGCAGCCATTATGACAAAATAAAATTATATATTTTATAGGAGAAATTGAATTAAAATGCTAGTTTCCTTTGGTTAAATTCTTTTACATAAGGAAATGAATAAACGAGAGAGAGTGGAATAGAATGAGATAGAAAGCTGATTGTTGAAGTAAGCTTTTTAAAAATCAATAATCTCTTGTAATTTATATTTTTGAAAAAACTTTGAACAGACTTCCATACGATATCTTGAATTATAGCTACATTTCTATGTTTCCTTTCATTAGAAGTTGAACTGGGGGTTAAATAGAGTTTCCCCCCTGGGATTTCAGGTTCTTGTTGGGCTGTGCTTTTGGACTGCAACCTTCTACAAATGGAAAGTGTCTCCAGAACCTGAGTTATTTGAACAATTTTATTAATATTAATTAAATAATAATTAAAAAAAAATCGGGTTATTTTACATGCCAGGATGGGAACTGAACTCTGAGGGGAGGTGGTGGAGCCACATCAGGGCTGGGGAAGGTGATGCTTGAGAGCAATCTACCTGTTGGAAACTTGGCTTCCTGGGAGACATTTCATCTGAATTCAAGAGGTTTAAGATTCATGTCCAAAAAAAAATAATGTTTAGAACTAAAATTAACGTTTCTGTACACAAATGTGTGCTCTCACAGCAATTTGTTGACCTTACATTGGCACAGAATGCTTGAGAGACATCCTGGCATCCCTTGCAGGTGGAGGGGTTGTCCAGATTTTCAGTGGCACTGGTTTTCCTAAAAAGACATGGCTGATTTTGAGATAGGCAAATAAAGAAGTTTGTAAACCCTAAACTATTAATTAGCTTTAAAGGGAAGGCTAGGGTTGCATGGAGCTCTTAGAATAAAATTTAAAATGCATTCACAGGCCGGTCATGACACTAATTTCTCTCCACGAGCAGAAGGTGCTCATGGATGAGAGAGGTAAAAGGTGGTAGAGGGGTAGTTCATGCTTCTAATTTCAATTCAGCATTCCACCTGGCTCCTAGGTGAGACTGCATGGGAAAAGAAGTCCTGGCATATTGCTTGCACACGGGTGGGAGTGCTCCTGCTTGCTGGAGGACAGGAAGGTCCTCGTCGGCAGTGTCAGGGCACCAAGAGTTTCACACTTCCCTCTGAAGCTCTAAATCTTTTGAAACCCCTGGAAAACATTCTCTGGTCTCTTCTCCAAGGGTAGTCAAAGCTGGAGGAGTTGTTTCCATGCCCCTTTTTAGAGCAGTTCACCCCCCTTGAAGATGAAACCACCCTGAGTAACTACAACGAGTCCTGAGTGTGTGTTTGCTAATCAGGAGACACAAAACTCCCTGCAAGGTTTGTGGGCAAAGCCTAAGCTCAGACAAAGAGTTTCCAGAAAATAAATTCCTTGTCTTAATCCTACTAATTTATCTTCAGGTTTTCTTCTTCCCAAACAAACCTGCACTGGCTGAACCCACTTGTAACACAGCCAGTGAATACACGGGCTTGTATTTAAACTCACATTGAGGAGGGTTCAGTTTCTTCTTTCCCACTTGTCTCTTTTTTTTAAATTATTGTTATTTTATATTTGATTACATCCTATTATATCTGATACTTACCAGAATTAAGCTCTCCTCACTGTAATGAAACCTCAGTGAGCCTGGAGGGCTTTGGCAAAAGTAACCTCAGGCTTGTTTGTCGAGATGGTTTTGCCAAGCCCACACAGCTCTAATTACGTCTTTTCACTGGCCTGGTTTAAACTGTCCCCTCTTTCCAAAGTCTTTTGTGTGTTATTCAGAAATACATTGTCACAATGAACACAGTATGTTTAGAATAAGTTTAATTGGATTTGGTAGCCAAGCAAGTGTACGTTTTTATTAGAGGTACTGACGGCTTCCAGTGGAGATAATATTTATACAGTGGTCCAGAATTGTTTGCATTTAGGAGAATAAATAAAATGAATAATATCCAAACAAGATAATTAAAATGTCAATTACAAAGTACCTTTAATTTGCTCTGGCTTTTGATTTGCATATTCCTTCCTTTACTTTGAAGACAAAGAAAAATACACTCAATACCAAATTTCCAGCTCCCAAATATATCACATAATATGATATATTAGCAAGTACCTCCTTTTGCACTGTATTTACAGTAAGATTGCAGAAGAACACCCATATTTGCATATTGGGCCATTTTTTTTTAGTGCACAAACATTTTCTGTCTGGCTTGGTCAGATGTTGGTTTTCATTTTTGTTAAATCACCAAAGTGTTGTGGATGAGAAAAGAAAACCTCAAACCAAACCTAAATAACACACAGAGAAATCCTTCAAGTTGTATGGAGTGCTGGCTAAAGGCTGTGATGGACAGGTGGTTGAGGGAAATGGCTTTTATTTGCCACTGACCTGTTTTTCTGTAGGTATCCATATTTCATTTTTAAAAAAATCAATGTTAAACACAATAACCTGTTCTGTTATTATATATATCTTATATAAAAGATATCTTACTCTAAAGAGGTGGACTTTGAGAAACTATAGCACTGTTTAAATTTTGTGTTTGGAGCTTCCAGGCAAGAACAAGATGACAAAAGGATGTAAGATTAATTCAAACCTTTGTGAACCTGTTGCTTTTTACATACCTGGAGTTTTGTCTTTGTTTCCAACACAGTCAGCACTTCTGAAAATGTGTAATCTTGCAATACCTGGGGCTATGTGTTTTGAACTAGCAAATTCTTTCTTGTGATTCCTAAAAAATGGCAATTTTTCAGCAGGTTGGACATCTTCTGTCTCCTTATTTTGCTGTTGTTTTGGTAAACCTGATTTTTTCAACTCTTGCCCTGCTTGTACCATGAATTAGTCGTCGTCAATAATTATTGCTCTCCATTTTGATCTTCTGTGTGGGTACTTGGCAAAATCTGTAGGGACTACTGAAGATGAAAGGGTTGCTATGCAAATAGGAAATCTTACTCCCCAGTATTTGTCACCAGTTGCAAAGCACAGATTTGGAATGAGCAGTTGTGTTGCTTCCTAAGTAAATAGGGATGCTGGGCTAACACAGCCTGTGGGGCTCCCAGACAAGTGGGAAAAGCAAGTTAAGCTTTTTATTTTTATAATAGTTATTGCTACTCTCCATTTATTTATTTTTTTTC
>WEZZ01038945.1:25840-37996 GCA_013400585.1 Chloropsis cyanopogon | reverse complement strand
AAAAAAAAAAAAAAAAAAAAAAAAAAAAAAAATAGTGTGTCCAGTTTGTAAATAGTGTGTCCAGTTTGTCAGACGTGGCATTTGTTCTTATAAAGTGCTGAGGAGCAAGGACTGACCCCTCCCTTAGATATCAGACATTCCAGGTGCATGACAGCCACTCTAAACATCTAAAAACTGGGAAAAAGTGAACTAGTCATAGAATCACTAAATCACTGAGGCTGGAAAAGCCCTCCAAGGTCAGAGAGTCCAGCCTGAGACTGAACCCCACCTTTGTCACATCCAGTTTTTCCCTGGACACTTCCCATTTGCAAGAGTAAATATTTTCATGTGGGTAGGAAAGGTCCCTGTGTATTAATTTGGTGATTTAGACCATGAATGAATTTAAACCCACGTTTAAGAATATTTGGGCTGCTGTGCCTGTTTCCCTTAGTGTTTTGCTTTGTTATTTTCATAGTGGGAGACAATTTATAATGGGTTACATCTCTTCCTTTATCACAAATTGTTTCTTTTGGCCAGGGTGGTTATGAAAATTAAGACCGTTCATTCAAAATTCCAAATTTTACTCTTTTCTCACTTGCACCATAAGTTTCCATTAAAAATGAAAGCAATGACATGCTAAAAACAATCCTGGCTTTATTATATAAGAATTAAGAACAACTATAGAGCAAAATTAGATTGTTTTAACACGCAGAATTTTTTATCTAACCTTTGGCTGGTGCTCACAAAGAGCAGCTCATTACTTGAGGACTCCATAAATGTTTCCTGGCATTATGAAACATCCATGGAGAGAAAAAGGACAGAAATGCGTTGGTTTTATTTAGACAAACATTCTCCTTTTGTGAAGGCGTTCTCTGTTTCTTCATGGAAAAATTGTAATGCAAGTGAGAATATTTGAAATTTTTGCACTGCCTGTCAAATACAACAGAATGTTAATAAAAAAAAATAAATTGAAATTTTGAGTGCTTATGTGCCCTGACTAAGAAGGAAAACTGGATTCAGTTTTGGAGATAAGACCTTTGGCATTCAGTCTTTGGTTTTCTTATTTTAGCCATTCACAGGTTTTGATGTTGAGTGAAACTCAAAGGGCTGTACCACAACTGCAAACAAAATCTGGGGTGGATTTGGCTTTTCCATTTCTCCTGTGCTGATTGAGTGCTCAGGAATGTCATGATGACAGAACTCTTTATTTCAGGGATATCCACCTATCCAGCAAGGAAATGTTGTGCACTTTTAGGGTCACAGTGACAACTATGCTGGGTTGCGTGAGTTTCATATCTAGGAAACAAAAATTAATTTGTGCCAACTCAAATGCAAATTATTGAACTTATTCCTTCTCTTCTCCCCATAAAACAGCACAATAAAGCCCAAATCTGTGCAGATTTGCCCCAACCTCTCCATCCAGCCTGAGCTCTGTGTCTGGTGGGGAGTTCTGGTTCTTTCAAATGTGCAGAGAAAGTTTCAGCCCAGAGTTAACTCAGCATTTCTGGCCCTCTTTCTTCCCTCTGTAAAAGTTTGAAAAGGGCTCATAAAGGGCAAGAAGGCAGTTTGTGTACAAGAAATGTAGCCTGGCAATAAAAGCCTGTTTTGAAGTACACAACATGGTTTCTGAATAAATATTTCTTTAATGCATGTAATTACCGGATCAGCAGAATAAATGTGGTCATGTCCTTGTAATTAATACATTGTCAAAAGTTCATTTAAGTATAATAATTTCACAGCAAAACTGCTGCCTATGTAGTTTGAGCGATAATTTGTTAAATTAAGTGCAATAAATATAAAATTATTGGTAGATATATATTTTTTAAGTTCTTATTCATTACAACACACTATCTGATACATTTAAAGGGACTTTTTATTTTTTTCATTAAGAGAAAAGCCACTAAAAATAAAAGTGCTGTGATGATGTTTCTCTTCTTTTTGCTAAAGGAATTTTCAAGCATCACCACTTAGTATTGCAGCTGCAATTGGCAAATATTTAGTTAAGAATTGTGTAATCAAGTTGGCAGAGGCTTGAAGATCCAGTGAGGAATGCACAGAGAAAGATGCCTGTTTATCCATTGTAGAAAAGCAAAATGTTTTTTTTCCTGGATCTGGTGTCAGACTCTTCCAGTTGTACCCAGAGCTGATTACAGGCCTGGGTTAAATGTTACAGCTGTACTGAGGTTTTAGCAATGTGGAGAGCGTTGTTCTTGACTTTCGGAGCTTATTTGGAATAATTCTGAAGAAAATTATTTTTATAAGAATTATAATATTCTTATAATAATTATAATAATTATCCTTATAATAATAATTATGCTTCACTGCCAATCTGAGAGTGGTGACTTTTGGTGGCTTGTTTTGTGATGTCCAGGGAAGCAGAGGCTGTGCAACAGGGATGTGGCCATGGGTGGTGGTGGTGGCCAAGCCCAGGCTATCTAAAAACACTTTGTTCTCAATCAGAGTCTGTGTTAATGAGCGAGAGGTTAAGCATTGGGAGGGGCTGCCCAGGGAGGTTTGAGTCCCCATCCTGGAGGAGTCCAAGGAATGCTCTGGGCTGGGGACAAGGTGGGGATTGGGCACAGCTTGGACTCCATGGTCTTGGAGGGCTTCTTCAACCTAAATAATTCCATGGTTATGTCCTCAGAGCCTGGTCAGAGATTAGTTTCTGAGCTGACCACACAATGACTAATTCATGTTAGAAATAGAACTGGGATTTATTCCCCCAGCTTCCAAACCTGGGCTTAGTTGGTGCTCACCAGACCACGCTTTTCCCCTATGATGTAATGACTACTGGAGTTTATAATGTTTGTAGTCAGAGCCTTAAACTTATCCAGGCAGTGGAAGCTTCTTGTTCTATTTATGAAGGCAGAAAAGTTGAAGTTTTAATTCCTCACTGAAATTTCCTAAAATTTGTTATCCTATCAGAGTTTAGTGCGTGGGGGTCAGTATTCAACAAATATGGACTAGGAAGGAGTTGGTGTGTTTTCAACTGGAGCTGGGACCAAACCCACCCAACCCACCCAGACCTGGTTGGCTGAGCAGACTCAGAGAGGGCAGCAGGTCATGGCTGGGTGGAGCTGTAACCCTGGGATGTCTGTGAGAAGTGATAGAGCCTGCAGGGCTCTCTGAGGCTTTTTTTGCTGATAACATCTTTATCAGTGACCTGAGGTGGCCACAGGGGGAAGTTTCAATGTGTTTGCAGAACTTGCTGCATCTTCATTTTTTATAATGAGGGTGGGGAGGCCCTGGCAGAGGTGCCCAGAGCAGCTGTGGCTGCCCCTGGATCCCTGGAAGTGTCCAAGGCCAGGTTGGACAGGGCTTGGAGCAGCCTGGGATAGTAGGAGGCGTCCCTGCCCTTGAGAAGAGATAAGTTTTAAGGTCCCTTCCAACCTAAACCATTCAATTTCTCTCCTCTGTGATCCTGTGCAGTCAGAGCAGGGATGTGACCTGTGACCACCTCCCTTTGCTGAGAACTTTGTGTGGGGCAGGAGGATGAGGGACAACCAGCACCACTTGCAAGGGTGGAGTTTCACACTGCACAGGAGGAAGAACTTTTTCCCCATGAGGGTATCAGGGCAGGAGTTTTTCCAGAGTAGCCATTTCCACCCCTGGAAGTTTGCAGGGCAAGAGTGGATCAAGTGATCAGCAGCAGGGTTGGACCACAGAGCTGACCCTGCTCGGGCAGGGGTTTGTGGCTGAGTCCTCCCAAATTTTACTGTGATCCCATGGTTGTGAGGACAAAAAAAAATCCCAATCCCTAAATCTGAGACATGCTTATCCATTCTGATTTACACCCCAGGAGTAAATTAGAATATGTAACAGGAATTCCAAAGGATCTCTGATGTCTGTCAGCTCCAGCCAGAGCCCATGGAATGCTGCATTTCAGTGCTAACAGCTCCATTTGCTCCAGTGAGATATAAATGTTCTTTGACCTCAAGCACAGGTCACAGAGCACGTGTGACATCTTGTAATTAAGCTAAAAGATTCATTGACAAACACCGTTCAAGTGGTGAGATTTAGATGGTTACAAGAAACCATAAAAAATGTTGTGATCCTGCAGGGAAATTGGCTCCAATGGGTCTATTTTATATCTTGGCTTTGAGACATTGTATGCAGCAAGAGCAAAGCAGTGCTGCTCATAAAGAGTGGAACATTAATTATATACATCTAATTTTTATGTAACTTGTGGAAGACATAAGAAAATTCATGTATTGTAAATGTATTTTTTTTCTGAAGGGATTTTCCATTATTATTTTATGATGATAAAATAAGGTGTTCTGATGTACTCACAAAATAATTTTTATATTTATTTTTACTTATTTCAGTAATATTGACTCAATAAAGATGATATCAGGAAATCTATGAACTATAATGAATTTTATTTACATTTTTATTATAGCACTAACTTCACATCAGTTCCCTTCAAGTGTGCAGTTGAAAAAAAAGTGCAAATCATCTCTTTTTTAGCAAAACTACCCGAAACGTCTCAATCACTTTCATAATGGATTTTTTATTGCAGTGTTGGAAAATATTTTCATCGAGACAAAATGTTCATCAAACGAGGTCATATTCTGGGAGAATAGGGAAAATGGATTAATGGAAGGGTGATATTGCATGGTGAGAACTGGTCCTTGCTTCCATAGCCTTTTTCTGGAAAACACTAGTGTCTATATAGTAAGATGAGTGTCCCTCAGCATGGAGAGGAGTTCCAGAACTTGGTCTGCAACACAGTGCCAGTAGATGAATCTCTTTCCCTTAAAAATTGTGCTTCAGGCTTGCCATGAGTGTACAAAATGGGTTTGATGGTGGTTCCTGGAATCCCAGAAAAGTTTGGGGTTGGAAGGGACCTTAAAGTTCATCAGTTCCACAGGTAAGGACACCTTTCACCATCCCAGGTTGTTCCAAGCCCTGTCCAACCTGGCCTTGGACACTTCCAGCGATCCAGGGGCAGCCACAGCTTCTCTGGGCACCCTGTGCCAGGGGCTCCCCACCCTCACAGGGAACAATTCCTTCCTAATTTCCTCCTCTAATTTTAAGCCATTAAGAGTTCTCAAAGCATAGTCTGGAGTCATCCTCGTTGAGATGCTTTAAGAACTGGTTCCTGTCAAAATGAGCCAACTGTGTCTGCACAGGAGCTTTTAACAAAATCCCTGATGAAACGAGGCTTTTGTTGCCTGCGAGAAATTACCAGGGTGAGTGGACAGCAGTCAACTGGCAGGAAAGTTTTGGGACTCGGTGTTGCAGAGCAGTTAATGCAGTGATTGTGGATTGGAACCTGGGAGGAAAATGGCATTTCTGGCAGGGAGGGCTCGGCCACCTCCAAACCGGTGTCGCTGCATTTGGAAGCGACGGTGGCACAACGGATGGCGTTTGTTTAAGGCAGCCATCTGGTCAGCACGGGAGTATAATGCACCATATTGCATCCCCAATAACATTTAAACATGTTTGCAATCTCAATAAACTTTTAACTTCTGAAGCACATGCACAGGGGTGCATTCAGCCACTGTGTGAACCTGATTTTCCCACCTCGCTGCTGTTGGAGGGAAAATCAGGTTCACGTAGTGGCTGGATAATTCCATTTCCAAAAGCTGCCAAGTCGACAGCCAAAAATAAAAAAGCAGGCCAAGAGCAGCAAAAACTCATGAAAACCTCTGGTAGCTGTTTTCCAACCCTCTTTTATTCATCCTACCACTGCAGCTTGGGGCTGGGCTGGTGGATTGGGCCACTGGGAGCTGCAAGTTTTGGAACTCAACAGTTTTCTCCACAGGAGGAGATGGCGGGAGTTTTTTTGGAAATCTTAGTTTTGGGAGTGTGCAGAAGTGTCTCCAGCCTGCAGATACTTCAAGTCATAAGCAAATATATAAATTTTTTCATTCTTTTTTCTTTTTTCTTTTTTTTTTTTTTTTTTTTTTTTTTTTGTTTTTTCTGTTTTTTTCCCCCCCCGGGGTTTTTTTTTTTTGGTTGTTGCTGTGTATTTCCCCCTCAGTGGATTTTTTACTGTGAAGGTGGGGAGGTCCTGGCAGAGGGTACCCAGAGAAGCTGTGGCTGCCCCTGGATCCCTGAAAGTGTTCCAGGCCAGGTTGGATGGGGCTTGGAGCAGCCTGGGATGATGGAAGGTGTCCCTGCCATGGCAGGGGGTGGAATGAGCTGAGCTTTAAGGCCCTTTCCAACCCAAACCATTCTGAGGTTCTATGGATGAAGCGGTGACACATTCCTTATTGCATTTCTAGTATTGGGAAAGCAACAGAGATGATGAAAGAGCAATTTGTTTCACCTGTTGACTCCTCTGCTTTTCCTCTTCTCTCCCATCCCATTCCAATCCTGATGTCACAACTAATTTTAAGTTTTATCTGAACACATCTCCTCTGTCCTTTGGTGTCATGTGGCTGCTCTGGCCTGGCTGGGACTGACCAGGACCTGGGTGTGGCTTTATCATGGACCAGAAAGAAATGAGTGCTCTTCCAGCCATCCATATAAATCCAAGGCTGGGGAAATCTTGGATCATGTCAATTTTTTCCCACATCCAAGCCTGAATTCTCTCTCTCTCTCTCCCCTATTGCACCAGGCATCAGCCTTGAATGGATGAATGGACACTTTCACAGCTACATAGTTTTGTAGGAGGAGGACAGAGTTTCACACACTGAACCACTACTCTAGGTAGCAAAACAGAGTTGCTCTCTCATCATCCATTTCGTGCTTTTGTCTGGATATTCCAGTGTCACTTTTAGGACAGAGCCCCATTAATATAATATGCCAGCTACTTCTGTCAAGGCATTGATATATGTCATTAGCACAATGGAAATAAATTCAAATTCGTACGTTGCGTGTCACACACTGAGTTTTATCTTGACCTCCTAAGGTGAGAGACAGATGTTTTCCATTGGCAATGCTTTGGTTATTTGTTTATACTTGTCAAATGCACATCTGAAACCCACCTATATAAAACTGGAATATGGGCTGCATTTTAAGTGAAACCAGCGAAAAATATGCAGACTTTGAGAGATGAAGAGGAAAAAAAACCTGCAGCAAGCACCAGGATATGGGAGTGAATAAGCATAATAGATCAGAATAAGGCCCTAAATCAATTTTATTTTCACAGTTCTAGCATCATAAAAAGTGGGTGGCAGTAAACCAATTATTATGCAACTTAATGAACTAATTAGGAAAATCAGAGCAATAATGGTACTGGTACTGACTGATCTGAATATAAAAAGTAGAATTAAGTTCTCAGTATTGAATTTTTCAATGCAAAGGATTGCAGAACAACTTTTAAAGCGTTTTGAGTTTGGGAAGAGGGAGACTGCCTCTGTAGTTGCTGTGGGTACCCAGATGATCACAACACTGAACTCTCTGGGTTTGTTCACTCCTGTACAGCTTTAAAAACAAAAATGAGTGAGGAACAGGTCATTAAAAGCTCTGCTTGCATTTATGTGCCCCTAAATGCTGCTGAAACTCTGGTGTCTGTTGGCAGGAGGCTCTTAAAGGGGTTGGGTGGCTCAAACCCTGTGCACTGGGATTTCTGAATAAACCCAGGCCCTGGTTTAAGCTTTCACAGGAGTGGGATTTACACCAAACCGAGAGCACAGGAACAGAAGAAAATAATCACAAAAGCCCAGTTTCTCTCCCCTAATATTGGTGTTGTTAGCACATGCTATGCTTTAAAGTGTTTAAACCCTCACATAACGTGGTTGGTGTTGACAGAAGTTATAAATATGTTGGTATCAGAGCAGTATTTCTCATTATACCTCTGGGATTATGTATGAGTGTTTCAAGACATTCAATAGTATGTTGATTTTCTTGCTTTATACCATTTCTGACTGTACATATTTGATAATATGATGTGTGATTATGGGCCTAAGCCTTTTCTCTTTTACATCAGTGACAAGGTTCCTTTTGCCTTCGGTGCCGGAATTGAAATGAACCCTCATAAATTCCTCCATCATTTCCTTGCTGTTGTGAAATGCTCTGCAGTGTTTTCATTGATTTATAACATATTTTTTTATCATGCAATTGTAGCACAGGGCTCCTTTGCTGGTTTTCTTATAATTCCATGTCTGCCTTATCCATGCTTGGCAAATTTAGGAGCTGTTCTATTTGCAGATGGCACATGTTGATTTTTTTTTAATGGTCTTTATGGTATTTGGATATGGTGTTTTTCCTTGGAAGGAGCTGTCTGGGCCATGAGTGTTTCATCCCAAAGGAAAGGTGAAAGCATTTTCCCAAATATTTTCATGGACAAACCCAAGTAAAAAGAGAAATGATTTCTGCTCTCCACGATCAAAACAATCAATGTGAAGAGTTTTGTTTATTTTCCTGGTCAAAAAGCCACTGTCAGAGTCTATTTAAAACAAATGGGGAGATGGGAGGGGCAAATGGCCTTAAAGCAAGTGTATCACATCCAATACTTTTTAAAAAAGAGAAGGAACCCAGGCCAGCACGTTAAAAATGAGCATTTCCAATACAATTTGTCACCCATGCATAAATCTTGCTGACATTTTCAGTCACTTTAATAGCCTTCCCATTTTATAAATCAGTATGAACTTGCACAGTTGCAAAAAGTGTGTATTTTGAACATCTCATTTGCATACTTTACCAAAAGCCAATGAGGCAGTGGAAGCAACACTGGTGATCATAATAAGTGTTTGGGAAAAGGCAGAAAGATCACTAATGGTTTGCCTTTAGGGATTTCTGTACTCCATAGGGGACGAAAATGAGAAATATTTTTCAAACAGCAGGGGTAAAGGTTTTAAAACTAGAAACACATGGAGTGATAAAAATGTTAGTGCCACAGGGCGCATAGCAGGAAAAATTTACAATGTAAAAACTGTAATTTCAGCATTAGGAAGTAATAATCGTGTTTCATCATTGTTATTAAAGCATGACCCTTAAAGTCACATAAATTAGATATAACTTTCTAGAGAAGTGTATTAATCTTCAGTGGAAAATATTAGGAAAGTTTATTATCATATGAAGATCAGAAGAAACTGGGTTTTATTAAAAAAAATGAAGTTAAACTTGGTGGGGTTTTTAATTAATTAATTTATTTTTTAATAAATCTCCAGCATTTTGAGCCAGCAGACAGGCTTGTGTTTACTCAATGCCAAGTGCAGGGACCAGCTTTGCTCTGAAAACCAACAACAGTTGCATGAAAGGAAACACAACCAACAATTAAAGAGGAAATCCAGGGAGTTTTGTGCTGGGCATAAATGGTTTCTATTTTGTTTGACAGAGTCATCTTGGTGTGGATGCCAAATGCATCCAAATTCATGAAGAACGTTGTGGTTGTTGGAAAAAAAATAAAAGCATCACAAGGATATCCACTGGGATTCTTGAAATGGCACCAGCTCTCCAAGGTGTGTAATTAGTGACTGAGGGAGTTCCCATCCTGCCTGTAAAGTGCAATTTTATGAGGGCCTCAGCAATCCTGACAGTGCTGTTCAACAAGGGCACTTCACCTGCAGGAACTTTTGGGTAAATTTGTGTTTCTGGAAATCTGACACCACCACGAGTGGGTGTGAAGGCCCTTTCTCCTGCCCTGGGCTGTGGAAAAGTGGTGCAGAATGGTGGGGCTGGAGCTGCTGGACTTGGTGCTCCACTGGATCCATCCAGGATGAATGTGATTTCTGGTTTTTCTGCCTCCAAAATCCCAAAGTTACTCCTGAAGTGAGGTGTTCTGGATTCAGCACTTTCTGCTAAGGTCCACAGGAGCTGCCTGGGTGATATATACAATAATTTTATGGTTTTATCTTGTAATTTCTCTGTTTCAATTTGAAAAAAACTAACTGCTGGCATTGACAGACTGGTGTGCTTTTAATGAAAATTTAATTTTAATAAGGAATGGAACAGCTTGATGTTATTGACAAAGAGTTTTGACTTCCTGCAAGGCCTGTTGGGTTTGGGATACTGCACGTGTCCTGTGTCAGAGCAATGAGGATGTGATTCCAGAGTGGGATTCAGCCAATTCACTGCTCACTCATTAGAGAGAAATCACAAAAAACAGAATAGCAGAGAAAAGCTCCCTTTTCATCCCTCACATTCAGTGCCCTCAGCTTTAGGGCCCAAATCTTGATTTCCTCTTGTTCTGTGTTTCCTTTTCCCACATTGTTCACCTGCAAGAGGGAGATGTCCAATTTGGGAGGAAAGACAACCCCTTCCCAAGGTAATCTGCAGCTTGATTTGTGGGCAGTCCCTCTCCAGAGAAGGATAAAATCTTTCCCAAGTGCTCCAAACAGAGGGGTGTTAGGCATAAGGAGGGCATCATTATCATCCCTCCTTACAGCTGTGTTCTGATGTGAAAATGGCTGGAGCTGTTGTTTTCTCTGCCCCTTCCTGCCAGTCCCTCAGGCAGTTTGTGATGCTCATGCACAGCCAAAGATGAGGCATCCTGCTTCTCTCTGCAATTGCAGCTAACAAGACAAACTTGCCCAAATGGGAATAATTTTTTTTTTTTTTTCAGTATGCTTTTCCTGTTTGCATGAGAGAAGATTGGAAGATTTCCATCAGTGGCAGAAACATTTTCCGAACAAGAAAAGGTCAAACTTTTTCATTTTGTAAAAAATTACCTGTTCTCTAATACCTAAAGTTTATAAATGAGTCAATGTGTTGCCAACTGCAATGGCACTGATGGAAAGAGGCTTCATCCTTTTCTCAGTGAAAAGGGAAATATTCCAGATCTTTATCTGGAATTCTCCCTCTGCAGTTGCAACATCATTAGTTGCAGTCTGCTTCTATAATAATGATCTAAAGAACAGAATTAAAATGGTAATTAAAAACAAAAAACCTTGTGTATGGTAGATTTGTGTATATTTTTGGAATTCAGAGTAAACTAGGGGCACAGAGTCCAGTGATGAACTGCAATGAGTTTAAGACTTTTTAACACATTCCAACAGTGTCTGTCCAGGGATGGGATTAAAATGGAGCTCAGCTTTAGAGATAAGACTGATTTTAGATTTCCTTGATATAAACTGCATCACTCAGACTGCAAATGGACACATGAAGTGTTTCTAAAACAAAACCCACTGTGGTTCTGTACCTTTTGGATCTTGGCCCAAAAAAATTTCAGTCTTTTCCTCTGGGAATTATATAACCTCTTAAAAAGCTCTGATTACATTAATTCAGCTGTTAATTTGGTAAGAATTTGTACATTTGCTTGTATCTCTTTATTTACAGTATATATAACCTATGGTCTGGGCTTTGTGGTCGAAGAATTGTGTTTTTCAGGGACTGAAATCTCTAAGGTCAAATCTAATATTTACAACTTGAACCATTTAAATGAATATTTCCAGACAGTACCATTTAGAAATTGATAGAAAAATTGGGAGAATTATGGTATATCTATAGGACCAGCTGTAGCAAATATAAGCTGGAGTGCAATGAAAGGAAGACAGACAGGCTGGAAGAAAATTCAAAGAGATTATCAAATATCAGACTTTAAACATCTTTTATGTAATATTTTCATTATGATCTTTCCAAAACCAAAAAAACCCCTTTTTTTTTCTTTTTGCACACAAAATTTGAATATGTCACCTGTTCAAATTTGAGACCTACAGAAATAAGTAGACTGTGCTGAACCAGTTTATGTGAGATTAAATTTAACACTACTGAAATTTAGCTGCTAGAGGAAGAAATTTCCTAGGAACTGGAATTTCTCAACGCAGAACAACAGAGGGGAAAAAAAGGATTTGATTGCACCAGAGTGTTAACAAATGATTGAGATCTACCAATACAAAACTATTATGAAAGAGATTAGACATGAGCAGAGATATTTCCAGAAGGAAAGATAATATAATTCTACAAGGCTTTTGTAATTTATTTTTCTGTCTCCAACAGTGTTGTTGTTTAATTTTCTTGTAATTTCTTTCTTTTTTCCCTGGGTTCTGTGGGATCAGTTTCCCTTATTGCATCCATTCTTCGGCATGAATTTACTGTAAGCACACTCAGAGTGATTATAGCTTATGACATGTGGAACTTTACAGGTCCTAAAAATAAAATTAGGGCTCTGAAATAACCCCTCCAATCCAAGAGTAGTTATGCAAAGACAAAGCTTTTACTCCAAGTGGAAAGATGACAGTTTCTGGATTTCTCTGGAATGTCAGGCAAATATCTCAATGTCAGAGACATGTCCTGATTTTCCCTGGATAAAAACAACCCAAACTTCTGCTTTTTTTTTTTTTTTTT
>WEZZ01038945.1:0-18502 GCA_013400585.1 Chloropsis cyanopogon | reverse complement strand
TTTTTCTTTTTTTTTTTTTTTTTTTTTTTTTTTTTTTTTTGGGGCTTTGAAACTGAAAGAATGAGAATTTCATTCAGTGAGAGAAGCAGAATTGCCCACCAAGTCTGATGGTCACATCTGTAAAATCTGTGGGAAATTTTAATGATCAGAAATTTAACCAAAGAGATGAGGAGACTTGGAGTGCCACTTTCTCCACATAAATTCATTTTAAGCACAGGAAACATGCAGTGTGACTCAGATCATTAAATGGGAATGTTTGGAATAGCCCACAAAGTGCATTTCACTCAGGTTATTATTTTTTTTTTCTCTAAATACCGAGGATGCATTAAGATAATTGCAACAGAGTAATTAGACTTTCTCCTAAAAATGACTTGTCTACAAGTAGTTTAATAGATTAAGGATTTTANCAGTTAAGAGTCCTGTGTTTGTTGTTTTTTTTGTTTTTTTTTTTGAACCTGGAGCAGTCAAATAATTAAAATATTGTGGAATTCCTATCAGTGTAACAATGTTAGGAACAGCACATCAGTCATAACTGGTGTGCCCTAAACTCTTTGAGATATTACAGGCAAAAGAAATTTGTTGCAAAAAGAAAATTTGATATGAACATTTTTTTTCACAGGAAAGCAGATTTTAGTGCTTTTCTCTGAAAAATACAATTACAGTTGCAACTAAAAAAATTAAAAATGCATTGATTGTGCAATTTGTGTTTCTATAATGGGACATTTAAGATGGTGAGGTCTGGGAGAAGTACTGTGGGGATAAGAAGTTGCAGAGTATCACAGGAAGAATGAAGAGATCCTGGCATGAAAGGTTTGACACAGATCCTATAAGATTCACAGTTATTAATAAACTATTACATTTCGATACTCTTGCCATTTTTATTTGCAGCTCTGCATGATTTATAATTCTTTTTTTCCTCTGTGCTGCCCTCTGGATTAGTACCTGCAGGAAACCTCCCAGCTCTCCTTGGATGATATTAGGAAACAAATGTCATTATTTAATACAGAGGAAAAAGGAAAATCTCGAAGTGGGCAGCTTGGAAGTCCAAGTGCCAGCACATTTCAGACCCAAGCTCTTCCCTTACAAATATTAATTGTAATTAATTAATAATAATGGGAATTATAAAATTCCCAACACTTCCCAGGAAGTGTTCTGTAGTGATTATTGGATATTATTTGTGCAAAGGCTTTTAGTCAGGAGTTAAATTATCAGTTAATACTGATAATTTAATATAATAATAATAAGAATAATAATAAATATAATAATAGTTTTGAGGGAGTTTCATCTGGAGGAGTGTCCAGGATGGAGCAAGAGGCAGAGTGAGTACAGTAAAAATTGCAGGAGGCCTGCTGGGGTTCAGGTTTGGGTCTGGATGTGGCTCTCTGCATCCTGACTGGGTGTCCCCAGTTTTGGGGTGTTCCTTGGGGAATTCCCTTCTGAGGAGCAGAGAAGGAGCTGAATTCACTTGGTGGCTCATAACTCCATCAGTACCCAGAGGGGTGGGCTCAGAATCCCAGATCTGAGCACTGGTTTGACCATGAATTAATTAGTGCCCGTGTCTTTGATCACGTCTTAATTTTGTTTGTGCTTATAGTGAGATGAAGATGCTCCAGTGTTAATTGGGAAGGGTCTCTCAGGCCATGTGGAAATTCCCTCCTAATTTAGAGCTCCAGTGTGGGTTAGCTGGGCACTGATGGCTCTGCAGTGTGTGCCCACCTCCCTGCTCTGTGGTAAATATGAATTTAGCTCAACTCACAAAGAATGCAGGATAAACCAATTTAAATTTGTCCTGCCTGGTTAGTTCCTGTGAGGCAAATTGGTGCTCTTTGATAGTGTTTAGATTTTATTGTGAAATCAACAGTTAAGTGTACATTGCACATTAGCCCAAGCAGCATGTTTGTTCCTGCTCAGGACCTTAAATATTATTTTTGTTATTATACTTGTTAGAGCGTTGTTATATTACACTAAATAACATTAGCTAAAATTATAATTACCATCATTATGTTCTTATTGTATTAGCTGCTATGTTGTGATAATATGATCACAATATTACAGCATTATCAGTGATGGGGGTGGTGATAAACAGGCAATTCTGTAAATTCTTTGTACAGCTGAAGCCCTGGTAGGAGCAGGATGGGATAAAGCCTTTCATGTTTACACTGACATCAGCTGAAAAAAGAGTAAAGATCTAAAATCTGTGACTCCAAGCCAACCCTTGGAAATTTAGATGCTCAGGAAAACACACCTGAACTTCCAGAAGGAAGGAATTTTCTTTTTAGGGCAACTAGAAAACAAAGGCTGAGGTGCCCAGAGCATCACCCTGAGGCAATACACTGGTGTTAAATTTACTCACCTGTTCTTTAGGTCAATTTGTACCTTTTGTTCTGAAACTTTTTGAATAAAGAGAAAACCCCAAGAGAAAATACTGTTACTAAAAGGTTGTCCTTAGAGCCTTGATACAAACCCACAGCTCAATAAAACAGTTTTAAGTGCCCACAGAGACAAATCTTCTGAGTTTGACATGTTTTGTGTGAGCCCTCCATTTCTTAATTTAAAAACACACAGGATATTAATATATGAAAGAATTTAAAGGGTTTGCTAAGCCAACAAAACAGGTGAATTTGTGAATCCCATTATCTGTCCCTTCCTAGGTAGTTCAGTGTGCTAACAAATGTTTGGACCATAATATTTCAGTGGCCCAAGTGAATGAGCAAGGAATGAGCAGAACAATATTTCATCTTGAGGCTTTTTTTACTCTTTCCCAGAAGATGCTGTTAGCAACGTGCAAAAAAATTGCATTATACCAAAATTGTACAAAAATAAATTCCCTCCCCCCAAGCCAATAGGTATTGCTTTACAGCTGGGAGACAGAAAACATATTGGTTGAAAACATTACAATATTTAAGAACCACATGGAGTTGTAAAAATTGGAATGAGTCCTCTAAATCTTGGATAAAATGGTTAATCAGTTGGTCCTTAACAACTGCTATGTACAGTACAGAGAGCTTATAATTCACAAATGCAGGTTCAAGCAGTGTTCCCCAAGGATGGGGAGAGCAGATTGAAACACTGATAAGAAAGGGGAAGGAGACAGAAGGAAAGAAATAATTAAATAATAATGTCAAATTCTTCATTGGCTTTTTTTTTTTTAATATATTTTGTGTTTTCCCAACTCTTGTTCTCTGTCTCTTAACCCTGAAAAAAAAAAAATTCTCTCACTCTCGATGGAAATAATCAGTTCAATATTTTTTTGAATACTAATTATTGAACTTGCTGTTTTTTTCATCTCTTCTAAGAAATCATCTGTATTTTGCAAAATTTAAAGCCAAGGGCTTGCTTGTAGTGCAAGAAAGCAAAGATATATTTATTTTTTTCTTCCTTTTAATGACAGTCAATAGTCCCACAACTCACCAGTGCATTCCAAAAATTTCATGCTGTCATCATAAAAGTCTGACTGTAGCAGAATCTGTCTGGCACTAGACAGAGCCCTAATGACCCTAAACTCACATACGATCCCTGGTGATCAGAAGAAGAAAAATACAGTAAAAATAGAGAAATATGTAAACTGCTTAAGTGACAGAAAAATATCCTCTGGAGAATGTCATTCATTTTTTTTTTCCTGTCTTTCACAACTGTCAGAGGTACCAGGTCTCTGAACTTGTCTTTTGTGTTGTTTAACAGGAAGCACTGGAGAATTTTCCAGTCACTTGGAAAGTAAAATTAGTGATGAAGTGGGGTTGTTCCCCCATTCCTCCAGTTCCAGCAGCACATTCCCACTATTTAAACAGGAAACCCAGTGTAACTTTTACTAATTTTGGGAGTGTCGAATTTCCCTCACCACACTCTTGTTTCCAAGGGTCCATTTAACGAGAAATTGGGTTACAACCCAAACCAATAAACAAGGTTTTACTTGGCCATAGAAATCATGGAATAACACATTCATTTAAAAAAAAAAATAAGTATTTTGTATGTGCTTTTCCCTTTTTTTTCTCCATTATACAAAATAGCTTGATAGCTGATTGATTTCTCACATTGCTATAAATTAAGCAGGGAGGAATTGATTGGATTCTTTGAAAGTTCAAAAGCATTCCAGAGAAATTATGCTGAAGAAACAAAGAATTTCACAGAGTTTGATATATTTTTTGCCATATTGTGTGACATTTGATGTTTTTACCTCCAGCTTTTGAAATCAGCCTGATAGCAGAGGCTTCCTTCTGTCTCTCTCGACTGCAGAGAGATAAGACTGAAAATATGAATCATAAATGCGCTGACCCCAAAAGAAATGAGAAATATCAGTGTAGAGTTGCTTTGAATAAATTACAGGCACTTTAAATTTATTTGGTGTTGAATTCATTGTGGTTTTTAATGCTGGCAGTTAGCAGGAGCCAGCCTTTCTGTGCTCTGCTGTGTTTAGCTCTGCCACCACAATGAGTTTTACACATTTTCATGAACCCATTGATTTCCCTGTGATTGGTTTTTGGGTTGGGCTCTGAGTACCATGAGCAGGACTTTTTTTCTTGTCATGGGAATCCTTGAGGAAACATTTGGCTTTTATAGAGCACTTTTGAGGTGGACAAAGCCAAACTTCCTTACAAATAAAATAGATTGATCAATTACAGAATCCTGGAGTGATTTGGTTGGGAGGGAACTTGAAATTCATCCAGTTCCAGCCTAGGTTGATCCAAGCTCTGTCCAACCTGGCCTTGGACACTTCCAGGGATGGGGCAGCCACAGCTGCTCTGAGAAACTTCTACCAGGGCATCCCCACCCTCACAGGGAAGAATTTCTTCCCAATATCCAATCTAAACTTACTCTCTTCCAGTTTAATTTGTAATTTTCCATTACTAAAAGTGTACAAAAAAAAAAAAAAATTTAAAAACCTATAGGACCAAAGATCTAAGTCACGGTTCAGACATGCAAAGATCCTGCACTGGGAGGGGGAAAATCCCTTTTTTCTGCAGGTTTTGATCTTTAAGGCTTGGAAATAACAATACTGGGGATTTTTCCTCTGTGTGAGCAGCAGCTGGACAGGGGTCTGTGAGGAAAAGGTATCATTTTAGTTGCTGATTCATCAGAAATGTTGCTATCTTAATTTCCCATCAGAGAAGGTAAAAGTGGGCAAATTGTTGGCTCAATACAATCCTAAACTCTACTTCAGCCTGGAAGGTGTGTTCCCAGCAAAAAGTGATTTCTTCCTATAAAAATGGATATCAGGTGTAAGAATGAGAAATCCTGGTGTGTAAATCCTGATTCAAGTTGCCAGAAATCCCTGGAATTGTCCAGGGCCAGGTTGGAGAAGCCTGGTCTAGTGGAAGGTGTCCCTGGGTGTGGCAGGAATGGGATGGGCTTTAAGTTCCCTTCCAACCCGACCCATTCTGGGCTTCTGTGGAATGCTGCACTCCCAGGGTGCTGAGGCTCACCTCAGCATCCCTGACCCCACTCCCTCCTGCTCCAGCCCTGCCCATCCTCACGTTTAGTTGGAAGTTTATAGCCCTTTGTCCACACCCCTGTGGCATTTAATGCCTTGCAAACCTTAACAGATCAAGCTCCCCAACATCCTGAGAGGCCTTGTCAGGAAAGCTCCATCTAAATACTTCAATCTCTCTTCTTGCAGCAGAACTTTCACTTCCCTTGCACACATCCTTTATGTTTGTTGAACTTGTATTTATGGGGCTAAGTTTTGTTCAACCCAAACAAAACAGTAATTTATCTACTTTATTTCTTTCAAAATGGTGTTCTTAAAGTACATCTTGCAGATAGATTATCTGTCCCTCACAGCAAAGCCTCACAATGGGAGCCTAATAATTGCTCTTTTTCTAATTTCACTAAATGAGTTATAATTATTTTACGTCTGCTTTATGGTTACGGAATAGTATTAACCTAAGCTCTAATTATAATATAGCTTTCAAAGAAATGTATGGACACTAAATTGATGGACTGCCAGCTTATGTAGGAGCATCACATAAAGCAGATATACAGCTGATGGTTTAAGGCATGGCATGTTAAAATTCAGGGGCACAACTTGTTCATGAATAAGTAATGGTGTAAATTCATTGGCTATTTTCTTTTTTTAGTGGATCAAACAGAGAAGGGCAGGATTAATACTTGTCAAAATGCAAGTACAGTTGAAGTTGGATGTGACTTACACCAGTAGGATTGGGAGACTCAAGCAGAGCCTGGAAGTCAGGTTAGTCAGCACTGCAATGGTAATAATGGATATATGGATATATATGTGGATATTTTACCTGTTTTCTACTGGTTTGCCATGTCTTGGAGCATTGTGAATGTTACTGTCACAAATTAACCCCTTGTTTTTTATGTATAAAGTGATTCTTGACCAAATACCTTGCAATTCCCTTATTACCAGAGGTGGTTGAAGGCCAAAATATTAAGAATCAAAGTTTTTAACATCTTTGTCTGCTTTACAGAGCCTCTGCCTACTCCTGCCAAGAAGTTTGGCTGCAGATCTGCAGCCATGGAGCCTCATCTCATGCAGGATGAATCTCCTCCCAGCAGAGCTTTCTGCAGCCCCCAGCTCCCACACACACTCAGCTGCCTCCCCCATCCAAAAGGGGACTCATGGCTTGATGATCTCAAAGTAGAGAATCAGATATATTTGAGCATTTATCAGCTTTTCACTGGGCTGTTCAGCAGAGAGAGGTTATTTGGGCCTAAATCCCTGGAAATGACCTTCAGGGTGGTTTTGCCTTTAGGATGAGAGAATTTGTTGGACAGCACTGACTTTTTGCTGGTCATATGGACCTTCTGATGGAGCCACAATCCCTGAAAGTGTCCAGAACATGAGGAGATGGGGGATTTTTGGTTTAGTGAAAGTGGTGATGATCAGCTGAAGGTTGGACTTGATGGTCCTGGAGGTCTTTTCCAGCCTCAGTGAGTCCATGATTCCATCTCAACACAGCCCCCAAAACCAGGCACACCAGAAATAATTGACAATTTCCTCCCCACCAAGGTGATCCCCCTCATTTGGGGTCCCTGACTATATCTGACACCCGTTCATCCCAGACTGAGATTTTAAAAGTCGGGTGCAAACTTGGAGATGAAAAGTTCTGTTTGAGTGAGCTTCAGACTAAACAAATTCGATGTGTAAAACACACCTGGCTCTTATCTCCTTCACAGCTAAACCTTGGACTTTGAGAACTAAATAAAACCTATGAGCCATTTCCTGGCCACTATGGGAGATTTCCCCTAAAGTTTATTTTTTAAGCCTCAGTGTCTGTTTCTTAATGACTTAAAGGTCCGTGGATTTGTTCTGTTGTATGAAATTTGATATAAATTGTTTACCAGACTTCAGGGGGTGAAGAGATTATGTACTTTCTTATTTTTAATATTTCTCTCTCCTATCTGCTGTGACCAGACAGAAATTTCAAGCAACAGTTCTTGGAAAACATATGGAGACCAGCCTGGGAATTTTGTAAGGTAAGGGACCATCCATGATGCCAGGATGTCTGGCTGCTGAGCAGCTCTGCATCCTTTATATCTCAAAATTATTCTATTGTAACCATTTTCCATCCACTTTCATTTGGCAATATATCCTTGTTTCTAAAGGTGTCTACACTTATTTGACTACAGAAAATATTTACTTTTCTAAAGGGCAGCTTAACCTTTGTTTAAATTTGAGGTGAGTGAAAGGGCACTGCAATTATCTGCTGTATTATTTGTGTCACATCTGAGTTACTATGAAGGCTCAACATGCATTGGCCTTTATTAGGAAACTGCTTAACAAAACCCAATATAACCACAGGTTTTGCATCCAGCAAATATTTTATTGAACCAAAGTCTTGTCCAGGAAACTTGGACTCTGAGAACATTCAAGTGGCAGAAAGCTGTCCCAGGGGATGGGATAGAGATGAGTGGTTTGTTATGGCAGCTGTAGCTATTTTATTTTAAATATCTTGCAGTCAGGTAAAGGGGAAATGTGACTTCAGTGTTTCCTGATACAGAACTTCAGAGTGGAAAAACTCCAGCAGTGATGGAAGCTTTACAACTAAGGAGGATTCAGGGCTAGGTCCCACTGCTTTCCCATAATATTCCCAAAATAAAACTTCCCCATAAGTCCCTTGAGAGGTAAGGAAGAAGTTTCTGGTCTGATTGCTGTTTCATGGAATCATCAGAGAAACCCAGAATGGTTTGGATTGGAAGGGACCTTCAAACTCATCCAGTCCCTCTCCTTTTTATGAGATGTTACATTCCATAAATAAAGCTGCTGCCTCTACCTCGATGGGAAGTTTTGATCCAGTGAATAATGAAATGTTAATCTCACCTGAGACAAAGCCTTTGCCACAGAAATTGTCTTTTAAGCAGAGCAAACAAACATTTAAGTACCCTCAGATTCATGTGTCTGGTTAAGGACTGAGTAAGTTTCACCTGATAGTGTTGTCCCCAAGGAAAAACAAGCATCAAAGAAATCTTCAGGAGCCACAACCCCACTGGGAATTTGTATGGATTCATGAGTAGTACAGGAATCAGCATTCAATAATACAAGTTACATTGTGATAATGCAAAAAGGAAGATCTTTAAATGGATAAAAGTATTACCAAAGAAAGAATCACATCCTTTTTCCAGGTGGGAGCCTTGTTTGTGTCAGTAACTGATCCTGCTGTCCTGCAGAGATTAGTGAGGATGCAATTGGGATTATTTCAGAAAAGAAACTGGAATTTGGTCAAGTCAGGCAGGTGACTCCTTGGTTAGCTGGGAATGTCTCTTCTAATCCTGGATGACAGATGAGCTGCCCCTCCCAACAAAAATCCATGTCCCCAGCAGGAGCCCAGCTGCTCTGGTAGCAGAGATGCCCTGAAGAGCAAAGTGCACGTAGAGATCCAGTTCTAATTTAAAGTCAAGAAACTTTGTGTGAATCTGTTGCTTGGAAAATATGCCAGGAGCAGCTTATTGTGATGGACTTTATTGTGATGGACTTTATTGTGATGGACTTTATTGTGATGGACTTTATGTGTGTAAATAACCAGCACCTCCCAGGCTACTCCCAAGATAAAGCACCGTGGCCGGGAAGGGTTATTGCTTCATGCCATCACTCAGCTGGTTTTATATCTCCATGGCAAAGCAGCAAATATATATGGATCTGGAGGAGCTTGATCCATGGCATGCTCAGAGCAGGGTTTTTGTATTTGTGTATATTTATGGTCACTCGCTAAAGGAGCAGTGACCTTTTGATAGATTAATATAAAGTACTTCAGATACAATGGCACGAGGAAAATGACTTGGACAGTGAATCCACTTGTTAGTGCTGGAGTTGCCGTGCAAGTGCAGGAAATGAGAGGCCTTCAGCTTAAAAATCTGTCCTAAAAATCAGCCTGGCCACCAAAGTCCACCACTACAGTACAGTTTTATACTGAGTCAGCCCTATCTTCCCAGCAAATAAAGTTCCTTTGTCTTTCGCCCAACAAGTTCCTTTTAGCACCATCCATTCATAAACATCAAAGAGCAGACAGAGGTGGTGGGAGACAGCCAGGACTGGATTGCACAGACCCCTAAGGGTCAGGTGAGGGGATTGCTCCGTGGAGAGCTGATGTGAGCAAAGGGAGGCAGAGGGACATCCCTGTGACCCCGCAGCGGGGGCCAGGCTAGCTTGGAGAAGGAAGCTGTGCTGGTGGAGCACCAGGGCTTTGTTGTTCCTCTGATAACGTGATGGGCTCAGCTGGAAACGATGCCATTTCTTCCCCTCGCTGAGGATAAAGTCAGGGCTCTAAGAACACCAAAGGCTTTGAGAGCATTTTCGGAAGAGCTGCCTGAGACAGAAGTGTGGGGTCAGGAGATGCCTTGTAAAACTCCTGGGGAGTGTTGTTAACCCTCAGAGCGTGTTTGGGGATGTGTCAGTCTACCAGGGATGCTGCTCCTGCCAGGAAATCATAATTTATTGAGGTCAAGCGGGTTAATGGGCTGGACTATGTGCTACCAATTGGAAGACATAAAATATATTTAGTCCTGTGACAAACCTAAAAGGTTTTCGATAGAGGGAGGCTCACAATAAAACCTGTGATGAGTAGTTCTATTATTTTTCTCTGAGAGTGTTTTTTTTTTCTTTCAAAGATAAAGGAAAAAGAGAGAAAGCTGATGTTTAAAATAAAAGAAAAAAAAAAAGCTGGGTAGCTGTTATGTTGCAGATGTGCGTTTTATAGTTTAATATTTTTTGCGTGAAAAAGCAGTTGGGATTCTAAGCAGACATGATGTAGAGCAATTTAAAATTAATAGAGCACTTCAAATTTTTAGGAGCACTTTAAGTTAGAAGTGATCTTGGTTTTGGGCAGGCTCGGTGTAGAAAGATGTAAAATTATGGAAGAGTTCCAGCTATACGAGACCATGTTGGCATAAAGGCAAACACTAATTCAGCAGATCAGGACAAAACAGATTGTTTAAAAATCAGCAAAACAAAAAATCCAAACAACAAAATTTGTCTTACTCTGTTCTTTCAGTATAATTACTCAGCTTCCACTGTCCTGTTACTTTAAATATCCAGTGCAAGATGGGATGAAGAATCTCAGATAAGAATATTGAGAGTGAATATTACTGAAAAATGAAGAAATTCTGCCCTGAGCAGAATTCTGGGCTGAGTGTCCCTCCCAGGGAGATGCAGATTTTGGCTCAGCAGTGGAGGTATCTGTCTGTCTTTCCTAGGTGGGAGAGCAGAGGAGACAAGCTCGTTATTGACTCTCTCAAAGGCCACAGGGACAATAAATTCTCTTTTAAAGTAACTGACTGCTCCTGCTGCCTCATGCCCTCCCCTTAGCCTTGCACTACCTTTTCTGGATGCTGCAAAAATCCCCAAATTTTCTTCCCCAGCACAGATGTTTTCTGTGCTGGGTCAAGTTGGACTGGGCTTTTTGTTTGCTGTTTGCTTTGTGGTTGTGGATGTTTGTTTGTTTGTTGGTTTTGAAATTATTATTGCACCATCAGCAGCATCCATAGAGTTGGAAATAAATGGAATAATGGAGATCTGAATGTTAAAAGATGTGAGAGGTGGAGCTCTGGGGGCATGGGGTAGTGGTGGATTTGGCAGAGCTGTGTTAACAGTTGGGTTTGATGATCTTAGAGGGTTTTTCCAAAGTTAATGATTCTGTGATTCCATGATTCCACACAGAACTGCTCAGTGTGCCTGAGGGTGCTGTGATTTGTTTAAACCTCCCTGGAGCAGCCTGGGTTGTAGCAGGGGAGGATGCCTGGTGGGGAGCAGGGCAGGGGGTGCCCCCAGGGACTAAAAGAGAGTCTCCCTGGGTTGATGAAAGTTCTAAACCCAGACCAAATGCTTGGTTTAAAGCACACCCACACAGCATTGGTTAAACTAGGCCTGAATTGCCATTTGAATTAATCCCATCACCACCTCATCTGTCCAGATCGGTTGCTTCAGTACCAATATCCATCATGGTCCTGCCAAAACACAGGAACATCTGTCACCTGTCCCACATTTGGGGCTGGAGCTGTGGATCAGATGTCAAAGGCACAGAGAGAATCCCTCAGACAGTGGGTGCAGGCTGGGAGAGAGAAACACTGACCCTGCTCAGCCTGGTGAAAGAAATCAGGGGGGTCTGGAGGGTGAGACAGGAAATCTCAGCTCTTTTTCCATGGCAAAAGATCAGAAGTGCCCTCGGTTTTGCAAAAAAGCGGGTTTTCTGTTTAACAGGGACATTTCTTCCCCTAATCCTTCCTTTACCAAGTAACAAACCTAAAAGCACGACCCTAATTTATGGTGCATTGATTGAAAACAAATTATATCATTAATATCCATACCTATAAGGATAAATGTTTAATGGGTTTGAAGTAGTTCTCTGCCAACTGGAGCACACAATAAATACCTGGATACACAGATTTTAGGCAGAGTAAGCTTTTTATTACATCAGGGAGAGCAAGTGTCTTTGACTGCTGCATCCCAAATAAGTTTATTCCTGCAGAATTCCTGTGAGTGTGTGTGTGTATCCAGATATTTTGTCACTCCCAAGAAATTAAAAATAATGTATTACGTGTCTCTTCCATGCCTGCTTTGTTATCCTTTTGTATTGATTTGCATTCTTTGCCACTTTGACATGCACTTTTTTATATTATTAAATGATGTGTTTTTGTGATAACAATGGATGTTTGTATCCCATTGGATAGGGCTTGTTGCAAACATGATAATGAAAAATGTGATTCCTCCCTCCAAGTCCTGTTCCCTCTACATTTATTAGCCTTGCATACATTAAAATGCTGTAGAATTTTTCAGTGTCTGTCTGTACATACAGACACTCATTTCTACATCAGAGGAAAAAAATCCTCTGTATTTTAATAGTTGTGCCAGCCAGCAATGTTTTATACAAATAACAGAAAACATGTCAAATTTAATAGAGAATATATATATTTCTTTTTATCTATCCCCTATATTTCCATATATGTGGCATGATTTTATGAGCTAAACTCTAGTGGATAATTTGGAAAAAATCTATATGAAATGACAAAGAAATTTTCCCAAAGTGTTTTGTTTTATACATGCAATATAAAGATATCATTTTGCATGTGCACACTTCGTTTTTCTAATTTATAATAAAATTTACAAAAAGATTTTGGAAGCAAATGGTTTTAAATCAGGCACTTGGGTTTATAGCTAAAGCAGAGGAAGAGAGCAGAGATTCTCTGCTTCTGCAGAACTGGGAAGCGTTTTAATATCCAAAGTCACACAAAATTATGTTCTCCATCACAGACCTTGAAATGCCTGACTTTTTCCCTTTTCCTACACTCCAAAATGAATTGGCAAAAGTTTTGTGGAAAACCCTAAAGCAAAGTCAAGGCAAAGCTTAAACTAAGGTCAGTCTTCACGTGTGGCGCAGGCAGCGGTCGCTAGCTGGGCGTAACGGGAGATCCGAAGAGGTTTAAAAAATAAATAATTATTGCAGCCGCCCCTTGCCTTCTGACATGAATCTCCTTAAAAAGACAAGTCATTTAACAGTGGGGGTTTGTAGGACTGGAGTATTCCTACACGGACAGGGGGAAAATAATCCAACAGCAAGGACGGGCCTCTCCTCTTTGTGCGATAACTCTCGCGCCGGGGCCTGGGCCCGGCCTAAGCAGTCAGGATTAACTGCCAGCAGCAAAGGCTGATTTACAGAAACCACATGAGGAGTTCCTGAGCGCAGCCCAGATAACAAAAATATTATCAAGGCTGTTTACAGTGAAGTCGGTCAGTTTATTTCTCCGAGTGCTTCATTATGTAGAAAAGATGCCAGCGATAGGCTCGCAGTCAAAATAAACAGGCAGAAAGTGTTCCACATACACAGTTTGGAGAGAACGGTTACTTTGCTATTTATTTAATAATTGACCATAAATGGAGTCAAAGTGCAAAGGGAAAAAAAAAAACCCTAAAAAAAGCAGCACACTAAGGGCTTTTTGAAAGATTGATAAATAATGTGGAATCTCAATTAGGCTTTAGAAGGAATGCAGATATTAAAAATTTGGTCAAGAATCTAATTAGCTGGAGGTAATTAAACAGTCTCACACGGGGTCATTAATCTTTTCCACAGACCTTTGATGTTTTGCACACTGTCTTCTAGTCATTAATAAAATTCATAACACTCCTCTTTGTGGTGTTTTATCATCGTGTTTTTCTCTGTAAGAGCATAGAGCAAGTGTCATTGTATCACAAGGGCCTTACTTTAGTTAATTTCTTTTTTTCTGCTTGTTAGACTTAACTCTTCCTGCGCCAAGCATTGCCAATTCATGCCAGAAGTTTTAAGACAGGTTTTAAATCCTTGTTTTGCCGTTCCCCGCAGCTTTCAAAATCTGTACATTGAGAAATAAACCATTCTGATGCATCTGGTCAATGGACAAAGTTTTTTTCAAATCTAACTCATCTGTCCAGTGCTTAATTTTGCAACTTGGTTCATTTATTATTCACACGAATAATAGAAAAAGTATTTTATCTTTTTTTCTTCCTTTACCTTCCATTTCTCTTGATGGCAAGTCCCTGGGAGACATAACCTGTAGCTTGCGGTTAATTTTAGTGGTGTAACCAAAGAGCTCTTGAGGATGGGGCCCTGATAGAAGTGAGGAATAATTATGAAAAAAAAAAACTAAGTACCATGGAAATTTGTTGAACGTGACTGATTTTATGGACAGTCTCAGTACTGTACTTCAATAATGCATTATCCTGACATATTTCAAAGACAAACTGTGCTCAAGAATAGCTGAATTTAAAAGGCAAGAAAGCTACAAAGGATGCCTTTGGAAGATAGAACTGATTTCTATTTTTAATATATTCAATATTTGTATTTTTTATGTTATATTTTATTCAATAATCTATTTCAATATTTTTAAAAATATTGAAAATATTAAAAATATAAAAAATATCCATACATTTTTAGCCCGTGTGTGTTGTGTATTTATGGCTGTTTGTATTACAAGATGATGAGCTGTTCCGTGGATTTGCGTGAATAGTTATAAATAGAGGGAGATCCAAAGGGTTTGATAATGAAATGTTTGTGTCTGGACATTTCACATTTTAGGCAAATTTATTTCTGAAACAGGCAAATCCACTGTTCTGTGTGATTATTTGTGGGGTTTGTATTTTGGTCAGAGGTGTTTCAGGCAGTTGTTTGTGGCAAGAAGGTGTTGAGTCATTAGAGGGTGTAGATATTGAGGTAAAGTAATTGAGGTAAGAGAGCAGAGATTGCAATATCTGCTTAAAAATCTGCACCTTCCCTATCTTAATAAAAAAGGGGAGAGGTGCAAAACGCTCCTTAAATGCTGTTAAAAATGTCAACAATTGCAGAGGTTGGTGGGGATCATTTTGGTGTTTTTATGACTGGTTTGCACAGCAGATTTATGCCTAAAACCCAGGTGAACTTATAGGCAGCTTTAAAAGGAATTGCCACTCTATACCACTTCAGGAGTAAGAGGAATTAATGAGAGACAGGAATTAAAATCTCTGTCAGTTTACAGTCATCCAGAGCACATATTCTGAATTTGTGAGTGATGTTTTGGTCATCTCTCTGTCCTCCCCTCACATATTTGTTTGCTATGTCTCTGTCACTACTTGTAGCTGCTGCTTTCTGCAGCATCTTCCATTAAGTTCAGACCCAAAATGCAGCAGAAGCCTGCACAGACCAGAGGAAAAAAAAATAAAAATAGAATGTACAGTTCCAAGGCTTTGGGTAAAAAAATCCAGTTTCTTTCTCAATTGAATTTTAAATATAAAATGTTATGTGTCATTTTCTCAGAGGAAGGAAGTGATTGCAGTTATTTTATTTCCACATTACTGAGCAAAGATGTTTCCCTCTAAAAATATCAACCCAACAGCAGAATATTTTGCAGAGTGATCCACTTAAAAGTGAGTGGGAGACGGCCAGCAAGGATTGTTCTCTTTTGTGTTTACTTGTAATTTATAAACAAGTTCTGGCAGTCCTTTTTTTTTTTTTCTTTTTTTCTCCTGAAAACATGAGGAAGGCAATTTTTATGCTTTTTATTCATATTGAAAAATTGTTTCTTTTTTCTGTTTAAGACTATTTTTACACCTGGAAAACTGACAGACACCTTTAAAAGATGAAATGATTAAAACTGAGCAGTTGCTAAGAGAAAGTCCTGCTAAAACTGCCTTTTCTTTCCTTTTTTTTTTCTTAATGCTCATGCATTTTCAGTGACTAATTAACTTTTCAAAAGGACTTCATCTTTAGTGATTTGACCTCGCTTTCTTTTACAGTGTGAGCCACCCAGTAACCTCAGGAGTTCCACTAGGAAAACAAAGGATGGATGATGATGTCCCTGTTACTTCCAAAGTAAACAAAAAAATAAAATCCCACAACAAGCAAACAAAACCGAGCAGAGTTCTAAGGTCGTTAAATCCTGCTTTTTTACCACGAGAAATACACTAAAACAAATTAAAGAGTCTCTAAAAAAAGGTTATTTCAGCGATAATTTTAAAGTAAATTGCAGCTGTCACCTTGTGACCTTCCTCCAAGTGATGGTAATGAGATCCATAGGTGATTTCAACTGCTTAATAATAATGAGATTGATACAGGGAGCGCTCAGATTGGCAACAATTTGATAATTGTGCGAGCAGGAAGAACTAGCCCTCCCTGGTGGTTTGAAAACATAGCTGAGATTTGAGGAGCTGCACAGAGCTCTTATTTAATCTGAGCAATTCTATAATGATGTGAAAAGGTAAGTGTTTTTGATTTAGTGATGTCTATATTTCAAGAGACAAGATGTTGGTGATAAAGGAAGAGAGGAGAAAAAAAGGCAAAAGATGAATGGCTGGTTTCTGGAGACATCTTTTGGCTTAATATCTAACACCATGTCTGTCTGTGTGCATTTCTCTCTGTTTTCCCACTAGGAAAATAGAATACTAATTAGGTTTTGATTACAGGCAATTTTTAAAGTGTGGAAGGCACAGTCACATTTTTGCTGTTAAATTCTCCTTTAATAGCTGGACACAAGCCTTTGAATTTGATGTGCTATCAGTGCTGATCAGCTGGAAAGAAACCATGTACACATTACTTAAAACGTGCTTTTTTTCTTTTTGTCCTGTGATCAAAATTGCCTGAGAACTTCCTGGTGATGAATAACAACCCCCATGAAACACTTATTTGGAAAATTGATAATTCTTGATATTTTTTTGGCACATTCATGGCGTAAAGGTTAAGAGTTGAGGATAAAATCCTTTGCTATAGAAACCATAGAGTTTGAGATTTCTATTAAAAGTTACTGGGGTTTAAATGGATAAAGAACTGTGAAGATCAGTGTTAAAACATCAAATACAGCCTGGAAGTGCCCAGGGGTGAATAAAAGTTCCAGTGACTCTGAATTCAGCACCTGAGTGCAGATGCTGCAGGTTGGCCCTCTTCACTCACCTGGGTCCCACTTTTGTCCTGCTGAGGAACCAGGAGAGAGGGACAGACCTGGATGAGTCCTCATCACTCCCTTGACCAGCAAATGTAATTGAATTTTGTTGATGTAGAATAGCAAATACAGAAATATACATAAATATATAAAATTCCCGAGCACAGATGCAATTTTTTAATATTCTAAATCCATTTTAGATACCATGCTTCCGCTTCAAACCGGTTTTGGGGTGAAAAAAAGAAAAAAGTAATCTTAAAAGAAGTGCTGCTGAATTTGCATTTATCAGGGTGAAATTTATCAGTTTAGAAAGCAGTCCAAAATGCTGAAAGTATTTATTTTCTCTACATGGACTGTATTAGACATCTTTTAACTTTAGGGAGAAATGTTGAAAAAAGAGATGATGAAGGAGTTTTTCGTGTAGATGCCATAACTTTATAGAAATGTGATTATTTTATAGCAATAAGCTGTTAGAAAATGTGTAGTGTGGCTGGGAAAAATAGGTAACCAATGGATGATTTAATAGGAGCTTAGTGTAACACCAGATTTTAAAGGAATGCATTGTCTAAAAACAACTGATCCAAGCCAGATCTCATCTTTAGAGAGAAAGCAGTTCCTCAATAAGGGGAGTTAAAAAAGTTTCCCTGGGAAGTCTATAAATATCAATTAGGATGTCCATTAGGTCGCATCAAATATTTCCTTTCACTCATCTGAGCCCTCCCCGGGCTGAGTTCTGGGCAGTTTTTGTGCATCCCGGCGTGGAAGCTCCACTCTGAGGAATGAGCAGACAAAGGTGTAAATCTTGGGAGGTTCAGAGCCACCTCCAGCTTCCCAGTTGGCTGGAAGGTCATCCCACAGCCAACTGGGCAGGGAGGGGGATGCAGGGCTCTGGAGCCATGATATCATTTCCTCTTCTGCCAGAAAATGGCTAATAATGGGCTATTTACATAGGGCAGGAGGAGAAGGCAGGCTGGAGATGGGCTTTAAAGCTGAATTTCCTGCTAAATGTAGTTATAAAAACTGGACTAAAGAGGGCAGGAGATACTCTATTTAAAAAAGAAATGCAGGCGAGCAGACAGTAAAACTCCGCGGAGAAACAATAATATATATTTCAGTATATAATAAAGTGATTTATTTTCAATAAAATCTGTAAAACTGCTTTAGTTACTTTGACACCTTGATTAACTGGAGTTTCAAAGATATTTGTGTGTGTGTGAACCTTCTTCATACCAACAGTCCCGAATACTTTATTGCATCTGCTATTGAATATGTATGTTTTAAAAGCATTTGCTACACTGTAGTTTTACTGGATGTCAGGGACAAAATAGATTAATATTAGACCTCAGCCAGAAAGCATTTCTGTGGCAGCACATGAAATGTAGTGCTCTCCACCACCCTGACTTATTCCTGGGGATGCTTTATCCAGAGCTACGGGCTCTGGGAGAGATTTATTCCCTCTAAAATCGCTGATTACCATTATAAAACCCTAAAAAGTTTGCAGCCGTTGAGGAAATTTCAGAGCTGGCCGTGGCAGGAATAAAAGGATTAGAAAAGGCAAGGGTGCACTGTGTGTGCACAGTTAGAGGGATCTTCCTATGGGCTGTACATCCGGGAGAGGAAAAACTTTTTATTCCTTGTCTGTCCCTGTGATGCCTGGAGAAGGCTGAGC
>WEZZ01038943.1:63740-75390 GCA_013400585.1 Chloropsis cyanopogon | reverse complement strand
TTTCCCCTTTCCCCTTTTCCCTTTTTCCCTTTCTCCTCTTTTCCCCCTTTTCCCCTTTTTCTCTTTCCCCTTTCCCAATTTCCCCCCAGCTTTGAACTTCAATAATTTAGGAATCAGCTGTTCCCTAAACCCAGAGAATTTGGGGTTTTCCCCAAACAGACCCTCTGTGTTTCTTTACTAAACTCATAACCTTGATGATGATTTGATTTCTGGGAATTAATTTCCTAAAATCCCCCAGTGTCCCCACAGATCCCATCCTTTCCTTGGATCAAATCCAAATTTCCTTGGAGCGGAATGACAGCAAGAAAATCTCCCCAGAGCCCACAACTCCCCCAGGATTCTGTTCTGACAAAACAATCCCTGGCTTTAAACGGGAATTTATTCCTTTGATCCAAACAATTTGATATTCCCAAAGCCCTCAGATTTTTCCCAATGTACAAAGAGCTTTTACATTTCCTTTCCAAGCCAAACCAAAGAGAGGAAGCAGCAGCTCCAGGTTGCTCAGACACTTTTATTTCTCCGAAAATGACCTGGCAGTTTGTTTTCCTGGACCAGCCAAACTCATTTTATCCAACTTTCCACCAAAAACCTGGGAGAAAAACCTCACCCCAGTGATGAAAACACCTTTCAATTTGTGATGAAAATGCAAAGAGGAGCATCAAAACAGAGCTTCCCTCGCTGGCAGGGAAAAGAGAAGCTTTCTTAGAAGAGAAATGATGAAAATGAAATATTTTCTGCCATGGAAAACTCTGTTTCCCTGGGAAAAGTTGGATATATGGAGCTGGAGGACTCAAAAATGTGGCAGGATTGAGGAATGAAGTGAAAAATTATTGTTTTTCCTGAAATCCCACCTGTGCAGTTTGGATTCTATTATTTAGGAGTCATAAATAAATCCATATCCAGGCTTGGTATATGTCCATAAATAGATGTATGGATATAATTTCTGTGGAGCAAACGAGGGCTGGGATTTTCCTGTTAACAGGGAATCCATTTCCCTTCCATAATTGTTCTATCACTGTTTTTCCAGCCTCACATTCCTCACTTCCAAAATTTCACTTCTCGTGGAGTTAAATCTCCTTGGACTGCGATTCTTGGAGAAATCCGGTTATTTTATATTATATAAAATTGAGCTCTTTGATTAAGGAGGAAATTTTCTTGTCATCCTTGATCCACGGCTGAATTCCTGACTGGTGTCAGGATTCATGGAGTCATGGAATGGTTTGGGATGGAAGGGACCTAAAATCCCACCCAGTGCCACCCCTGCCATGGACAGGGACACCTCCCACTGTCCCAGGCTGCTCCAGCCCCAGTGTCCAACCTGGCCTTGGGCACTGCCAGGGATCCAGGGGCAGCCCCAGCTGCTCTGGGAATTCCAGCCCAGCCAGGAATTCCCAATCTCCCATCCATCCCTGCCCTCTGGCACTGGGAGCCATTCCCTTGATGCCTCAGGTTTAGATTTTATATTTTCAGACTCTGTGCTGCTTTAGTGTGCGGGTCTGGGTTTCACATTATGGGATGGTGAGCTCTCTGCACAGAGCAGGGAGACAAAACAATTCCTGCTCCAGCTGGGGACCAAGGACAAATGATCCAAATCTCAGCCCAGGAGCACAAACACCGTGGGCTGAGGAGAGAAAAACAAGCAGGATGGGAGTGCATGAGCTAAAGCTGGAATGAACAATGAACTGCAATCTGCAAATGGAGCAGAACTGATCACAGGGACAGAGCCCGTGCCCATTTTGGTGCATTTTGTGCCCATTTTGGTTCATCCTGGGTGCAGCCCTGGCTGGGCTCTGGTGCTGCCCAAGGTGGATCCATGGAGGAAATCCTTGGAATAAATCCCTGCTTTATTCTGGAACTCTGCCCAGCCTCTGCTCCAGCTCAGCCTGCACAAGGGATCAAGGAACAGCAGAAATCATCCCAGAGGGAATCTGGAGATTTCACTCCATGTGGTTTGGGATTTTTGCCTCAGGAATACCAGGGGAAAACCAACTCCTCTGCTGTGATTTACACCAAACACGGAATATTTGGATTTTTGCCCCCAAAGATAAGGAAGGGGCTGCCTGTGAAGCACAGCTGAGCTGGAGATGAAGTTCCAAAGTCTCCAGGAACAAAAAGCTGCCTTGAGAAACGTCCCCAGCCTTGCCCAGCTCATTTAGCACAGCTCCTGCTCTCACTGAGGGCTGACATTGAGAGATCAGCAAAGCACAGAGCCCCGGAATCAGCAGAATTCCAAGGATGAGCAGGAAGGTGAACGATCCAAATTGCTCCAGTGTGCTGAGTTAGGTGGCTGAGAGCAGCAGAATGAAGGAGCAGCTCCACAAAAGTTCCTGCAGGGAGCACAAAAACCGACGGGAAGGTGCTCAGCTGGAGGCAGAGCTCGGAAAATCACCCAAAAAATGCTCTGGGAATGGCTGAATTCCTGAGAATTCCTGGGGCTGAAGGAGTGGGATGGGCCATGAATGGACAAAGAATTTGTTCCTGGAATGAAGGGCAGCACTGGAAAATAAGGAATGTCTTAATCAGACAAAAGGCATTTGGTGACAACTCACACTGGGCTATCTGCAATCCACCTGGAATCCCCCCAGGACAAATCCACAGCCCTGCAAAGCACAAAAAGGAAAAGAGTCTTTGGAAAATACGGTTAGAACAGGAAAAATATCTGTTTATTTAATAGTCCTAGTGCTGAAGGAGTGGGATGTGCCACAAATGGACAAAGAATTCATTCCTGGAATGAANAAGGTGGATCCATGGAGGAAATCCTTGGAATAAATCCCTGCTTTATGCTGTAACTCTGCCCAGCCTCTGCTCCAGCTCAGCCTGCACAAGGGATCAAGGAACAGCAGAAATCATCCCAGAGGGAATCTGGAGATTTCACTCCATGTGGTTTGGGATTTTTGCCTCAGGAATACCAGGGGAAAACCAACTCCTCTGCTGTGATTTACACCAAACATGGAATATTTGGATTTTTGCCCCCAAAGATAAGGAAGGGGCTGCCTGTGAAGCAAAGCTGAGCTGGAGATGAAGTTCCAAAGTCTCCAGGAACAAAAAGCTGCCTTGAGAAACGTCCCCAGCCTTGCCCAGCTCATTTAGCACAGCTCCTGCTCTCACTGAGGGCTGACATTGAGAGATCAGCAAAGCACAGAGCCCCGGAATCAGCAGAATTCCAAGGATGAGCAGGAAGGTGAACGATCCAAATTGCTCCAGTGTGCTGAGTTAGGTGGCTGAGAGCAGCAGAATGAAGGAGCAGCTCCACAAAAGAGCACAAAAACCGACGGGAAGGTGCTCAGCTGGAGGCAGAGCTCGGAAAATCACCCAAAAAATGCTCTGGGAATGGCTGAATTCCTGAGAATTCCTGGGGCTGAAGGAGTGGGATGGGCCATGAATGGACAAAGAATTTGTTCCTGGAGTGAAGGGCATCGCTGGAAAATAAAGAATGTCTTAATTAGAAGAAAGGATTTGGTGATAAGTCCCACTGGGCTATCTGCAATCCACCTGGAATCCCCCCAGGACAAATCCACAGCCCTGCAAAGCACAAAAAGGAAAAGAATCTTTAGAAAATCCAGTTAGGCCAGGAAAAATACCTATTTATTTCATGTTTCCTGGAAGTAACGCAGCCGGAAAGTCAGAAATGCAAAGCAGATGGTTCTGGTTTCTACTGGATGGGATTTGGGTGGCTTAAAAAAAAAGGAATATTTCATCCTTCCATTGGGATGATTCCCTCCCTTTGAACCCACCAGGCTGACAAAAGGAAGAGCAGCCCAGAGCAAAGATTTTTCTTTGCTGCTCTCTCTCTTCACAAAAGATCCTTTGATGGAGTGCAATCTGTCTTTGCGCTAATTATCTGCTCAAGCAAAATGACATCTCAGAGCTGGTGGCACAGGAGTGTCCTAATGGGGACAGAGGTTCAGTTCCACAAAGGAAAAAAAAAAGGGAAAAAGAAAGGCTGGAGGCATCAGGAATTCACACAGAATTTCTTTTAATGTGATCTGAGTGGAAGTGTCCCTGCCCGTGTAGGGCATGGAACAAGATGGTCTTTAAGGGCCCTTCTAAAACATTCTGGGATTTTAGGATCCCTTAAACTCATTTGGGAATCTGAGCCAGAAATCCCAGGGTTTTATAGGATATTTTGACCAGCTAAGAGGAAAAGATAAACCAAGTGTTGACTGGGGGGTCAGGGCATCACAAAGGGTTGTCTGACAGGACAGAATCCAAGGAAAGAGAGGATTTGGCAGGAATGACAAATAAAACCTAAATAAAGGCTCTGCACTCGTGATGGAGGCACAAACTGGGGGAGGAACCAAAAGCTGAGATGTAGGGATGTGTTCAAAGGGTGAGCAGGTTGTTCTTTGTCTGCTCAAAAAGGCAAAAAACCCAGAAGTTTCTTTCCCAAATTTGGGGCAGAGACACCTCATAAAACCTTTAAGATTTCACCTCAAACCTAAAGCTGACCAATCAGACCAAAGCCAAAAAGTCCCACCTAAACAATCCACTAGAAAAAGAACAAAGGAACTGATCGCTTTCATGACGTGTTTTAACAAAAACAAGAACCTCTTACACCTAACTCAAGTTTTCTCTATAAAAATTTTATTATTTTACCTTTTATTAAACATTTTTCTATTTCCAACACGACCACAGAAGCCATCCTACTATTTTTATGCCATTTCAAGGAACTAAGCTCCCCTTAGAGCTCATGAGACCTGGCTCTAAGAGGAACCCATCACTGAGACAGCTTAAAATAATTTTTTTTTTTGCCATTTTCCATTTCCTTCCCAAAAGTCTCCCCGTGTCAGCCGAGCTGTTGTGACACCAATTTGTCACCTGCAGGGAATCCACTGGAAAACCTGGAACATTTCCTAGTCTGGATTAATGATGGGAAAGGATTAATCAGGGTTGGGCTCCCACACAGACCCTCAGACAGGAATCTCTGTGTGTGGGTTGGATCAATTCTACCCCGTTTTCCCTTTATTTTCAGCACCATAGAAATGGAATCATTTGGCTGGAGAGAGGCCAAGAGAATTGTGAGGTTGATGAATTTCTGAGCAGGTTAGGTTTTTTAGTGAGGCTTTGCGCTTCAAAAAAGCCACTGAGCGCAGAATTAACTGGGCAGGGTTACAAAAGAGGCTGCAGGAGTCAAGGAGAGGTTGTGTGGGGAAAAGCTCTTTGCTTTTATCTCCCCCCGTGTCAGAATCACAGAGGATGCTTTATCCTGGGGATTAAAGGAGTGATTCCAAGGATTTAGGAATTTAGGATCAGAAGGAAAATTTAGGATCATAAAGGAAATTTAGGATCAGAAAGGAAAAACCGGATGTCGTTGTAGGACACAAAATAACACACTCATATACACTTTAAGTAGAAGTGAAGGTGTGTTTATTGTTTGACCTAGGGTTTTATATCATTGCAGAGGTGACCAGGGGTTGGAGAAGTGGAGTTCCACCTCTCCAACCACACTGGTCAATCCAAAAGTCCATCTTTTCTCTCCTCCTCCAGAAAAGAATGAAAAACAATCTTTGTTGACATGAAAATACGTGAGAAACTCCACTACAAATATAAAAACATCAGAAGGCTTTTAAAAACTGTAAAAGAGAAAGGTGACAGCTGGGGATGCAGGACTGGAGCTGGTGGGAAATGGGAATTATTGCTCCAGCACAGCCCCGGCCTTGCTGTGGGCCGGGGTTTGGAGCAAAGGGCACTGGTGGTGTTAAAATCATGGAATTGTTAAGGCTGGAAAAGTCCTGCAAGATCATCAATCCAGCTGTGAACCCAGCCCCACCTTGTCCACCCCTAAACCACGTCCCCAAGTGCCACATCCGTGTGGTTTTTGGGGTGGCAGCTCCACCCCTGCCCTGGGCAGCGTGTTCCAGTGCTCAACAACGTTTTCTGTGGAGAAAGTTTCCATAATATCCCTTCTAAACCTCCCCTGGCACAACCTGAGGCTGTTTCCTGTCATTCCTTTTTATTTATTTGGGAGAAGAGCCCACCCTCCACCCGTGTCCCCTCTCCAGGTGGGAATAGCAGGATTTGCTCTGGATCAGCCCTGCCACCTCTGCCTGTATTTCCCACTGGCTCTGGAGCAGGGTTTGGATATTCCCTCAGCTCCTCCTGCTGCTGGGATGGTTCATTCCCTGCCTTGGTGTGTTTGGAACAAAACTGCAGGAGGATGGGGAATTTCTGGGAACAGAAACCGCTCCTGTGGGAATATCCCAATTGATGAAGGTTGGACAGAGAAGCTGTGGCTGCTCCTGGATCCCTGGGAGTGTCCAAGGCCAGGCTGGACAGGGCTTGGAGCAGCCTGGGATGGTGGGAGGAGATGAAATGAGATGGGTTTAATGTCCCTTCCAACCCAAAGCATTCCAGAATTCCATGGAATTGTTCCCTCCCTCTGGGCCTTCACCAGAGCATGGCCTAGAGGTTGGTAGGGAGACATAATTCCTTTCCATCTTCCTCTGGAATATTTTCCAGCAATTCAAAGGCTCTGCTGGATTGTTTGATGGAATTGTGATCGTCACGCTGTGAGCAGACACCTCTGGAGCAGCCCCTGGCCACCAACAGCGCATCCCATGGGATGGGGGAGAGCTGCTCTCTCCCACCAAAAATGTTCTTCCTTCCCAGCAGCTTCCACCTTTCAGAAATCCCCTGAAAACCGCCCTAAACTGAAGTACAATTTAGGCCAAAATGTTGCCCAGACTCAGTTTGCTTCAAAAAAAAAGAGAATTTCTAGTGTTGAATTGTACTTTTCCACAAAATTTGCATAAGCATGGAATGTGCCCTCAGGCTGCTTCCCAAGGATTCTGGGCATCGTCTTCCCACATTTATTAACAGGGTTTGAACTCTGGAGCAAATTCTAATTTTTCTTTGTCAATACCGATGTTTCCATTGCTGCCCAGGCTGGAATGAGCTCAGGGTTCTCATCACACTTTTCAATTAACTTTTCTTCCCCTCATCAAGGTTGTTGTTGGATTAATTCCTTCTCTCTGCTTTTCTTCGAGGAAAAATAAAATAAGGAAAACAGCCATGTTGCCTGAGAGGAAATAGTTGAATTCCTTGGAAAAAAAAAATGGTTGGGAAAAAGAGAGTTAAATCCAGGCAGTTTAATTCTAAGCCTGCTGAAGGTTTGAGCATTTTAATGGAAGCTGGATTATTTTATGGCTTCAGAAATGCTCTAAATCTGAATTTTTGGGGTTATTTAAAGGTGGCTGATCCAAAGGAAACAATTTGTGGATTAAGAGCTTCCTTCCTTCCTTCCTTCCTTCCTTCCTTCCTTCCCATGGAGTCCTGGAATTTCAGAGGAAGATCAAAGTCTCCTGCTGCTCCCAGGGATCCATAATTATACCAGAACTACGATGTTAATTATGAAAGGAAAATTATTTTGCTGTGGGTGGTGTTGTCCAATCTCCCATTCTGCCCAAACTCCTTGGAATTCCATTCCAGAGCCTGGGATGTCTTCAGTGATCCCCCTGAAATTGTATCATGGGATCCTATGACCTTAAAACAAATTTGTGTCCACCCTGCTACGAACAAAATGTGAATTTTTATGTTCTGGAGTGACACAAGAGCAGCAAAAAATTGATCTTCTTCCTTTTTTTCCCCTTGGGGGGTGGCTGAAGATTGGTGCTCCTCATTTAGGGAAATGTTTTCCTAATGGGGCCCTGCCTCTGGGAAAGGAATTATTTGATGGACACCAACAGTTTGTGTCGAGTTTTTCAGGGAGTGAAAAAATAAATGCGTAGATGAAATAAGCAGCCAGTTAATTTCTCCTTCACAGTTGTTTCATGTAAATGAAACACTGGAATTCTTTGTGAGCCATCAAAGCTGGGAAATAAATGCACAATTAGCTGCAGGAAAGTGCTGAAAGCCATTAGCCCTCATTTTAGAATAATAATGCACTTCAAGCCTATTTGTTGAAATATAAATACAATTATGGGGAAAGAAATTAATGCACAGTGGGAAATTTCTTGAAGACGGCATCACATGTTCTGAGGCACGAGATGAAAGGAATGGAACCGCGGGGTTTTGGCGAGGAGAACAATGGGGATGTTGTAGGGAAGGCGATAAAATTGAAACAAAAAATGATGGAGTATCCCCAGCTATGGGGATCAAAGGACATAAAGAGGGGTCTGAGGGATGAAAGGCTTCTCCTGGCCTCCAGGGATGGGAGGGAGGGATGGGCTTTGGGACACAGCTGGGAGTGGAGATGTGGAGGGTTCAGGCTGCTGGAAGTTTGGCCAAGGAGATCCTGGATCTCCAGATAATTCCATCTGATCACCAGTGCGTGGGCAGAGGTTTCTCTTTGTTCCAAATCATCATTTTTGAGCTTTTCTCTGCCTCCCTGATCCTGTCAGGAAACTTCCCTGGAGATGCTGGCACAGAGCTGGAGACTGGAAAAGCTGCCCCAGGAAATGAAGATGCAGGTGATGAATTAGGGGTGACCATGCTGGGAATGCTGGGATCCACCAGGAGGGGTGGCCGTGGAGGAGAGGACCAGGGGTGAAAACACGGGGCGAGGGTTGGTTGGGCATGGCAAACTCAGCCTGGAACCACGGGATCACAGGATCAGGGAAAAACGGGATCAGAGAATGCAGAAACACGGAATTACGGAATCACAGGATCACGGGAACAGAGAACCATGGGATCATGGGATCACAGGAACAGAGACTCATGGGATCATGGGATCACAAAAACAGAGAATCGCAGGATCATGGGATCATGGGAACAGAGAATCACAGGATCATGGGAACAGAGAATCACGGGATCATGGGATCACAAAAACAGAGACTTCCAGGATCATGGGATCATGGGAACAGAGAATCACAGGATCATGGGATCACAGGAACAGAGAATCACGGGATCATGGGATCACAAACACAGAGACTCCCAGGATCATGGGATCATGGGAGCAGAGAATCACGGGATCATGGGATCACAAACACAGAGACTCCCAGGATCATGGGATCATGGGAGCAGAGAATCACGGGATCATGGGATCACAGGAACAGAGAATCATGGGATTATGGGATCACAAAAACAGAGAATCACAGGATCATGGGAACAGGATCATGGGATCACAGGAACGGAGAATCCCAGGATCATGGGATCATGGGAGCAGAGAATCACGGGATCATGGGATCACAGGAACAGAGAATCATGGGATTATGGGATCACAAAAACAGAGAATCACAGGATCATGGGAACAGGATCATGGGATCACAGGAACGGAGAATCCCAGGATCATGGGATCATGGGAGCAGAGAATCACGGGATCATGGGATCACAGGAACAGAGAATCATGGGATTATGGGATCACAAAAACAGAGAATCACAGGATCATGGGAACAGGATCATGGGATCACAGGAACGGAGAATCCCAGGATCATGGGATCATGGGAGCAGAGAATCACGGGATCATGGGATCACAGGAACAGAGAATCATGGGATTATGGGATCACAAAAACAGAGAATCACAGGATCATGGGAACAGGATCATGGGATCACAGGAACGGAGAATCACAGGATCATGGGATCACAGGATCGTGGGATCATGAAAACAGAGAATCACAGGATCATGGGATCACAGGAACAGAGAATCACAGGATCACGAAAACAGGATCATGGGATCACAGGATCAGGGGAGCACAGGAACAGAGAATCATGGGATTATGGGATCACAAAAACAGAGAATCGCAGGATCATGGGATCACAGGATCAGGGGAGCACAGGAACAGAGAATCACAGGATCATGGCATCACAGGATCACTTACAGCAACCCAAGAATCCCATGCTCCAATCTGAAGATGTCAGGATCCAAACAGCTCGAGCTGGATAAGAGGAATCCCATTCCCAGGCTGGAACTTTGAGGTCTGCCCAGCACTAACATGATCCTACCCGCAGTCAAGATTTGCAATCCATTGCCTTCAGAAAACCTCTTTTTTCCAAGGTTTTAGATGTTGCGGACACAAATAAATTCGTATAAATATGGGAGGATCTTAAAGCTCAGGATCTTAAAGCTGATCCCATCTCATGCCTGCCATGGCAGGGACACCTCCCATTATCCCAGGCTGCTCCAAGCCCCATCCAGCCTGGCCCTGGACACTTCCATGGATCCAGGGGCAGCCACAGCTTCTCTGGGCATAAAATAAACATTTAGAAGGCACCTTGAACATCTCCTTGCTTCTGTACCAAGACCGTTTTTGGCCACCAAAGCTGCTGCTCCTCTGCTGACTTCTTCATAAACCAGACAACCTTTGCCTGGTTTATTTCAATCCCCAGGCTGGGAGGATTCAAGGAAAACGGGAAACAGCTCCCACGTGGCTCCCTCAGGACACATTTGCAGCTGCTGGGAGCAGTGAGCTGGTCCTGCCCCGGGCAAAGCTTCTCCTGGAGAAGCAGCTGCAGAGTGAACTCGACAAGGTGCAGCTCATCTCTATTCTGGTGACATTTCCAGGACTGCAAAGTGACTTTTCCCCCTCAAGGCAAAGCGGCTTTTGACACGAGGGTTTGCTTCATCAGCCTGCCAAGCTGGGAGCCAAATTTATCCAGAATCCTTTTAATTCCACTTTGTTCCTCGCCCTGAAGTCCTCACGTTCACGGAGAGGGTTTGGACGCCCCCGGGCAATTTGTTAACGCTCTGCTAATGCCAATTACATCAGACCTTAAGCAGGGAGGACAAGGGGAGCTGCTCCTTCGTGGAAAGGGGAATGTGGGAAAGCACATTCCCACCACATCCGTGAAAATTTAACTCCTTCCAAATGAAATTTAACGAGCTCCTGGTGGCTGAAGGGCAATGAGTAACGAATGCAGGGAAAGCAGGCTGGGGTTTGATTGCTCAGCCTGACACCAGCGGGTGACACCGCGGGAAATGGGGTGGGATGATGGGATGACACCACAGCTTCATCTCTTCCCACCAAGGAGCCGTGCTGGAATGAGTGATGCTAATGAAGATGTGAGGAGAGTGCTGCAGCTCCCAGGAAATCCTCTGGAAATGGAGAAAGCTCCCATAAAGAGCCAAGTCCAGCCGAGCGAGCCAGGAGTTTCCCATGACGGATTTCATCGGGCTCTGATCAAATCCATCCAGAGGCACAACCCTGGGAAGGACCAGAGCAGCCCCAGGGTTTGGGTCCATCAGGCTGTTGGAATTTCTTCCCTAAAATTCCTGGCTGTCCTCAGAGCCTGGGAGCTGCCCCAGTCCAAAATGTGACATTATTCCAGAGGTGGGTGGTGAATCCCCTGGAACTGAGACCCTACAACAGCCGAAGGGTGGCACAGGGGCTGCCCCCACCTCCCACTTGGCCCTTCAACCCCCCAGTTCCACACAGTTTTCCTGGAAAACCCAGGAAACACAAATCAGACACAACTCCAAACCAGCAAACAGGAGCACAGGCCTGGTGTCTTGCCTCTGTTTATGTTCCCAAAGCCGGCAGAGCGATGGGATTGGGGCTAACGAGCTAATTGGGAAAATTTCCCTTGGCTGTGCCATCAAAAGCTTGATGTGCTCTGATCAGCTGCTCCTTGAGAGCAGACTGGGGAAAACGGGAACCTGCTGGAGACCTCCTGGCTTTGGGTTCAGCTGTGGGAGCCCACGAGAGTCAGGGATTCGGGATCAGTGCAGCTCCTGCCTCAAGGGCTGATGTTTCTGATGTTTCTGATGTTTCTTCCT
>WEZZ01038943.1:17864-58623 GCA_013400585.1 Chloropsis cyanopogon | reverse complement strand
TATTTATTATATTATATTCAATCTTGGAAAGGATTAATCCCCTAAATCATCTTATTCCCAGAGACAGGGAGGCTGTAAATTTAATCCTTGGTCCACCCCATTCTTTCCCATCCCAGGACATGACTCCAATTCCACCTTCCAATCCTAAATTAATCAGGAAATATCCCAAATTTCATTGGGAAATCAGCTGGATCCAAATCAGGGCCAGCAAAGCCCTTGTGAGCACAGTTGGGTTTGGGCTCCTCACTGGGGGATTCCTTCTCCCCCAAAATTTGGGAATGGACAATGAAATTCTCCTCCCTCATTCCTCATCCCGTGGCTGCATCACAGGAGATGGGGATGGACCTGGAAATTCTCCAAAATCCAGTGGGAGATGGATTCCTACACCAGCATAAATCCAGCATAAATCCAGAGCAGATTTGGATACTCAGGGAGGCAACTTTTACTGGAATAAACCTTTGATTTCAAAGCCTGCCCCAACCCTCACACCACAATCAGAGAAAACAGAATTTCTCAACCCAAAATTAAGCCCAGCACGTGAAAAATCAGAGATTTTCAACCTTTCTTTGTGCCATACAGGGGATTTTTGTCACCATTTTCTGTGTTACAGGGAGGTTTTTATCGTCTCTGATGCCGTGAGAGCCTGATGCTGTTTCCACATGCTCAGCAGAGGAAAAGCAGAATTAATCTCATGTTCCTCTTCTTTTCTGAGGAAGTCTGAGCTCATTTTGGTCTCCACAACTCTGGCAGAGCAGAACTGTAAAGAGAAGCCAATTCTGATCACGTTTTTGAGAGGTAATAGAAGAAAAAGAAAAACGGGAAGGAGACAAAACAGAAAGAAAATCATAAATGTTGGATTTTCTGGTGATTCCCAGCGACTGGAGGGATTTTCCATGCTTTAATTAAGCACTTTATTAATTAAATAAACCCCAATAAACCCCATGCTGATAATCAACATGAAACTATTATTATTATTATTATTATTATTATTACATCGATTATGACATCATTGTGGCACAAATTAAACCCTCCAAAATGTTGAATTCTGACTTTGGCTTTGGGATCGTGCGGGAAGATCAGCCCCTACACAAAGATCCTCCCAAATCTCCCATGGATTCCTCCTCTCCCGGATGAGTTTTCCCATTCCAATTACCCTGGGAATTTGCTGACCTTAAAAAGGGATTTTTAATGCAAATTCTGACCTACTCTGCATGGGAAGGAGCAGACTTTAGTCCAACCAGGGTTGGACTAAAGTTGGAGGCTGTACCAGGATGATTTTGTCTCCATGGCCTGGCCAGCAGAGGAGATCATCCTTGGGAACAGCATTCCCAGTCTAAAACCCTCTGGAAATTTTAGAGCTGGTATTAACTGCCTTGGGCTGGGTCCTTGCAGCCCTCTGGCAGTTTAGAGCTGGTATTAACAGCCTTGGGCTGGGTCCCTGCAGCCCTCTGGCAGTTTAGAGCTGGTATTAACAGCCTTGGGCTGGGTCCCTGCAGCCCTCAGGCAGTNTCCTTGCAGCCCTAGCAGGAAGAAAAATGGGAAAGGTCCAAGATTCCTTCTGAGTTAGGAAGGACTTGGAAAAACTGATTTTAGCCGTGCAATAACTGTGGGGGACAAACATTTTAGCTGTGTTGGTACAATGGGAATGGTTTTAAATAAAAGTGGGTCGATTTAGGTTAGGTTAGATTGGATTGGATTGGATTGGATTAGATTAGATTAAAAGNGTTAGATTGGATTAGATTAGATTAGATTAGATTAGATTAGATTAGATTAAAAATTTGATACAACAAGGGTGGTAAAATATTGACAAAACTTGGAATTGTAGAATCACCAGAGTCAGAGAATCATGGAAAATCCCACCCAGTGCCACCCCTGCCATGGCAGGGACACCTCCCACTGTCCCAGGCTGCTCCAGCCCCAGTGTCCAGCCTGGCCTTGGGCACTGCCAGGGATCCAGGGGCAGCCCCAGCTGCTCTGGCAATTCCAGCCCAGCCAGGAATTCCCAATTCCCAATCTCCCATCCATCCCTGCCCTCTGGCACTGGGAGCCATTCCCTGGCTCCTGTCCCTCCATCCCTTGTCCCCAGTCCCTCTCCAGCTCTCCTGGAGCCCCTTTAGGTACCCTCAACTCTCCCTGGAGCCTTCTCCTCTCCAGGGGAACATTCCCAGCTCTCCCAGCCTGGCTCCAGAGCAGCTCCATGGTCTCCACATCATTCCCAGAGCTGGACAGAGTTCTCCAGGTGAGGTTTTCAATCTCAATGTGAGCAGAGTAAAGCAGAACAAAGATTAAATAAACTCCTGGGGGATCCAGAGGGATCCTGGGGGATATCCTGGGAAATTCCCAGGTCAGCTCTGAGCACAGAAAATTCTTGAGGACTCCCAAAACTGGGAGAGCTTTGTGGGCTCAGGAGTGTGGGCAGGAATTTTCATCCCACATGGACCAACTCTTGCTCTCCAGCCCGGAGCACCCACAGCTCCCTCATGGAGAAAAGAGCGGGAACAGAGCTGAGGGAAGCAGGGACAACATAAAAAACCAGGAAAAAACCCCAAATTTCCCCGATAAACACAAACCAACTCACTCCTGCCACATCATTCATCAACCACAGGAATGTGTTTTGCTTTTTCCAGTAATTTCCAAGGCAGAGGCTCCTGCTGACCTTTATTTGTGTCCCCTCTTTGTGTAACGAGCCCACTTGGAGCCCGACCACGCTCGGAGAAAATGAAGTGCAGCCCCTGCCTGGGTGTTTATGTTTAGATATCCCCCAGGCACAGAGCAGGTTTGCTGATTTTCCGTGGAAATTCTCTTCCTGGACAAATGGATCTGCATCTGTTGCACGGGGAATGATTAAACCCCAGCCCTGTAAAGGAGAATACGAGCAGGGTTTAACAAAGCTCACACCAAAACCTGGCTTGTCGCAAGGACTGCAGCCCACCCAAGGGAAATTGTCTTTATGCTGTTTGTTTTCTCAGAAAGGGGAAATTTTAAGGGAAAAAAAAAAAATCTGGGCAGTGTTCCCTATGAATTTTTCATTTGTGGTGGAAATTTGGTCTTCAGGCAGCACAGGGAGGAAAAACCTTATGGAAAATCTGCCCCAGAGCATTAAAGTAAAGGGGTTCTAGGGATGAGCTTTCAGCTTGGAAGGAAAAGCTTTAAGCCTGGAATTCCAGGATGGTTTGGGTTGGGAAGGAGTTTAAAGCCCATCTCATTCCAACCCCTGCCATGAAAAAGGACAATTTCCACCATCCCAGGGCAGGCAGGCTGGGAGAGCTGGGGGTGCTCACCTGGAGAGGAGAAGGCTCCAGGGAGAGCTCAGAGCCCCTGGCAGGGCCTGAAGGGGCTCCAGGAGAGCTGGAGAGGGACTGGGGACAAGGGATGGAGGGACAGGAGCCAGGGAATGGCTCCCAGTGCCAGAGGGCAGGGATGGATGGGAGATTGGGAATTGGGAATTCCTGGCTGGGCTGGAATTCCCAGAGCAGCTGGGGCTGCCCCTGGATCCCTGGCAGTGCCCAAGGCCAGGTTGGACACTGGGGCTGGAGCAGCCTGGGACAGTGGGAGGTGTCCCTGCCATGGCAGGGGTGGCACTGGGTGGGATTGAAGGTTCCCAAACCATTCCAGAATTCTCTGATTTTTATCCTAAAATCCACCAGTGGGATACCAGTCAGGAGGTCTTCCTAAAATAAGGAGGTTGGATATTGGGAATTCCAGCCCAAATTCCCTGGTTAACCTAAATTATCTCCCAGAGATCGTGGCAGGGTTTGCTGCTTTTATCCAGTGAGATATTTTGAATCAGTTCCTGCTTCCCCCAGGTTTCTCTGCCCAACAATCCCACCCTGTGCCTGAAATCCTTCTCCAAACACTCCTGGAGCCCTGGATGAGTTGAATGTCTTGAAGGTCCGAGTCCACTTCCCTCTGGAGCAGCCTGAAGAATTTGGGCACCTGGGAAACGCCGGGGTGAGCACAGGTAGGATCCAAATCTCCCATTTCATTTCCTGCTGGAATTTTGGGATATTAGGAGCTAAAAATTATCTGGGAGAGAGCAGAGGACGTTGAGTGTAAATTCACTCAGTCCAGCCAGGCCTTGAGGCAGGAGAAGTGGGAAGTGACTCATTCCCAGCTTCCAGGGAATTTCCCAGCTTCCATCAGCAGGACACAGGGATGGAGCTGCTCAGCTCAGCCACCTCCAGGCTTTTCCATGATTTCTGTGCCTCTTTCCAACGCTGGACAGCAGCAGTTTGGGGTGGGAATGACTTTAGTGGGAGCAAGGCAGAGTTCAGGGCTGAATCCATGTTTTTTCAGGCACGCTGGATCCAAGGAAGCAGCCTGGGGTGAAGCCAAGGGCATCGTGTTTTCCTGAATCTCCTCCGTGCAGTTTGCTCTGCTCTGCTCTCAAAGCAAAAGTTCCTCTTTACTTTTTTTGGCAACACCAGAGAGGGAAAAATCCTGAAATTTTCAGGACCTTAATAGCAAACAGCAAAAACACGAGGCTGGGAAAACATCTCCCTGCTCCTTAAATACCATCCCTGCAGGGCTGGGATTGCAGGATTCACCTCCATCCCACGGGCTGCTCCTTCCGAGGAACAAGAATCCCGAGGCTTTCAAATCCTCATTTTCTCCCTCCTGATCCGAGGTGACACTAATGGAACCGCGCTCAGGGCAGGGAAATCAGTGCTCCCTGTGCTCCCCGAGCCTGCAGCTGTGGGGAAGATGGATTCCACTAATGGAGTTTCCTTGTTTTTCCATTCCGGGTTGGATAAATCCGCCGGCGGGATTTCTAATCCGTCACTCGCTTCTGGCCCCGTTGGAAAACGCCGAGTTCTGCTCCCCAGCTCCCATCCCGTGAACTCACTTCCAGCTTTGCTCCTTCCCAGCTGCTGCTCTGCTTTCCATCTCCACTTTTCCAGCTCCTGGTGCTTCCTGGGCCTCTCCAGATGGAGCAACGCGCCAAGGACAGATGGAAACCTGCTGGAGCCCTGGGTGCTGAGAATTTGAGCCTTTCTGTGCTGACAGCACTGACCCCCAGAGAACTCTGCACTGACCTGGGGCTGTGGAGAAGCTTCCAAAATTGAATGGCAGAACTGGGATTGTGGGGGTGGAGTTTGGGTAGAAGTGTGTGATGTCACAGGGTGGAAAACTGAGGGTTTAAGGGTTTAGGATATAGTGATATATATGGAGCAAGATGGAGGTTTTAGGGTGGTGGTTGGTCCTTCTTCACCTTCTTCTCCATGAGTTTGGGTGGAATTGTGTAATTGGACAGAAGAGTCCCCATTGTGGGCACAGCTGGTTGGTTATTGGGTTAAAAGTGAAAATAATTCAGGTGTCATTTCTTAATTGGACAGTTTATCCTCAAAAGGCCTTGGAGAGAGACAGTGCGAGGTTTTGTGCCTCGTTAGAGTGAAGTGCTGCAGAACTCACCCCTTGTAGAACTGTAACCTAGATAAGAAACAATAAACATTTGAGTCTGAACACCAAATTCCATCTTGAGCGCTTCAATCCCGACCTCGGCAGAGGCAGAAACGAAGCCAAGAACCAGCAGAAAGAAAAAGCCTTTGGAGTTCCCTCATCCTTGGGAATGGATGAGACAGCCATGGGTGAGAGCTGGCCTTGGACAGCCTCAGTCCTGACTCTGCACCACTCTCAGCCCTCCGTGGGGCTGATTCCGACCCCAGTGATCCAGATCTGCTCCGTCCTTATCCACCTGTAGGTCCCTACTCAAATCATATTCCCAGGCAAACCATGGCTGAACATGGAATTAATCATTCCCTCAAGTCCAACAGGAACCTGGAAAATTTTGCACCACTCCCCCCTCCCGGTGGGTTGGGGTTTCTGTGGAATTTTTGAGCACAAAGATTTCCCGAGTCTGGTAAAATGCAATTTTTAATGATAAATATGGATATCAGGTTGGATGGGCCTTGGAGAAATCTGGGATTTCTGCCCATGGGAATGAGATGGGATTAAACCAGTCTGGAATTCCACCCAACATCACAGCAGTGACAAGAACACTTAACAGCTCAATAAATCCAGTTCTGTCCCAATCCATCCTCACCCTCTTCCAAAGGATCCCACAGCTTAAAACTGGGAGAAAGGAAAAGTTGTGGGGCCATTTTCCCAGCTCAATTCAGAGTAATTAAGTTTCATTGATGCATAATTAATATGCAGCTTAATTGAAATGTTTTTTTTTTTCAAATCCAAATTCCAAATCCAAATTCAAATATGTGGCAAAGCTGATCCTGAACTGATATCAGTGAGGGAAAAGTGCCACCAACCATTTTTTCTGTTTCCAGCTCAATTCCAGTGATTCCAAACAGAGTCAATCCCAACATATTTGAATGGCAAAAAAAAAAAAGGATTCCACTACCCCACTTTTAGGAGTTTTTTATTCTTTATACAGTTTATTCAGGAAAAATTCAACATGGAATTAATGTCAAACCATGCAGGAAGTCGACATCCCTTCACCAACAGCCACATGGCCACAGGAAATTCTGTCCCAGGAAAATAAAAAAATGGGGAATTGTGGGGCCATTTTCCCAGCTCAATTCAGCGTAATTAAGGTTCATTGATGCATAATTAATATGCAGCTTAATTGAAATGTTTTTTTTCAAATCCAAATATGTGGCAAAGCTGATCCTGAACTGATATCAGTGAGGGAAAAGTGTCACCAAACATTTTTTTCTGTTTCCAGCCCAATTCCAGTGATGCCAAACTGACTCAATCCTGATGTATTTGAGTGGCAACAAAAATGGGATTCCACTCCCCTCCCTTTAAGATTTTTTATTTTATTATTTATTTATTATTCAATTCATTGTTATATTTTTATATTATTTATTATTATTATTTTATTTTATTCTTTATACAGTTTATTCAGGAAAAATTAAACACAGGATTAATGTCAAACCAGCTCAGCTGATTTCTATTTTCCATGTATTTCACAGACACTCTGTGGACCCCCACTTCCTGAGACAGCAGCTTTTTATTTCTGCATGAGCAGAACTGTCATAAATCCTGGTTTCTTTCCTCCAGGCAAATGAAATGTGACCCAGGCAGTCAAATGCCAGCTCCTCTTGTCTATTTTCAGTGTTTCAGGTGTGCACCCATCACATTTTAACACTTCACAGCATTTTTATTCTGGTGGAATTTATTGTTTCAAGGGCAGATGGGCCTGAGAAACTCTGAGGAGTCTCTGTATTGATGGAGACAAAATAATGGCAATTAACTGGTTGCATTCCTAGAGGAAATATTCCATAAAATTAAAAAATGGGTTCTCAGAGATAAATTTATCCAGCTGCCTCTTTAACTCCATGGGACGGGTGGAACGAGATGAGTTTTCCCACCCAAACCATTCTGGGATTCTCTGATCTAAAGGATGAGGATACAAAAATAAATAAAATGAGTTTAAACACGAGGAGGATCGATATTTCACCATCGGGAGGAGCAGAAATTAAATCATCACCTCCAGATTTCATTTGGTTTTTAGAGAAACTCCTTGAACTGCAGTGCCAGGGAGCGGAGCTGGTGAATATTTGCTAAAGCAGGAGATGAACAATCTGCCCTGGGAGCAGAGCAGGAATAAGGAATATTTTCCCTTTGATGGACCCAGACATTTCCCTTCCCACATCCCTGTGATTTACTCTCCTGAATGAACTCGTTGATCTCAGGCTCCACCGAGGGGCCCTGGAGGCTCCAGGTGGATCAGAGCTTTTATTTATCACAAATGCAACCCAGGAATCAATTCCTGCCAGGAAAAACTCTCCTTGCAACCCTGAGAGCTGCGTTAAAAGGAGCTAAAGAGCCCCAGGAGAGCTGGGGTTTCCTGCTGAATTCCCTGAATTTTGAAGCCCTTCACAATTCCTTTATTGCCCAGAGCAATCATTCAGGGGAAAAAAAAAGGAAAAAGAAAAAAAATACGGAGAAAAAAACCCAAATATTTTTTTCTTTGTTGGGATTTTCAGTTATCCAACAGTTTGCTGGGACAATTCCTGCCTGGAATTTCCAGGAATTCTCTCTGATCATGGTGTTGGGTCAGTCTTGGTGTGCAGAGTAAATCCAGTGACTCGAAAAAAAGAAATCCCAGAGAAATCCCAGAGAAATCGGGGACAAATCCATGCCCAGAATTCCCAGCAGGATGAACAGAGCAGGGAATTTCTGTCTTGGACACCTCCTGGTTCTTCCCAGGGTTTCTGAGTTGCAATAATGAAGTGTCTGCAGCTTAATCCAATCGATTTCCGTGATGGATTTCAATATCAGGTCTTGGAATGAACATCTGTGCTTAATGCAGGGCCTGAACTCTGGGATTCTCTGTCCTCCCCCAGGGGGTTGAACTGGTTTAATCCCTGCTTTAATCCCTGCTTTAATCCCTGGTTTAGGCCCAAAATAAAGGCAGGACTGTGGGATAAATCAGCCAGGTGAGAAAGGCTGGATTTTCCCTAATTCCTGGTGGAATGGTCATGGATAACACAAAGCACCCTCATCTTGTCAGCGTTGGAAAGATGCACAAATTCTTGCAAAAAAAGGTTATAAATCAAATTTTAGCATTAAATGACCTCAAATCCCACCCAGTGCCACCCCTGCCATGGCAGGGACACCTCCCACTGTCCCAGCCTGCTCCAACCTGGCCTTGGGCACTGCCAGGGATCCAGGGGCAGCCCCAGCTGCTCTGGCAATTCCAGCCCAGCCAGGAATTCCCAATCTCCCACCTAAATCCAGTTTAAAACCACCACCCCACATCCTGTCCTATTTTAGGTTTTGGTTTCAACACTTTGGGCCACATTCCTCAGCTGGGAGATTGGAATTCTCCAGATATTCCACTGGGAAGGCTCAGACTGCTGTGACTCCCACTTCCAAACAGAATTCCTGAGCTCATTTACAGATTTTTCTCCCAATCAGAATTCTTCAGTGAGTGGCAGAAATGCTGCCACTGTAATAAAATGAAAATCTCATTTTTCAATCTCTCTCCAATGAGATTAAACACATTCCCCTTTTATCAAGCCAGTGATAAATTGTTGCTTTTGCATCCCAAAATACAAAAAAATATTCTCATTTCTCCGTCAGGATGAGAGGTGACTTTTAATGTCCCCCTTTCCCCATTCCTGCTTGGAAAAAAACCTGGATTTAACAGAGAATTTGTGTTGTCCTCGCACCCACACAAAATATTCCCCTTAAATGAAGCAGTCCAAGAGCCAGAAATTCAGAATTAGGAACAATTTTAGCCAAAATATTCGAAGCTTGGAAAAATCCACTTCAGCTGAACTGAAAATGACCCTGGAAAGGTTTTGTTAGAGCAACGTGGTGCAAGTTTGAGTCAGCACAAAGCCCTGGAAGTCAGGTTTAACTTTTCCAGAATGAAAAAGGATTTTCACTTCTTCAGCCAACAAAAAAAAAAGCTCCAATTCCAGAAATAATTATTGCAGGGCAATAAGGAAATCAATTATTGCAGAGTCAATTGTGAGTCACCACCAACAAAGAAATCCCATTTAAATCCAACAGAAATCCCATTTAAATCCCAAAGAAATCCCATTTAACACTCCAGTAATCCATGTTAAATAGGCAAGTCTATGGAAAGCCAAGGATTTTCTGAGAGGTTCGCATTTTTGGGGTTTTTATCAGGATTTTTGAGGTCTCTTCAGGGTGTCTTCAACCACAGAAACCTGAGAGACTCAGAAGCTTCCGAGTTTCAGGACCTGAAATAATTTCTTGGATAATGTTTACACTCCAGAGCAATTAAAAATTAGTAAGTCAAAAGTTGTCAAAAATACTTTTATTTGGATAATTCTCTGAAGGAGAGAAGGAATAATCCCCCCAGTCATGGAAAACAGGGAAATCTCCTTGCATTGACATTGGAGTAGAAGGAATTGTATGGGAAAAACAGACCCAGGAGGGCACAATCAATTCATTAATTAAAAAAATTAATTGGACACATCTGTCTCCTTCACAGGACTGTGGGATCCGGCTGCCCAAACCCCTGGAATCACTCACAGAACTCCAGGCATCCAGGAATTTGGGATTTTAACAGTTCCCACCAGAGGTTACCTGAACCTACACCTTGGACTCAATGAGACCTCACGGGCTGAGAATGAAAAATGGCTCCTCCAAATGGGATTTGTCCCAATTTAATGGAATTATTTGGAATTCACGCTTTTAATTAACCTCTGCCAGTCTCCAGGACCACGATTCCGCGTGTCCCAGTGACAGATCCACAATTACTTTCTTATCTTCTCCCCTGGCTCCTCTGTCTCCTGACTCTGAGGGTTCAAGGAGGCACTGCCAAACAATCCATCCTCCTTCCTCCACGGGGGAACGCCAGGAAAGGACTTGGAGAAGGATTTGGGGAAAAACTCCAAAGCCTTTGCGTGGTCTGTGAGCAAAATTAACTCCAACCAGGCCAGAACAAAGGGAATTAAAAGTGTTCTGGGATCTTTGGATTCTGAGCAGCAGATCAGGAAGTGATGGATTATTTATCCTTGTTACCCAGAGAGGCCACGGAGCTGCTCCAAAAGCTCTGAAGCCAGGCTGGGAGAGCTGGGAATGTTCCCTGGAGAGGAGAAGGCTCCAGGGAGAGCTCAGAGCCCCTGGCAGGGCCTGGAGGGGCTCCAGGAGAGCTGGAGAGGGACTGGGGACAAGGGATGGAGGGACAGGAGCCAGGAAATGGCTCCCAGTGCCAGAGGGCAGGGATGGATGGGAGATTGGGAATTGGGAATTCCTGGCTGGGCTGGAATTGCCAGAGCAGCTGGGGCTGCCCCTGGATCCCTGGCAGTGCCCAAGGCCCGGTTGGAGCAGCCTGGGACAGTGGGAGGTGTCCCTGCCAGGGCAGGGTGGCACTGGGTGGGATTTAAGGTNAGCAAAATTAACTCCAACCAGGCCAGAACAAAGGGAATTAAAAGTGTTCTGGGATCTTTGGATTCTGAGCAGCAGATCAGGAAGTGATGGATTATTTATCCTTGTTACCCAGAGAGGCCACGGAGCTGCTCCAAAAGCTCTGAAGCCAGGCTGGGAGAGCTGGGAATGTTCCCTGGAGAGGAGAAGGCTCCAGGGAGAGCTCAGAGCCCCTGGCAGGGCCTGGAGGGGCTCCAGGAGAGCTGGAGAGGGACTGGGGACAAGGGATGGAGGGACAGGAGCCAGGAAATGGCTCCCAGTGCCAGAGGGCAGGGATGGATGGGAGATTGGGAATTGGGAATTCCTGGCTGGGCTGGAATTGCCAGAGCAGCTGGGGCTGCCCCTGGATCCCTGGCAGTGCCCAAGGCCCGGTTGGCGCAGCCTGGGACAGTGGGAGGTGTCCCTGCCAGGGCAGGGTGGCACTGGGTGGGATTTAAGGTTCTTCCAACCCAAACCATTGTGGAATTCTCTGATCCAATATTTCCTGAACATCTCCTTTCCCCCTCTAATCTAATAAAAGCACCTCCTGCATCCTTTTCATTCCCACTTTTTCTTCTTCCCTGAAAACTCTCCAGACACGACTCTCCTCCTTCTCCCTTCCTTCCTCACAGATGTGGAGTTCACTGCCTGAGCTCAAAGTGATTTATGGGCAGAGATAAAAAAGAGATTTAATCATGTCCATGAACTTCTCCAGCAACACACCCCGACATCCTCTATTAACTGCTCCTCTCCCGACATTTTTCACGGACGGTGTCCAATCCCTGATTCCCAGGCATTTAATTACTCTCCCTTTGTTAGAAGATCCCACTAAATCTCCTGATTTATGCCACACTCCATAAATAAGACCTTTCCTCGTTGCTTTATGATGGCACAAATTTGTTGGAGGCATCTGCATAAATTTTTATGGGATTTAATCGCTCGCTCCACATCCTTGTTCCCAGTTTTCCTCGTGAATCAGAGCTGGGAATCACGGGACACCACACAATTAATTACTCAGAGTAGCAGCCTCTGTGTTTATTATTTAATTTTCTTTTCAGCCCTAATGTTGTAAATGTTCACCCAGGAGTTATTGGGATTATTTGGAAAATAGGATTACAGCACCAGGCGAGATTTATTTGGGAAATTCCTGGTGAGGGAGAAGGTCAGGAAGTTCATTAAAGCAGATTAATGGGGAACAAGTGGGATCTAATCAGAGCGGGAGCCTGAAGGGCGCTCGTGCTGGGGCAGGGACATCGTTCCCATGGATTATTTGTGTCCCTGCTCCAGGAACGTTGGGAACGACAGCAGATCCATCCTTTTTAGCCACTCCGGCCTCTGATAAATGAGTTCCTGCCCACAATTGGCAAACTGTCAGGGAGCTGAGGCACGGCTCCAATTAGTGCTCCCCACGGAGGGAAGGCAGGGCTGGCCCTGCCTGCAAAGCGCCGGCGGTTCCGGGCGGCCTCGTTATCCGGCATCCCCACCCCACAGCCTGCTCCAGGGTGCTGTGTAAAGAATGATGAGGTGAGACTTTGAGTTTCTTAGAGAATCAGAAGGGGGTTTTTTAGTTAAATAATTTATCTTTTTTTTTNAAGAATGATGAGGTGAGACTTGGAGTTTCTTAGAGAATCAGAAGGGGTTTTTTAGTTAAATAATTTATCTTTTTTTTTAATTAAATAATTTATCTTTTTTTATAGAGTTTTTTGTTAATAGTTATTTGATTGGTTAAATGACGTGACGCCTTTCTACCACCATTGGACGAGATAAGAGAGAGCAAACTTTGAAAATATACACGAGGAAATCAACTAAGGTGAATAAACAACACCTGTTATTTTGAGAATGAGAAATGTTTACAAAACTTTTATCAGTCTTTTCTTGAGAGCATGAAATGCCTGCGAGGCTGTTCTCTTTAGACGAAAAATGGTTTTCCTTGGGAAAGCTCGGCTGGTGCTGGATTTCTCTAAAATCCACCAAATGTCAGCCCCACATCAGGGAACAGCCTGGGTAATGATCCTGTACCTGCAGCGCTTCACCTGCCTGGGATTGGCAAAGCCAAGGCTTAGGAAAGGAGCAGTTCCAGGGAAGTGCCACTCAAGGACAGGCTGGGCAGCAGATGCTGAGCTGGACAGGTAGAATTGGGGTGTGGGGATTGAGTTTTTTCCTTTTGGGCCTCCATCAACCATTCCAGGATCGTTAAGGTTGGAAAAGATTTTAGGATCATGGAGTTCAACCTTTCCCCAGCACTGCCATGGCCACCACTGCTCCATGTCCCCACGTGCCACCTCCACAGGACTTTGAAATCCCTCCAGGAATGGGGACTCCACCTGGGCAGCTGTGCCAGGGCTGCACCAACCCTTTCCATGAAGGAATTCTCCCTAATTCCAACCTAAACGTCCCCTGGTGCAATTTGAGGCTGTTTGCTCTTGTTTTGCTGCAGGTCAACAAATTCCAGAGGAAGTTGGAATTCCAGGATTGCATCAATCTCACTCCGTTGTCCTTGGTGACACAGAGCAGGGGCTGAAGTTTTTAGGACAGGTTTATTTCCATGAATCCTTCTTCCCTGAGCTCCACACCGTCCCTGCATCTCCTGATCCTTGGAATTGTTGTAAATGGATCTAAGGGAATGATTTGAGTAGATAATTTATGGGTTCTAAGTGAAATCATGGAATGGTCTGGGTTGGAAGGAGCCTTAAAACCCATCCCATCTCTAGGTTTAGGTCTAGATTTAGGAGCATCTCCTGCGGGTGAGGTAGGACTTAGTGCAAATCCCCTTTCCACTGAGTTCTCCATTCCAGGCAGTTAATAAATTACAAATAACAGCAATAATTCCTGAGATTCTCAATTCATTTTCCAGTGAGGTCCTGGCTTTTCCTGCTAAAGCCTGGCTTTGCTGGAGCCAGATGAACCCGTTAAACCCCCAGCACGATGCTTTGAACACCTGATTTTTGTGTTTCCAGCTTATTCCAGATCCCAGCCAACAAATTTGGCTCCTACTTTAATCTGGGATCCTCACAGACCAGAGATTCCTAAAAACTTCTCTCTCATTCTCAGGGTTTAAATTAATTCCCTCCCACTCCTGGACTATTCCTGATTTACTCCAGCTGAGCAATCTGCCCACAGTCCAGCCCATTCATAGAAAGTGAGCAGGTAATAATTAATTTTAATGAATGCTGTTGATGCACGGGCTAATTGTATGAATTCATCAAACCCGGTGTTTAGAGTTTAATGCAGAAATTATGTACAAAGCATTGTTAATAAAATCATTACAAATTAATTTAGCCCTGAACCAGCAAAGCACTTACAGATGGATTTTCTGCATGGAATGCTGAAGTGCTTCCCTGAATCCTGATTTTAAAGTTATCATTGCTCAGACAGACTCAAAGCAGAAAACTCCTCAGCCTTGTGACCTAAGGGGTCCTGCAGGGATCTTTGCTCATCATGGAATCATGGAATAGAATCAGTGAGGTTAAAAAGTCTTCCAAGGTCATCAAATCCAGCTTCTGATTGATCCCCACCCTGTCCCCAGCCCAGAGCTCTGAGTGCCACCTCCAGGAATTCCTTGGGCACCTCCAGGGATGGGCACTCCAACCCTCCCTGGGCAGTGCCAAGGCCTGATCCCCCTTTCCATGGGGAAATTCCTGCTGGTGCACATCCTGAGCCTGCCCTGGCCCAGCCTGAGGCCGTTCCCTCTCCTCCTGTCCCTGTTCCCTGGAGCAGAGCCCGACCCCCCCGGCTGTCCCCTCCTGGCAGGAGCTGTGCAGAGCCACACGGTCCCCCTGAGCCTCCTGTGCTCCAGGCTGAGCCCCTTCCCAGCTCCCTCAGGAATTCTTCAGCCCCTTCCCAGCTCCCTCAGCCTCTCCTCCCATGGGTGACTCTCTAAAACCTTCCCCACTCTCCCTGCACTCCGTTCTCCCTTTATTCCCCGCTCCAGGAAAATGAAGGAGGGATAGAAAGGAATCATTTCCAGCCAGGGGAATTTCATTGCTCCATTTTTACCCCACTCCTGGTGGATTCCCTGTTCTGTGATTTTTAGGAAACCCTTGGCTGAGAACCTCCCTGAGGATCCAGCCATGAGCAGCCCAGTCCTGAACTCTTCACCACCTTCTGTCTTCTCCTTACATCCCTCCCATTCCCACATTTTCACTGATCCACCCCAACTTCCCATCATCAGATCCTTGTGATGCCCTCAGGGCTCCTGCCTGGGCCCATCTTTATCTCCCTGGGCCCATCTGTATCTCCTTGAGCCCATCTTTATCTCCCTGGGCCCATCTTTATCTCCTTGAGGTCATCCTTATCTCCTTGGGCCTGTCTTTATCTCCCTGGGCCCATCTTTATCTCCCTGGGCCCATCTTTATCTCCTTGAGCCCATCTTTATCTCCCTGGGCTCCTCTTTATCTCCTTGAGGTCATCCTTATCTCCTTGGGCCTGTCTTTATCTCCCTGGGCCCATCTTTATCTCCCTGGGCCCATCTTTATCTCCTTGAGCCATCTTTATCTCCCTGGGCCCATCTTTATCTCCTTGAGCCATCTTTATCTCCCTGGGCCCATCTTTATCTCCTTGAGCCATCTTTATCTCCCTGGGCCCATCTTTATCTCCTTGAGCCATCTTTATCTCCCTGGGCCCATCTTTATCTCCTTGAGCCATCTTTATCTCCCTGGGCCCATCTTTATCTCCTTGAGCCATCTTTATCTCCCTGGGCCCATCTTTATCTCCTTGAGCCATCTTTATCTCCCTGGGCCCATCTTTATCTCCTTGAGCCATCTTTATCTCCCTGGGCCCATCTTTATCTCCTTGAGCCATCTTTATCTCCCTGGGCCCATCTTTATCTCCTTGAGCCATCTTTATCTCCCTGGGCCCATCTTTATCTCCTTGAGCCATCTTTATCTCCCTGGGCCCATCTTTATCTCCTTGAGCCATCTTTATCTCCCTGGGCCCATCTTTATCTCCTTGAGCCATCTTTATCTCCCTGGGCCCATCTTTATCTCCTTGAGCCATCTTTATCTCCCTGGGCCCATCTTTATCTCCTTGAGCCATCTTTATCTCCCTGGGCCCATCTTTATCTCCTTGAGCCATCTTTATCTCCCTGGGCCCATCTTTATCTCCTTGAGCCATCTTTATCTCCCTGGGCCCATCTTTATCTCCTTGAGCCATCTTTATCTCCCTGGGCCCATCTTTATCTCCTTGAGCCATCTTTATCTCCCTGGGCCCATCTTTATCTCCTTGAGCCATCTTTATCTCCCTGGGCCCATCTTTATCTCCTTGAGCCATCTTTATCTCCCTGGGCCCATCTTTATCTCCTTGAGCCATCTTTATCTCCCTGGGCCCATCTTTATCTCCTTGAGCCATCTTTATCTCCCTGGGCCCATCTTTATCTCCTTGAGCCATCTTTATCTCCCTGGGCCCATCTTTATCTTCTTGGGCCCATCTTTATCTCCTCGGGCCCATCTTTACCTCCCTGGGCTCCTCTTTATTCCCTCCCCACTCCCTCTGACTCAAGATAAGGATCAGAGATCCGGTTTTATGCAGACAACATGCAGATTTCTGGGAAGTTCATCCCTAATTATTCCTTCTCTCCCATGTTTTATCAGTTGTCTTGAGGACATGGAGGCCATTTTGTTTTTCTAGTTCATATTTAAAACTCAAATCTTAATTCTTGCTCTCAGGCATTGTTTTTTTCTCAAAATCTGATTTAAATGATAACACATATCAGGGCTGGGGTAGCACAAGGTTCATCCCTTTCCCTTGGGACAGGGAAAAATCCCAAATCCCATCAGGAGCAATTCCATCTTTGCTGCTACACCAGCTGCAGACCTGGAAATTCAGGTTTATTTAACCAACAATCAAATTCCAAATTAATAAAAATATGGAAGTGTATTTTCCCCTTCCTTTTGGGGAAAAGACCAAATGTTAAACGGGGATTTAATAATTTAATATTCTCAAAATAACTTTTAGGCAATGTGTTTTAATTGTTGTTTCATCCCTTTCCAAGAAAAATTTGGAATCAAGAAAAAAACCACAATTCCGTCCAACTCCAATTCCTTCTAACCACAATTCCAACAAAGATTTTCAGTTTTTAATTGGTGCACAAATCCCTGGAAAATGTTATAAAATACGGCATCAAATTCTGTGCCTCATTCCAAACCAGCAGCTGAGCAACATCCCAAAATTCCAGACTCAGGTGATCCTTAAATTTTCTTTTTCCAGGTGGAAATGGGATGAAGTTAAAGGATTTATTTGGCAATTCCAGATGTTGAAATAAACAGGAACCCATATTTAGAGTCTGCTCAATCATGGTCACAACAATTGTATTTAAAACTGGGAATTCCCTGATGAGGTGCCCAATGGATCATTTGGGAATATTACACTAATCAGATTATTTATTTTAATTCAGTAAATTTCCCTGGCCAAAGTTGCAACATGTGGGACCTTTAAAACAAAATTACCGAGGAGCCCTGAGCTTTAAAATCAGGTGAGGATTTAATTCCAAGAACATGACTCACTTTGCCAGGGAACTCTATTATTAAACTGAGGGGGTTTGGCTTTAGAAAGAACAATATAAAAAAAATTAGGAGTTATTTAAATCCTTTGTTTTCCTCCATAAAATCTCCGAGTTTTTACATCCATCCTCTTTTCCCAGCGGCTGCAACCCTTAACCCCAGGAGGGAGTAAGATAATGTTGTTGTAAGAACAATTTGCTGCAAATATTTGGAAAAGCTTTCTATAAATTAAATACCAGAGCGAGCAAAAATTCCTCAGCCACATCCAAGGCCTTTCATTTCTCCAGGAGAAATGTTCCACGCCCTCTGTGGGACTGAATTAATCAACTAATAAATGAATGGGAGAAAGAAAACCATTAAGTATTCCTTTTCCTCCTGATTCATGTCAGGAAAATTCAGGGAAGATGGGAAAGATGGATGGGGATCCACAAATCTGCCTCAACCTTTTCCCATTTTTGGTATCCCCTGATCATTGAGAATAAATATCCAGGGAGAAAACCACAGGGGGGGTAAATCAGCTCCTTTCCCTGGGCTTGGGGCAGCTCTGCTGAGTTCCCAAATCAATAGGGAATTTCCCAAATCAATAGGGAATTTGTTTCCCACAAAATAATATTTATGGAACGGCTGAGGAATCCAACACCAGTGGAGAGAAATGGTGTGAAATGTAAATTTTTTTGTGGATGTCCCATCCCTGGAAGCGTTCAAGGGATTGGGAGCAACCTGGGATAGCGGGAGGATGTTGGTGCTGAGAATTTGAGCCTTTCTGTGCTGACAGCACTGACCCCCAGAGAACTCTGCACTGACCTGGGGCTGTGGAGAAGCTTCCAAAATGGAATGGCAGAACTGGGATTGTGGGGGTGGAGTTTGAGTAGAAGTGTGTGATGTCACAGGGTGGAAAACTTGGAGTTTAAGGGTTTAGAATATAGTAATTTATATAAAGCAAGATGGAGGTTTCAGGGTGGTGGCTTGTCCTTCTTCTTTACCTTCTTCTCCTCCTTCTTCTTCACCTTCTTCTTCCATCTTCTCCATGGGTTTGGGTGGCGTTTTGTAATTAAGCAGAAAAGTCCACAGCGTGGACTTTGAAGGATTAGTTATTAAGTTAAAAGTAAAAAATAATTTAAATGTCAAATAAAATAATTTAAGTGTTAAATGTGGGGGAAGTACCATTTCTTTATCTATTATGTTGTTCCTGCTTTCCAAATTAAATGTTGGAATTAAAACAAAACCTTTGAAAAATTATCAAAAAATTTCTCTTTGGATTTTAATTTTTTAATATCTTTTAACCTGAAAAAACCACCAATTTTTACTTGACTGTCAATTCAGAGACTTCCCTCGTTTCTCATGTCCAAGTTTTTCCTTGGAAAAGTTTTTCCTGTAATTTGTTTTTGGAATCAAAGTTGAGTTTCCCTTTTCTGTCTCTTGGTTTAAGCAGCAGCAACTTCCAGAGCAGCAAATTCCAGGAACCTCGTGGAGCAATTGAGTTAGATCCAGCAATATTTTAACCCCTTTCCCAATTATGTGACAGCTCCTGAATTTCTCTGGGGTTTGATACTTTCCATTCCTGTCTTTGGAGGGATCTGAAACTGCCTGAGAAAGGGAGAGCTGCATTTAATTGGGAAAAAAAAAATGGGAATGCTCAGTGCAGATTCAGTTCTAATAAAGTGCTACAGAAAAAGGGGTGGAATTTTTAACTTTATTCAAATCCTCTGCTCTAAAAATCCTCAGAGTGAATAAATTACCAGCACTGCAGCAGAGTGAGTTCTCATGACCTTGAAACTGCAAAACCCCGAGAAAAGATGGAAAAGGAATTCCAGAATTGCTTCAGGAGCAGGTTTGGAAGGAGAACAAAATATTGGCTTGGTAAAAGTCAGCCAGGATGGAAAAAATGTGGAAGAGTCTGGAAGAGCAGCTCCCGTCCAGAAACACAACCTGGGGCTGCTGCTGGGGATTCCTGCCCCATTCCGTGAAATCAGCAGGAAAATGGAATGGTAAGGGCAGAGTGGAACTGCCTTAGGCCTGGAAACCTGGACTCTGCCTCCTTTCCAATCCCAGATTTTCCTGTTTCTGAGGTTGCCCTAAGATGCTTTGTGTCGTGGTTTAATTAATAATGCCCAGTTAATTGGGAAATATGTACCACCAAAACCTTTGGGAATGCTGCTTCCCAGGATAATCCATCCAGGCCACGATGATCTCTTAGCCAACCTATGGGGAGACATCCAGGTGCTCAAATAAATGAATTAATCACCAAAATTAAAACCCTTGTGTTGTGCAAGGCTTAAACCCAAAAAGCCACCCAGGTTTGGGACCAGCAAGGCTCTAAAATTCCCTTTTTTTTTCTATACCTGATGGGAAAATATTTCCTTTTGCGCCAGATTTTCCTCTGGATCCTGTGGCAGCGCTGGGAAATTCCACGGGGAAATTCAGAGTGGGAGGGTTTGGAAGAGCAGTCTCCACTCACCTCCCTGATAACTCCTAAAATGATTTGTCCAGTTGGTGTCCAACTCCTCAGGACTCCCAAAAAGGCTTGGATCTCTTCGTTCCCACCAAATTCCAGTGAAGGAGTTGCATCATCATCCTCCAAATCCTGCTGGGAAGGGCCCTGACACCCCTGGGACACGCGTGACACGGGACAGCCAGCAGTGCTGGAGCTTGAGGGACACGGCCTGCAGGCTGGGAAGGGAAAATGGAAAACTCCCAAACTTCTGGAGCTGCTGGGATGGTGGAGCTGGCAGAAGGAGCAGTTTGGTGCCACCGTCACTCCCTGTGGGATGAGAACAGAGGCACAGCAGGTGGCGGGAAGGGCACAGGTGGCCTTGTCACAGATCTGGCAGGGCCAAGGGACACCGAGGGCACTCCAGACACACCTGGGCTCATTCCTGCTCCAGGAAACCCTGCCTTGGATGGGAGCATTTCCAGAGATCCCTTCCAACACTAAAAATCCTGTGATTCTGTGAAGGCCCAGACCAAAAATTCCCCAGTTTAACATCCCTGGAGCAGTCCCAGGAGCTGGAGAGTCAAGCTGTCCCTTTTTTCCCAAAATGTCGACCTACAGCAACCACCAGCATCTCTTAATATCCCTGGACACCCAAACCCAATCCCAGCTGTTGGGCTGGCTTAGACTGGGCACAGCTCTGAACTCTCTGCTGGTTTTAAAAATCAAAATCAGCTGCTCCATTTCCTACCAAAATTTCCAATCCAACCTCAGGCGGAGGAGGTGGGAAAAGCGGTGGAGGGAGGGAGAGCTGGATTATCGGGAAACAGCGGGATGGGAGTGAAGGAGCACTTCTGGAGAGCCAGGAACACCAGGCTGTGCTCCGGGTCTTTGGGGGAAATGTCCTGTACAGAAAATCCCGCTGGGAAGAGCCAGTGTCCATCAAGGAGGCAGAGGAGCCCTGGAACTTCATTCCAACAAAGGACAGAGTCCCCTGGGGATTTCCCTCTCGAGGTTTCGGAGGTGCAGCCTCCTTTTATCCCAAACTCCCGGCCCCACGTTCCCTCTTCCTGCCCCCATTGCAGAGGCACCAGGAATTCTCAGAGCAGCCACAATCCCCTGAAGGATCCCCTGTAAAATGAGTTCCCCCATGCAGTCCCTGGCCAGCACAATCCCATGCTCAGAAATCATTAATTAATGATCCAATTAGTGCTGAAGTGACCACAAACACCTCTGGCCACCTTGCCAGCCTCACCCCACTACCAGAGGATATTTTAAGCCCTCTCAGCCCCTTTTGGCTGTTTCAGGGGCCAGATTGTCTGGGCTCTGTAACAAATCTGCTGCTTGAGGTTGGTAGAATCATAAAGCCCCAATTTAAAGACATTTCCACCCATCCCCTTGATGTCTTGTGCAGGCTGAGCTGGAGCAGAGGCTGGGCAGAGTTCCAGAATAAAGCAGGGATTTATTCCAAGGATTTCCTCCATGGATCCACCTTGGGCAGCACCAGAGCCCAGCCAGGGCTGCACCCAGGATGAACCAAAATGGGCACAAAATGCACCAAAATGGGCACGGGCTCTGTCCCTGGGATCAGTTCTGCTCCATTTGCAGATTGCAGTTCATTGTTAATTCCAGCTTTAGCTCATGCACTCCCACCCTGCTTGTTTTTCTCTCCTCAGCCCACGGTGTTTGTGCTCCTGGGCTGAGATTTGGATCATTTGTCCTTGGTCCCCAGCTGGAGCAGGAATTGTTTTGTCTCCCTGCTCTGTGCACAGAGCTCACCATCCCCTCATGTGAAGCCCAGAACTGCACACTAAAGCACCACAGAGTCTGAAAATATAAAATCTAAACCTGAGGCACCACCCTCACCCATGAATTGTTTGCACAGACATCAGCACACCTTCCCTACCACCTCCACAACCCGATTTTACATCCAGATTACACCTCCAAACACAAAGGAGACAACTCCCAGAGCCAACCTTGGACATTTAAAAACATCTCCCGCGTCTGTGGTCCATCAAAATTCCCTCGGGGAAGGAGAGTGTGAAAGAACAGCCACTTGTGCAGCAATTTTAATCAGGCAAAACTGAGATAAGGGACTGATTACAGAGTTACTGAGCTGCTAAAATCCTGACTGGAGCTTTGGAATCAATCAGCAGCCAGCGCCCATCCGTGCAACAACCAAACGGCGCTCCTGCCTTTCCCTGGCTATTTATGAAATTATTTACCTTTATTAGCTGGATTTGCCATAATTAGCTCAGCTCCTGGGAGGATTTTCAGAGCCTGGACTGACACCTGAGACACTGGACACCTGTTTTAATCAATGTTCACGTTCTTCTCGATGCCTCAGAGAAGGATAGGTGGTTTGGGAGGAGAAATTAAAGGATATGTTGGAATTATTAGCAATGTTCTACTGAGATAAGGAGGACAGGTGTGCAGATATCCAAATCCAGGATATCTCAGGATCTTTTGCTTGTATGGAATCACCTCAGTGGGGAAGTGATTTTTGGTATCACTGATTATCCCACAGCTTTTCTCTGCTTGTGGGATCCATGGACGTACCTGAGAGACTTTGGGGAAAATCTGGAATTTCAAAATCTTTTCATGTCTCACCCTCCACACCGGATTTTGGCAGTGGTGATGAGCACCCCACACCTCCACTGGTGGATTTGCCCACTCTGGCCAAAGCCAAGCAAGAATTTCTCTTTCCAGCAGGGTTTTTTCAGGATTTAAATGGGTTTTTCTGCCCAACACCAAAACCTTTAATAAGGTAAAGATTAAAACGTTGTCTCACTAAAAACTTGCTTGATATTTCAATTATTCCTCCTAAAATGGGAGCCTTTGCTTTGTCTTTGGAGCAAACAACCCAATTTTTACAACCCCAAATTTTTATAAAAGAGAAAAGCACCTCAGAGAAAAAATCCCTCACGCAAAAGCTGGTCCTGTTTCTCTGTTAATTAAAATAATTGAGCTGATGACGCTCGTTAGGCCCTCAAGAGCCTCCCAAATGCTGTGGTCACCACAAAAGGCTGCATTAAGAAGGTGCTGATTTAGAGAGCAGCTCTGCATCTTATTTACCAGGAAGAAAACGGATGATGAGATAAAATCAGCGGCTGGAATCAAGGAATGACAAGAGATAAAGATGCACAGGCAGGTTCAGCTCCAGCTGGAGCTGCTCCTGATGGGATCTTTAATTTCAGGACCACATTCCATTGTTGTTCTCAGCTCCTCGGCCTCGTTCCTTGCACACAGAGCAGAGGCTGCTGCCTTAATAAGAGAAAAATCAATAATTTGATTTTTAGCATTGTTCAGTGCCTCGTCTCACTCCTCGTTTATTGTGGGATCTTCAAACCCCGCTCCCAGATCAGCTGGAGCACGTTCCCATCCCATTTCCCAGGGGAAGCTGGGGTGGCTCCACAGACTGAGAGCAGCTCAGGAATCGAAAACTTCCACCAAGTGTGGAGTTCTGAAACACCAATTACAGCATTTGAAGCCTAATTGGGGTGATTAATCTGTTCTGGATCCGATTCCATGCGGAGCTGGGGATGCTCCAGACTTGTGCAAGGCTGCCACGGGGTCACGGGGCAAATCCCAGCTCCTTCTCAGGGGTATCCCAGATGGATAAGGGGGAAATGATGGAAAAATTATCTGGTTTTCCCTCTGTGGCAGGTGATTATTGCTGCTTGGAGCTCCTTTATTCTCCCACCTTTCCCCAGCTCAGGGACGAGGACAAGTGTGTGTGTGACAGGAGAGGTCACCAATCAGCCCTGCTGCTCCACGTGCCCAAAATTCCCTTTTCCTCAGCAAAACGTGGACACTGAGCAAATCCCTGAGTGCTGGAACCCCTTCACCTCCCTGTCACCTCAGCAGTGGGTGGAACTCCAGGTCACCTCGCCATGGAGGGACAAACCGAAGCCGTGTCAGATGTGGTGGAGGTTGAAGCATTCCTGGCACAGGGAGTGTTTTTCCAGCTGGGAAATCTGCTCTTCCTTGTCTGAGAGCAGCAGCTGGAGGACAATCAGAGGTCTTGAGTGCCTGGAAAAGCTTTGATCATTAAAGGGTTTTTCCTGTCTATCTCCCAGGCATTCCTGACACACGCCTTTNAGCAGCTGGAGGACAATCAGAGGTGTTTTTCCTGTCTATCTCCAAGGCATTCCTGACACACGCCTTCCCTTGGATAATCTCTTCCCAAGGGCTCAATTCCAGATCCAAGGAATGGACTGGAAGGTGTCTGGCTGATTTTTACCTGCTTCATTCCAGACCTGTCTTAAGACCATCCTCTCCTGGCAGGAATCTGAAGGTCTGAAGAGAGATTTTCTGGTTTTTGAGGACCTAGGGGTGATATCAACATTTCCTTCCATTGCTGTGGAATCCAAACAAAACAACAAACCAACCAATGGAATTCCCTGGTAACAATGGAGAAATGTGGAATCTTGACTGGTATCTATTCCTCATGCAATGGGATTGATCTGTCCTGGCTTTTGGTACCTAAAATTCAAGTTTCCAAACAAAACCACATCTCCCCCATGCTTCACACAGCAGTGATAGCTTCTCCCATCAAAAACTGGGACACCAGGAATGACCCACCCTGAAGATCCTCCAGACAAAGGTTTTTCCCAAAGGATCCCCAGTCCATCCCATAAAACTTCTCTGGGCAGGGTCATTTTGTGCCACATGACTTGGACAGTGAATGCAAATCATCCACTGAGTTTTGCTCACGTCCTTGCAGATTTTCCAGTGATTGTTGGGAGAAATTCCATTTTGGAATTACGGAAAATCCATCTTAAACTTCTCTGATACCTCAATACATGCAGGGTAGATTTAGATGGGATACTGGGAATATGGAATTCCTGGCTGGGCTGGAATTGCCAGAGCAGCTGGGGCTGCCCCTGGATCCCTGGCAGTGCCCAAGGCCAGGTTGGACACTGGGGCTGGAGCAGCCTGGGACAGTGGGAGGTGTCCCTGCCCATGGCAGGGAATGGGATTGGATGATCCTTAAATCCCTTCATCCCAAACCATTCCCTGATCCTACAATTCACTACATCAGAATCCCACAATTTTTGTCCAGAGGAGGAATACGATCCCATAAACTCAAGGTGTTCTTACCCTCAAGGAAAAATAAATGCCCAGGAATTTTGGGACCTCAGGGATGCTGCCACAAACCCGACTGATATTGAGGACATTCCTGATTGGATATACCCCAAAATGTTCCTTACTTCCCTCAATGAAACGCTGATACAGGATTTTTGTTTCGATGGGTTCTCAGGTTGTGCTGAGTGCACTCCAAGGGAAGCGCTCAGAGTTTCATGGAGCACAGAATCAGGGAATTGTTGAGGCTGGAAAAGTCCTCCCAGAGCATCAAGTCCAAGCTGTTCCCAACTCCCACTTGTCACCAACCCAGCACTGAGTGCCACTTCAGGAGTTCCCTGGACACTTCCAGAGGAGTTTTTCTCCAGTGGATGGGCAGGAGGGATTGTCCTGGCTCGTCCTGGCACTGTCACATTTCCATTCCTGTTAAATGTCACAAAGTCTCCTTATTCCCCCTCTTTCCTTTTCCCAGATTTTGATTTTTCCAGGGAAGGAAATGAGACTCCACTGACATTTCTCCACTCCATGTAACTCTTCCCCGAAGCAGGAAAAATTAATAATTTGGGAAGTTCTGAGAGCGTTCCAACCACGGAATGTGCACGGCCCAACAGGGAACGTGCAGCGCTCGGCACCAAAGGTAAAATTATGGCATAAAGTTTTTATGGCATCGAGTTTCCCTCCCTGGCATGTGTTTTTATGGATAATATTTACCCACAATTCCGTTATATGGACCACTCAAAAACGGAATTGATCATAAAAGAGGACGATAAAACTCATTAATGCAAGAATCACGTTGTTGGTTCGAGTTGTGCTCAGCCTAAGGAAATAACCCACAATGGAATGAAGTTATCCTTTCCTCCTGGGAGATTATCCCATGATCCCATCCCAAAATTTCTTCTGTCTGCATCCCTGCTCATTATCCCATCAGAATTCCCTTTGGTGCTACATGACAGAACTTTAAGTTTTTTAATAACCTTTTTGTATTGAAGAAATGCCAGACAAACCTAAGGGAGTTGGGGGTTTTTTGATTGTTTTTGGTTTTTTGGGTTTTTTTTTTGTTTGGTTGGTTGGTTGGTTGGTTTTTTTGCTGCTAAATAGAACCTTCCACAACTTTCTTGGGAGAATCCCATTTGTTTAAACTCCAAAGTCAGGCATTTGCCTCCAAAAAATTTGGCTGCTTGTCCCTGCTAAACCAATGGGCTGAGCAACCTTCCCAAAATCTCTTCATCATATTCCTACTCTTCCTGGATTCCAGGTGCCCATCCTGGGTATTGGGGAGTTTTCCTGCTCTGTTTCAGTGATGGAAATTGGGAATTTTTTTTAGACTTCTGGAATTTTTAGGGGTTGTTTGGTTGTTTTTATAACTGAGGGGCTGGGAGACAGAGCTGCTGGAAAATCCAGCTCCCATTAAATAGTTTAGGAGCAATTCCAGAACAGTCAGACTCCAATTAAGCAGTTGATGAGCTCCAATGTGAAATGTTCCTGAATGAATTGTTACAAAGTCACAAAAATCTGGATCCAAACCCTCAGTGCTGGGAAAGCAAATCCATCTGAATGGATCCATAGAAGCCTCAAACAAAAACGGAGATGGGTCTGGAGAGCTGCTCCTGGTGGGATTTATTTGGGACACAGCACAGAAAGGGCTCTGAGGAGCCTCAGGATTGTAAAGGGCCTTGGAGAGGGGAGTTGTGGCTTGGAAAAGAGAAAAGCTGCTTATCCTAGAGCGGGAATAACTCAGGGACTGGGGGAAGGGAGCAGCTCAGGGAAGAGTCTGCTCTGTGAATGAAAGCCCTGGAAATGTTGCAGCTCCTTCACAACACGACTCGCTGACAGCTCCAGCCTTTTTTTCCCTATTTTCTCTCTCTCTCTCCCTATCAATTTTTTTCCCGTTTTGTTTTGTCTGCTCCGAGCAAAGCTGTTTTCTTCCTCAAATCCTGCTGAGAACAACACTCGTGTCACGTTGCTGGGGACACACACGAGTTGTCATCATCTGTCACCGGCGTCTTTTCATCTCTCCCAGCCCTCGCTGCCCCTTCTGCTGCTCCCTCTGCCTTTTGATCTTTCCACTTTGCTGTTCCCTCTGAAACGCTCAGACATCCAAGTGAACAATATCCAGCCTGGAAAAAAAACCCCAAAAATCAAAAAAAAAACAAAAAAAAAGATGGAGTGCCTTGATTGATATCACTGGGATTCATGGAGATGAAAGAGGAAAATCCAGAGTTCCAGCTCAGAAATGGTTAAGGAAAATAAAGTCAGGGACTCAAGGGAAGGGAAATGACTGATGGAAGAAAAGAGGGCTCTGCCCCGATTATAAATCCAGGGGGATTTGAATCCCACAACTCCAGTGTTGGAGCTGAGCAAAGGGAGATCCCTGAATCATTTTTCTGGCTGCCCCACGGAACTGAAACCACTGGATTTCACCTTTTAATCCCAACAATTCCTGTTCAGGCCAGGTGGGACTGCATCCCAAAGATGTGGGGTCCCTGAGGGGCTGGGAGAAGGGACACAACGAGCACGTTAAGAGCTTTTTGATGTCCCTTTGTTTTTATATCCTGACAGCAATGACAGCACAGCAGGGAGGGAAACCACTCTGAAATCATGGAGATAATTCCTCTTAATCCATCGCTGTCTTCTCCCCCTTCCTCCGAGTCAGCAAGGGAATAAAATCACATGAAATTCATAAAAATCTGCTGCCTGAAACCTTAATTAATGAATTAATTTTGATAACTCACAGAGTACATTCCAATCATCCTAAAATCCTCGTGGAAAACCAAGGCAAAAGGAGAAGGGAAAAATCTTCTGCCTGCTCATCTCGGTGGGAAGAGGCACCAGGTCCCAAATCTTCCATCAAAACCAATATTCCTGCTGAATCCTGGGAACCTGGGAATCCCTGAATTCCAGCGTTTCCCTGGTGGAATTGCAGCTTCTTGAACTGTGACTCCACCAAACCCATGGTGATCTGAATTTGAACAAAACCAGCTCTGAAAATCCTCCAAAATTCACCGATCCACTTGGTCTGCTCCAAGCACCTCCTGCCTCCATGGACAGCTCCAGAGGATTCCCAGGAACGGGGACAACATTCAGCAGTTTATGAAATCCTTGAGGAAACAGGAGCTAGCAGGGGGCTGTTGAGTAATGAAGCCATTCTAATTGGGTTAATTAGGAGCCAGAGCTGCTCTTTGGTGGATTCTCACCTTCCTGATAACGGCACCAATCGAATTTAGGGAACACGCAGGGAGAAAATTGCCTGGCTGGATGGAGAGTGGATCATGCAGCTCGTGGAGTTGTTCAGGGGCTGGTTAACAGGATCTGTGGAAAAAGGGACATAAATCCCCAAAAAGCCACATAAATCCCCAAAAAACCACCATGACTCAGAGCTGCTGTGGAAGGAAGGAGCATCCTTTGCTCTGGGAGCTGCTGAGGGAAGTGAATTCCCCTTCACTCTCTGGCTTAATTCTCATTTCCCTCATCCTCCTCTCATGAAGGAAGTGAATTCCCCTTTTCTCTCTGGTTTAATCCTCATTTTCCTCATCCTCTTCTCATAAGGGAAGTGAATTCCCCTTTACTTTCTGATTTAATTCCCATTTTCCTCATCCTCTTCTCATATGGGAGTGAATCCCCCTTTTCTCTCTGGTTTAATTCTCATTTTCCTCATCCTCCTCTCATGAGGGAATTGAATTCCCTTTTTCTCTCTGGTTTAATCCTCATTTTCCTCATCCTCTTCTCATAAGGGAAGTGAATTCCCCTTTACTTTCTGATTTAACTTCCATTTTCCTCATCCTCTTCTCATAAGGGAAGTGAATTCCCCTTTACTTTCTGATTTAATTCCCATTTTCCTCATCCTCTTCCCAATTCCCTTTTCTCCTGGTTCTCCTTTATCCCCACAGATCTTTAACTGTTGTTTGCCCCTTTCTGGATCATTCTGCCCCAATTCCCAGCACTTTAATCCCGAGCCTTCTCACACCAGACAATTCCCAAGGGACCATCCTCCCCATCTGACGTTCCAGTGGCTTCTGGAAGTGTCCAAGGCCAGGTTGGATGTGGCTTGGAGCACCCTGGGATGGTGGAAGGTGTCCCTGCCCATGGAATGAGAAGGTCCCTTCCACCCCAAACCCTTCTGGGATCCTAACACGGATTAGGGAGCAGGTGACAGTAAAATCAGGAGAAATCCATCTTGTCCGTTCAGCCCACAGGAATTTTATTGCTGTGAATTTGTGATGGAATTGTAATCCCAGCCCTGGGAATGCAGGAAAGGAACGAATAAAAAAAAAATATCCCTGTGGTGGCTGCACTTTGCTGCCTCTTATCAAAGGCCAAAGAATTTCTTTTGTTGGCTTAACACAGGGTTAACAAAAATTCCTGGGCTCCGTGTGCCTTTTCCGTATAAATCCCTCTGCAACTAAAGCCACAAATCCAAATATTGTATTGTGCTAAAAGAACACTCCAGCATTACCTCAGGAACCCAAAGGAATTCACAAACAAAGCCGAGCTCAGCAAATTTCCACTTCTTGCTCAATGATGACCTTGAGATGCTCCACTCCAGCATATTGAGGGATTCGCCTCATCCCACAATTCCAACGGCTCTGGAATTTTGAACATTGTGTTTCCAGGTTGTTTGGGGTCATTTCCCCACAGAATAACTGATTAAACTTGTGCAAATATTGTAAAAAAAACCCATTGTAAACCAACTGTGGGGGTTGCTGTTTTGCCCCCGGTAATGTTCATCACAAATGAATATTAAACCCAAAATCCTGAGGCCCCAGTGGGACAATCCATGGGGGATTGGAATTCCAGACTCTCAGTGGTTTCTGTTTCCTAGGCAAGATCTTTCATTGACCAGATCGTATTGGCTCGGCACAGGAATATAAATGAATGAATATAAATAAATATAAGCATAAATATAACCATGGAGCTACAGAACCTCAGCACAATTTGGGTCAAAAATACCCTTTAAAGACCACATCAAGGCGTTGAGGAATAATTGGATTGGAGCATCTTCCCCTGTGGAGGCAGGCTGGGAGAGCTGGGAATGTTCAGCCTGGAGAGGAGAAGGTTGTGTGGAGACCTCCCAGCACATTCCAGGATCTGAAAGGGATACAGGGAACAGGAACTGGAGTGACAGGACAAGGGGATGGCTTCAAACTGGAAGAGGAGGGGAGATTTAGGTTGGATATTGGAAATTGGGAATTCCTGGCTGGGCTGGAATCCTGGATCCCCAGCAGTGCCCAAGGCCAGGTTGGACACTGGGGCTTGGAGCACCTGGGCTAGTGGGAGGTGTCCCTGCTGTTCTGTGGGTATCTCCAGTGGAAATAAATTCCCTTCAGAAACCTCTTCCTTGTGTTATTCCATGGAAACCCCAGCAATTCCCCGGTCCCAGCCGAATCCGCGGCGCTGCGTCCCAACACCAGCCTCGGCTTCCTCCTCCCTGGAAGTCTTCATTTGCAGCCTGGCACGTCAGGGATCACTGGGATTTATAACAACATCATTCAAGAGGTATTTAATGGATTAGAGTTCCACTTGGAGCCTTTTCAGTCATTCCAGAGTAAATACTGGATCATCCTCGCGAGGAGCTTCCAAATTAATGTATCTGCCAAACTTTCTGCCTGAATACAAATCCGTTGCTGCTGCTGGGATGTGCCGAGCTGTCACCCCGATTCCATGAAGGGAATGCAGCCCCAAATATCCAGAATTCCTACAGCAGCTTCCAGATCCTAGAAGACACCTTTAAATAAAGAATTTTTCAGCTGAACCTGGGAATTTTTAAAGCTTGTTTTTGGGAATGATTTTACTATTTCTAGGAAGGTTTTTTTTTTTTTTTTTAAATTTGATTGTTTTAAGAAGGAATTCCTGGCTGGGAGGGTGGGGAGGGGCTGGGCTGGAATTCCCAGAGCAGCTGGGGCTGCCCCTGGATCCCTGGCAGTGCCCAAGGCCAGGTTGGACATTGGGGCTGGAGCAGCCTGGGACAGTGGGAGGTGGGAATGGTTGGGGTTCAAGGTCCCTTCCACCCCAAACCATTCCATAATGGGCTTTAAGTTTTTTTCCAAACCTAACATTGTGGGATTTTTCTCCAATATCTGAAGGGTTTTTTTTCTCCTTCACTCTCCAGACTTCTTTCCCAGGGATCTCTTCCACTTCCAAACTGTTTATTCCAGTGGTGAAATCCAGGCCTTTCCATTGTCTCCCCAGCAGCCATTACCACTGTCTCAGAAAAGAAAATTCCAGTTATTCCAAGACACACTTTGATCTTGGAAAATCCCATCTGCCCACAGAAATGTGGGAAAAACTTTGGGAATGCCCCTAGGTTGATACAGGGAGGAGGTGGGAGCAGAATTCCCAGTTTTAAATCACTCACCCCCCCAACCTCAGCCTGGCAGAGCTGGGATTCATCATTAATTCATTTGCTGTTGAAATCAAAGGAAAAATATCCGAAGGAACAAAGGGAATGAAAGGAAATGCTGCTCTGGAGGTGTCGTGTACTCATCAAGTGTGATCCTTTATTCATCACTGGGCTGAATAAAACAAGGAGGAATTCTGTCAGCCAGCTTTGGAGAACACGGAAACACCGAGCAAGACAAGAGGGGTCGTTTATGGATCTGTAGGAGCAGGGGGGAATGTGGAGATCAGGAACTTCCAAATGCCAATCTGGGAATGCCACAGGCGTGAGGGGCAGCCACAGCTGCTCTGGGAATTCCTTTCCAGCCCCTCCCAGCCAGGAATTCCCAATCTCCCACCCATCCCTGCCCTCTGGCAGTGGAAGCCATTCCCTGTGTCCTGTCCTCCTGGTGGGAAAGGTTTTTGTCTTCCAAAAATCCAACAGAATTCTGTGTTCCTGAGGTGCTCGTGAATCTTAATTTGAATGTGTTTAGCTTTTTTAAAATAGAAAATAAAAATCAGTTACGGTTCCCAGAAACTGGACTGGGAAAGGNAGGGGCTCTGGGCTCTCCCTGGAGCCTTCTCCTCTCCAGGGGAACATTCCCAGCTCTCCCAGCCTGGCTCCAGCCCTTGGAGCAGCTCCGTGGCCTCTCTGGAATCTCCCTTTCCCTCAGCAGCACCCCCAAGTCCTTCCCAGGCCCGCTCCCCATCCGTTCTCCTCCCATCCTGGATTTGGGGCAAGACCCCAGATGGGGTCAGAGCTGAGTCCTCGAGGCACAAACCTGGGAAAAGATCAAGGAACAGGGAGCTGGGGATTGTCCTGGATGCAGGATTCCTCCACCCTGGGGGAGGGCACAGCACCTGGGTCCGAAAGGAAAGGGCAGCCCCAGCACAGCAGGATCAGGAGCCTTTGATCTGTTCTGCAGCTCCTGGGTGGCAATGCCCATAAATCCATGGGAATAAAAGCCCTGGCAGAGCTGGAGGATTTTTGGGTTTGGAGGGGGTTAGAGCCATAAATTCTGGGATTTAGACCAGAAGGAAGGCAGGATTTGAGAGATGACAGGAGAATCACGCCCTGGGAGGGAACAACCTTTAATGAGTGTCTGTAAGGAAAGGCCAGCACAGCAAACCCCGTAAATCTTCCCCTTTTTATGCATTTTAACATCTCCAGCCCCAGATCCATAAATATGGATTTCACTGGGGCTGTTAAATAGAATAGGATTTCTCCTTTGACACTTGCTTTTATGGCAAGGACACAACAACAGAAAGATCTGCCTGAAACTTCGGAGGCTTCCAGCTTTTCCCATAAAAACTTTAAATTCCAACACCGTTCCAAGGTGTTTTCCAACGTGTCCCTGCACTCCAGGAGAGGAAGCAGCTTTTGGCAGGACAACCTCCCAGCTTTGACTGTCACATCTCCCACCTTCAAAATCAGAGCAGGAATGGTTTTTTCCAACAGGGATGTGGCTGCCAAGGCTGGAAGACGTGGAGGCGACTGCGACGCTGCTCCTGAGCTTTTCCTTGGCACCTTTGGCACGTCTCCTCTCGTTTCTGTGCCTTTCCCAACTGGAATGTGTCCCATGTTTTCAGGGCTGGCTTGCCCTGCACGAGGCACTGTGAGCACAGGGCTCCCTTGGAGTTTTCCGAGGGGATTTGCAATTGTCTTAGTTTGAAAAGCCAGGTGGCTGCTGAGGAAGGCAGGAGCCTCCCTTGAAATGGAAAATGTAAACCCGCTCCCTCTGAATTGTTATAATTCTGAAATTAAGGGGCTCTCAGGCAAAAATATGGGAGTAGGAATAACAGTTCTTTACTAGTAAAACAAAACAAAACAAAAAAAACCAAATGCAATAGTGTCGCTGTTGCGCATAGAAAGACGAGGCGAGACCTCGAGTTTCTCAGAAAATCAGAAGGCTTTTTTTATTAAACAATCCACTCCTTTTTATAGAGTCTTTACACAGCTACTTGATTGGTTAAATGACACAACACCTCTCCACTACCATTGGATGAGATAGAGAGAGCAAATTATGAAAACACACACGAGGAAATAAACTAAAGTGAACAAACAGCACCTGTTATTTTGAGAATGAGAAGCGCTTACAAAACCTCAGTCAGTCTTTTCCTGAGAACATGAAATGCCTACAAGGCTGCTCTCTCAGAGGAAAGATGTTTTTCCCTGGGAAAGCTCGGGCTGATGCTGGATTTCTCAAAATTCCCCACACAATTGTACAAAAGAAAAACTGGCAGAGTCAGAATACAACCTGACACCCTGTGGGTCAGGGTGGTGGCAGCAGTCCCTGTTGAATGGTGGCTGCTCCTCCTGCAGTGCCAGCTGTGGCTCTGCTGAAGCAGGATCCTGCACAAGGGGGGAGTTTTCCTCTGGAGCTCCAGGGCTGCTGGAGATGGGCCTGGGCTCCCTCTGGGAATGCAGGGCAGGAGAAAGCTGCTCCTCTGGGAATGCAGTGGGAAAAGGCTGCTGGGGTGTGCAGGGTCAGATTCTATCCAGGTAGGAATGCTCGGCTCCTCCCCTGGGCGGAGCTTCTCTCAATGGCCCATTAACAGGAGATAATTAATAATTAATAGACCATTAACAGAAGATATTTCCCAGAGTGGGGATTGGTTTGTGGAAGAGATAAAGCAAACTGCTCAATGAACAGCAGATAAACTGTAGCACCCTTAACAGATGGAAATGGAATTCACACCCTTATCTCACAATCCAGGACAGCAATCGTCACTTCTCCTGTTCTTGTCACCATCCTTATCCTGACGGGGTCTGGGGTTTATGGAGGAGAAGGAATATCTTCATTCCTTGATTTCCGAGGATTTTTGGAGCTCCTCAGTGTTTATTTATCCCCTCAATTAGCAAAGTCATTTCATTCCAAAAACACTCTGTGTGCAGGGAAGGGAATAAATGGGACAAAAGTCCTTTGTGCCATCTGGCAGTGTCACCCCGTGTCACCTCCAACCTGGAGTCTCCAGACGGACGCCCGGAGAGCCAGGGACACAGCACATGGATCATGGTCAAACAAGGATCCCAGAGCTTGTTTCTGCCAGTGAATTCCCAAAACCCTGAGTGAAAAGGCGAGAAAATTAATTTTTTTGTCCCCTTCCCTAAAATTTTTGATCCTTTAAAAAAAAGAACGCTTTCCAAACCAAAGACATCGATGATTTTAGAGGTCGTTTCCAACCTTAATAATTCCATGATTTTGATATCCAGCCTGTTTTAGGTTTTTTTAGGGCATCACTGACCTTTAGTTGGACCTTAAATCCCATCCAATCCCATTCCATGGCAGGGACACTTTTCCCTATCCCAGGTTGCTCCAAGCCCCATCCAACCTGGCCTTGGACACTTCCAGGGCTTGGGAAGTGCTGGAATTCACCCCAAGCAGGAAGGAGTGGAATTCACCTATAAAATCATCTCCTTCCCATCCCTCTCCTGCCTTCCCAGCATTCCTGGATGTCTCTTAGCTCCGTGCACAGGTTTAACGAGCTCATGTTTTAATCAATGAAATAATCCAGCTGTAATTAAGCAGGGAACATCCGGCTTGTCAAGTGACCTTTGTGTTTGATGGGACAAATATAATTCCGCTGTCACTTCAGTCTGCTTCAACAAACAACCAGAAAATGCTCTTTAATAGGCTGCCACTTTAGGCTGGCTTAAAAGAATGTTTAATCTTAGCTAATTAACGCTGTCTAATCTACCAGAACTAATGAACTTTCAACTCCACCGGCGGGTCGCTGCCACCGGGCTGGGTGACACATAAACAACGCAAGTTGCTGATTTATCAACGCAAAAATTCCCGGGAATGAAAGGAAAATGGGACTTTTATTAAATTTGTATCTATTTTAATTTTCCTCCTGTAATTATAGAGTGGGAGGGGGACCAGGAATGACCTACTTACATCAAGGAGAAAGTTGTCAGTGTTGGATCCCGGAGAATGCAGGGAGACAAAGCCCTAAAATTAACGACTAATAGCATGTTATTATCAATAATGAGTATTTATTAAATCATCTGAGCAAGGTTTCCTCACCCACTCACAAAATCCTGCTTTTTGTGGCTGGTACAGCCGGATTATAGGGAAGGGAAGGAAGGGAATTGCCAGAGGGAACGTGGGAAGAGGATCACGCTTTTCCAACAGCTCACTCCCACCTCCCCATGCTCCTCCTCTGCCACTTCTCCCAGTTCCACAGCAATATTCCAGGGGAATCCCTGGAATGGCAGCGGGATGAGGGATCACATCCCCCAGGGGTTGCAGGCACTTCGTGTGTGAGGTGAGAACATCCCAAGACAGCTTGGGAGAAGCACAGACATAAAATATTTCCAGAATCAGGGAATGGTTTGAAATGGAAGGGATCCAAAGCTCCTCTCATTCCAACCCATGGACAGGGACAATTCTCATTATCCCAGGTTTCTCATATCCCAAAGCATTGATGGAATATCTTGCAGATCAAAAAGCCTCATTTTTTAAAGGACAAAATTAGGGGAAATTTAGGCAAACCCTGATAAATTTCAGTCAACAATCCTGAAAAAAGTTACTCCATAAAATCTCTCCCCACTGCTCTTAAGTCTTAATAAGTGTGACAAAAAAAAAGATGTTCCAGAAGACCAGAAAAGTCAGAATTTTTAACTTTAAGAAATAAAAAAAGAACTGCTGTGGTGATCCAAGTGACTCCCAGGCTGCTTAATCTGCCCTCAGTTCCAGGCAAAATAAAGAGGAAGCTGATATGGAAATCAGTAAGGATTAAAAGATAAGGATATCATTAATTCCAGTCAACAGCATTCCATGAAAAAGAAATCGTGTCAGACAAATCTGATTTCATTCTTTTCTGAGCTTGCAAATGTGGTGAATGAGGGGCTTTGGGTGGAAGTGATGGAATTTTTGTCACAGGCATTAAAAAAGTCGTGGCTGCTCATCAAGGGTTGGTGTTGAGTTGCATTAATTGCAGGGAACGGGAGAAGAAAGAAAAGAAGAAAGAAAAGAAGAAAGAAAAGAAGAAAGAAAACATTTCAAAACATTTTCTTTCTTCTTCTTCCTCTTCTTCTTAAGACCTCTCAGGATAGGTAGGGAAATATTCTTTGGGTTCCAACTGGATAGTTTCTAAAATATGGGAGCAGCTTTGGCTCCCTGCGCCCAGGAAAAATGGGAAAGGTTCAAAGAAATTATTCTGGGGTGGAAAAGGAGAGAAACAATTCCAAAAAAAAAGAATGTTGGAATCATGGAGGTTGGAAAAGAGCTCCAGGATTGTCAAGTCCAAGCTGTGCCCGATTCTCGCCTTGGCACTGAGTGCCACATCCGAGAATTCTTTGGACTTGGAATTTTGTTCCTGCCTCCAGCACTGGGAAGGCTCCACGGAGATCCTGAGCACAATCCTGGCGCTTCTATTTCAAAAAGGCAGCTGGGAAACCATAAAAAGGGAACAAAAGGTCCGGAAAAAACTTTCCAGAGGTCAGAAATAAAATTCCCTGCAGGCAGACTGAGTCCTGAATTGTTAAATATTCCTTTAATCCAGCTGAGGAAGGAGGAACTGGAAGGAAAGGCTGGGAACAGGGATGGGAGATGAACAGTGGGGAGTGACCCAGTTGGAGCAAGGAGCAGGATTCATCCCAGGAGCTGGGAATGGAGCCTCAGCAGGAGAAAATTTCGGGAATTCCAATGGCCATGGATAAGAAATCATCCCCCAGCCTTAGCCCACGTGGATTTGCCAATATTATCATTTGGGATTTGCACCATTGTGGCCCCTGGGAAAGCGATCCATAAACAACATTCCCACATCCCAAGGGATTAAGGAACGTCAATCCAAAGGATTCTCCTTGTTCCTTGATGGATCTGCAGATCTCTGCACCAGATGATGTTAAAAAGATTTTTCCAGCCCTGGATGATTTAGGGGTTTTCCTCTATCCCTGGAACAGCACCAGGGAAGGAAGCAGGAGATGGAATTCTGCAGAGTCTTCCATGCAGGGTCAAGACTGGATCGTCATTGTGGATTCTTCTCCCTTCCAAACTTACAAAAGCGTGGAAAAACAAGGATTCCCTTAGCTGGGCTGGGCATCTGCAGAAAAGATTTTTAAAATCCCAGGAATTTCAGGTCAGGTTTAGAACTTGGCACTTCCTCCCTGTCACAAAAGCCATTTTTAATGAGATTTGTGAACTTTCAGCTGCATTTTGGTTCTAGAAACCAACATTTATTTTAAAAATATATTTTACCTTCACTGGATTATGAATGCAAACCCCACATAAAACTGTTCCCACTAAATGGATGAGGAATTGGAATATTTGGGATATTTTGGGCGTTGGTTTTATGGTTCTTGTATGATTTTTCCAAGCTGTGAAAATACAGTTGTTCTGTCACAGCTGGTTTGCTCCGAGTAAATAATCCTGAGGGAATTATCCACGTGGATTTGTGTGTTTGTGGGAATGAGCTGGCACGGAGTTGTGTGAATATTCCAGAGTTTTTTGTGGAGATTTGCAGGTCCTCTGATGCCACTTCCTCCATCCTGTCCCTTGCTCTTTGCAGAACTCCCGGCAAGGAGGGACATTGGGCTCTCCATCCACTTTGGAGAAGGAATTTTCACAAGGATATGGAGGGACAGGACAAGGGGAACCACCCTAAACCGAAGGAGGGGAGATGTAGCTCAGATATTTGGGAGAAATTCTGGCACAGGGTGCCCAGAGCAGCTGGGGCTGCCCCTGGATCCCTGGAAGCGTCCAAGGCCAGGCTGGATGGAGTTGGAGCCACCTGGAGTCATGGAAGGCGTCCCTGCCATGGCAGGGGTGGAATGGGATGGCATTTCAGATGCCTTCCAACCCAAACCATTCCATGGTTCCTCGGTATTCCAGCCCCCACCACCAGTACAAGGACCAGGAGCATTTCCTACCTCACTTTTTGGCCCGTGAATAAATCCTGGATCACCGCAGACCCTGTATGGAAAATGGGGGTGAACGAGGAATATTTGAATGTTGGGTTTGAAGCTTTTCCCCACCGTGTTTCACTCCCGAATTTTCAATTCCTGGACTCTTCGTCCCTCTGAAGTAACAGAAGTTTCCAACAGGTGGAAAAGCTCTAAAAAGGAGGGGAGGCAAAAGTTACTTCCAGTAAATCTGTAAACTCCAGGATATTGGGACTGACTGGTGGAATTGCTTTCAGCAGCCTCTGCTCACGCAGCAGCTTAAAGCCCATCAATACTTTAAACCCAGCCTCAAGTCTCTATTCATGGCCTAATAAAGCTGTCAGAGTAAAATGTTTCCGAAAGAATTTTCCATTGGAAGTTGTCTCCTGCCAGAGCTTTAAAAGTACAGTTGCTTTATCCCGAGGAGCAGCGAATGCAAATTGATTTTGAGGGGGAAAATATGCCAAGACTGTAATTCTCTTCCTTCAAATAAATGGATTTCTTTTAATAGGCAGCAGCTTTATTAATTAGGACACTGCAGACAGGAGAGGAGTTGATTTGAGGAGGTTTTGAGCTCAGCTCAATGAATTAAATTTGATGCCAATGCAAATGGTTTCAGCAAAAAGCTTTGAAACCCAGCCCGAGTCTTCCTCGTTCTTTTGTGGTTGGGAAAATAAGAAACCTGGGAAGCAGAAAGCCTTGAAATAGGGCTTGAAAGCCTTGGAATATTTTTTATTCTGTTAAAAAATTATAAGTAAAGCCCAGATGAAAATCCAGACAACGTGGAAATAGAGAGGACCTTCTCTTCCTGAACTTCAAAGGGATTTTTGTGCAGCAGGTTTGTTCTGAAGGTGGCGGAAGAGCTGAAAAGGAATAAACCATTCCCATGAATTCCATTGAAATTATCTGGAAAGGAAATTCCAGAGCACAGCCCTCGTCAAACTCCAAATGAGGATTTGTTTGGGTGTAGGATCCCAGAATCCCAGCAGTTCTGTCCTGTGTGTTGGGATGTCCCAAACACCCACAGCTGGATGGAGCCATCCAAGGATTGTTGGGAATACTCAGAGGGAAAAACAGGATGTGGCTGGAGAAGGGGCCGTGTGGAGGTGGGAATTTTCTGGGAATGCCATCCCTGCCCTGGCTCTGGGGCAGGAATGAGGCTGGGAAGTGCCCACGGACTGGAGGGGGATGGGAAGCCACGTTTTGTAATTGCCATGATTTTCATTAATAAAACATGTTTGGAGTAAAAGCAAGCTCAGCCTAAAGGAGAAAAACTGCTCAGAGGAAAAAACAATCAGGAAGAGGAATTTGTGCCACACTGAGCACAACTAAAACCAGAAAATAAGGAAATGAATAAAGTTCAGTCACTGGTCCTCAGTCACACCTTTGAAAATTCTGTGGATTTCTGTGTTTATTACAAAATAAAAGGGTTTTCATTTAGAATTAATTTTATTAAATTCTTTAATTTAATTGAATTAATTTAATTTAGAATTAGAATTTCATTTCAATTCTGCTTCAAACATCCAATTTTTATTTAAGGGGAAAAGTGGAAAATGTGGAAGCAAAGAATCCAAATATTCTTTAAAAACCACTCTGGAGTTTATTATCCAAATTAAGGGACCTGGGGGCTGAGTCACAACTTTCAATTCCAGTATTTGCTAAATTTGTGGAGGAAAAAAATCCTCTTTTTCAGGCTAATTCCAACTGCCAATCTTCCCTAATTGGATACCAGGAATCAACCTTTGCACAGGGCTGGAAACACTTGGCCCCATCCCCCAGCAAAGCTGAACTCTCCGAGCCCTGGAATTGAGAATCCCAAATATTGATGCTCATCCCAACTTTTATTGATTAAAATCCCCTAATTCCTTGAGCTGTGGGCACGGAGAGGAAAACACCACGAGATGGGATCAGCTGCAATTCCGAAATTCCTTTAAATTGGATTTTTACAGCTGGATTTCGTGTTGTCATACACAAAAAAAAAAAAAAAAAAAAAAAAAATTTAAGTGAAGAGAAAATTCTTAATTGGGTCCTTTTTTTCCCAAATTCAGATTTTGGCAGCCATCAATCATCCTGAGGGTTGGGATGTTGCTTGTCGTGCACAGGGCACAGCTCCTTGGCCTCAGGAATTCTGTCACTGCCACCACAAAGTAAAATTTTCCCTCGGTGTGTCCCAAAATTGACTTTTCCCTGATTTCTCGCAGAAAATAGAATCATGAATAAATAATGATTTTGGTGATTCCCGGGAAATTTTCTGGAGGTTTCTCCAGGAGGATTCTCCAATCNTGGACACTGGGGCTGGAGCAGCCTGGGACAGTGGGAGGTGTCCCTGCCATGGCAGGGGGGGCACTGGGGGGGATTTGAGGTCCCTTCCATTCCAAATAATTCCAGGATTCCGTAATCCCTTGGTGAGATATCAAAAGTGAATCAAAAAATAAAAAAACAACAACATCCAGTAAATTCCCCATGAACTTCACCAGGACGTTGTGGCTCCCTGAACGAATCAACTCCTCCCTGGCAGAACCTCCACAGAACATCCTGGGGATGGAAAGGACCCACAAGGACCATTCAAGGTTGGATAAGAACCCAAAATCCAAGACTGATTTTCAAATATTTGGAGAGTTTGGCCCTCAAGGTTTCTCTCCC
>WEZZ01038943.1:0-17628 GCA_013400585.1 Chloropsis cyanopogon | reverse complement strand
CATGAATAAATAATGATTTTGGTGATTCCCGGGAAATTTTCTGGAGGTTTCTCCAGGAGGATTCTCCAATCTGACAAATCCCAGCATGTGTTTTCCCAAAGTCCCCATTCCAGGCAGGATCCATTCAGATAAAACCAAGATTAAACAGGAAGGATCTCAGCAGAGCTCTGCTTTCTCCTGGAGGCTCCTCCCTGATCCTCCTGACAGGGAATTATCCAGGAAAATGAAAAGACTCCGACAGGGATTTTGTTGAAAACTGATTATCTGAATCCAGAGCCAACTCCAACAGGCTCCGNGAACCTCCACAGAACATCCTGGGGATGGAAAGGACCCACAAGGACCATTCAAGGTTGGATAAGAACCCAAAATCCAAGACTGATTTTCAAATATTTGGAGAGTTTGGCCCTCAAGGTTTCTCTCCCAGCCCTTTCCTACCCTAACTCACTTCCTTTTATTCTTTAACCATCTCCAGTAAGTTTTGTCCTGATACTGAACCAGGAAAACCCTAAAATCCCACAGATTTTTTCCTGTTTTGCTGAATTTCAAGCCTCATTTCCACAAGCTGTCCCAGAGTGCTTCGATTCTTTGGGATGGCAATGAGGGAAACAGGGATTTCTGGACAAGCTCCTTCCTCCAGGGCTCTGCTCTCCATCTGCTGCTCCGATGGCTCCCAGAGACGACGGAATGCACGTTCCCCTTGGAAAAGCACTGGTGCATTGAGGGCATCCATCGAGCTTTGGTGCATCCTGGAATGTTTCGGGACACAAACCCTTCCAACTGCCGTGCCCAGCAGGCTCCAGGTCACAGAATATATTTTTAAATCTATTTTTATGGATGTACCTGAAGTCCAGCTCCAAATCTGAATCCATAACTGCTGCATCCTCAAGGACCAGGAGCTCCTGAGCTTCCTCAAATCCATTTTTTCCACAAACACCTTGTCCCCTAAAATAATATGAACATCCTTTCATATTTTATTCTGACTTGTCATGTCCATTTCTTTCAGATCAAATCTTTGGATTTTTTTTTCCTGACATGTTTTGATCAGTAAAACCCTGGCCAAGCACTCAAGACATGACCAAGACATCGTTGGTGTCCAGATGGAAATTTTTGGCCACTGCTCCTGGCATTTTCCTTCCCGATACAATTTGATGGACTAGACCAGAGAAAAGGCTGAAATTTCTTTTTTTTTTAAAGCAAATTATTCAGCAATTACAATTCCATCAGGGAATATCAGGCAGAACTCACACAATTACAGGAGAAATTCCTGTCAGAAATCCTGCCAAATTACGCCGAACAGATTGTCTGCTGCTAAAAGAATTCATTGGGAATTAATGCTTTATTTTTAATATTTGTGATGGGTACGCATTAATTTAACTAAAATTAACAACATAAAATGTGCAGATTCTGCCTAAAAAGCGAAGATTGGACAAATTGCAAGGAAAAAAAATGGGAAAAGGGGGCGAATCTTTAAATAAAATTCCAAATGTTTCTCCTACAAGGACTTTGCAATGACGCCGATTCATTTGGCCCAAATTTTACCTCTGGAATGCCAAACGGGATTGGCCACCTTGGCTTGTGTGGGATACAGGAACAGATGATGGGGTGGGATATTTCCTCCAAGAAAAACCTGTTTCAACANAAACGGGATTGGCCACCTTGGCTTATGTGGGATACAGGAACAGATGACAAGAAAAACCTGTTTCAACGTTCCCGTGGCTCTTCCTCCTTATTTTGCCGAGTCTGGGAGGCAGAGAAGTGGGAAAGGACTTTGGAATGTCCCGTTCCTTCTGGAGCACCGGGGTTTGCAGCCTGTGGGGTTTTTGGATGTTCTGAGGATCTTTCTGGATGAGATGCCCATTCCCAGCCCACCTGAGAGTACTGGAGATAAAATTCCATGGCCCTGAGTGTCCTTCTCCAATTCCCGCCACAGGCGGGGTCTGAATCCGTTACGGAGCTGCAAACGGAAAGGAACCGGGAAAAAACATCCCATGGATCCAGCTGTACATGAGGAATAGAAACTCAGAAATTTAAAGTCTTTATTGACCTGGTTTCTTTATAATTTCTGTCTTTCTTAGACCTTGTCTTCCCTCGATGTGGGAATTATGGAGAGATTGGCTTGGAAGGACCTGGAAGGGGCGGAAAGACCTGGGAAAAGAGGCCACTTTTGTCCTCTTGGTTTTCCCTCCTCTGCTCTCCCTCCTGCTTCACTCCCAATGCTCCAAATGTGCAGCAGGAGGTGACCTTGGGAAATATTAATTTCTTCTTAATTTAATTAAAACTGAGTTATCTTTGCATGTCCCACTCTTTCATGGCGGCACTTAATGGCATAATCCAAATTTTCTGAGCCATTTTCATCCCTTTTTTCCTGTAAACCATTTGCAACTCAGGGTCACCATTTCCTCTCAAAAGCCAAAAAAAAAAGGGAATTAAAGAGAAAATAATAAAAAGAAAGGACATTCACATAGGGGAAGGCACATCTTGTAAATTAATTAAAGATCTTCCCCTCTGAAGCTCCTTCAACATCTCCCTATTGTCCTTCATCAGCTCAGATTTTCCCACTAGGAGAAAATTCTTTGGAAGCTGTGGATAAAGAAGTCTTGGACTACCTGCAAATCAGCTTTATTGATCCACACGTCCTGAAAACTCAAAATAATTGGGAAAAAACCCAAACCTGGAGTTCAAATGGAGGTGAAAATCTTTCTTTTCTTCCTGACCTGCACTGAAAAACCTTCTCCTGAAAGGTAAAGCTTTGGATTCAGCATTTTTCCAGGAAATCTGCCATGATTAAATATCTATATGACCTCGTCCTGAGCAGGGATATAAATTGGTAGAACACCAGGATATAATTTTAGTAAATGAATTAAATTCCTTATTTGTGGTGTAATTCAGAGAATCACAGAATAATTAAGGTTGAACAAGACCTTAAAGACCAAGTCCCACATAGTCCCACCACCAATTCCAAATTTCCTTGGAATTAAAATCTGTGTCTAGGTACAAACAATTTAGACAAATATTAAAAGCCACTTTTTGCATGAAGGAGAGCTAAAAAATTCAAATTTATTTTTATAATATTTAATATCTTCATCTCTTTGTCTTTGCACTGTGCAGCAATAATTTGTCTCCTTGTTAGCACCACAACAGGATGAAGAAAAATGGCTCTAAAATAAATTCCAGGGAGAAATATTCCTCCTTTTTAAAAGAGTTGCTGGACAGTGACAAACGATCAGGAATTGTGGGGGTTTGAGGATATCAGGGATAAACTCTATCGATAAAGTGGATCCAAACTTTAATAAATGAATAAGCAAGAAGTTGATATCAAACAATGATTACACTTCCCTGCATGCTTTGCTCCTCAAGCTGCACAATTAAATTAAATTAAATTAAATTTAAATTAAATTTAAATTAAATTCACATTTTCCAAGGCCTCCTACTCACCTGTGAACTGAACAATCCCGGGAAATATCCCAAGGAGCAGATTCCTGACTCCACTTCAAGACCAAAACACGACACCACAAATCCTGGATCTGCAGCAGATTCCCAGAGCCCAGGACAACTCCCATCCCCTGGGGATCCACCTCAGTTATCCCAAGGAGAATTTTCAGGCAGCAGCAGGGAAATTCCAAGACTGGAACAGTTCCTCGGAGAAGTTTTAGGAGAGAGGATCTCCCTGGAAAAGGGAGGAGGTGAAACCCCACAAAGAGGTGAAATAATCTGCTCCTGACAATGAGTTTCCAGCTAATCCTAAGAGGTGGAGATTGGTCTCAATGGCATGAAAGGGGATTCCCTTTCACCCTTTAATTAGGAGAATTGGAATTATTTTAATTAGCCAGCACTGGGTAATGCTGATCCTGGCTTTAGCTGTGTTTTGGTTCCACAGGCTGAGGATGAACTGCAGAAAAGAGATTTTTCTTTTTTTTTTCCCCTCTCAGCACTCCATGCCTTTCATTCCCATGGAATTTCCTTGCGCTCGGACACCAGGGATGGATCCTGTTGGGAGAAACTCTCCCCTGGCACCCTGTGGGAGAGCAAAGTTTCTTCCAGCTGCTCTTCCCACCAGAGCTTTGCTTTCCTCAACCTTTCCCATTCTCCTGCTCTCCCCACCCCTTTCTACTCCATCAGGATCCTTTGAAGAACCCCCAGGGCTCCCAGGGAAGCTGCAGCTTTGATTTCAAATATTTGGAGAGTTTGGCCCTCAAGGTTTCTCTCCCAGCCCTTTCCTACCCTGACTCACTTCCTTTTATTCTTTAACCATCTCCAGTAAGTTTTGTCCTGATACTGAACCAGGAAAACCCTAAAATCCCACAGATTTTTTCCTGTTTTGCTGAATTTCAAGCCTCATTTCCACAAGTTGTCCCAGAGTGTTTTGATCCCTTCACTGTCCCACCAATCTTTTGACAATTTGTCCTGAAAAAAAAGCAAAACCCACTTTGCTCCCTGCCTTTTCCCCTGTTCTGATGATTATTATTATTTATTAACACTTTCCTTGGTCATTTTGGGGAGGATTTCCAGGAGATGGATTCAAACACAAATCCCTTTGGATGGAACATTGCAGATCCTCTGGAATCCTTCAGCCTTGCTCTTCTCATCCCTTTTTTCTGTCCCTGGCTGGGATATCCCTGAGGAGAAGTGGAAGGAGGCTGGAGCCAGAATCCCATGGTGCCCTCACTCTGTTCCCATTCCCTTTTTGTTTTTGGGAAAAGGACAGTTCCTATCTCGCTGGAAAAACAGGAACTGGAAGTAGTGGAGAGTCACATTTATTTCCCTCAGTTTTTCCAACGATTTATCATGGAATCATGGAATGGCTGAGGCTGGAAAAGACCTCCAAGAGCGAGTCCTACCACGAACTGAGCACCACCACCGTGTCCTCAAGGTCCACATCCACCCTTCCAGGGATGGGATCTCCTCTGGCCCTGGCAGCCTTTTCCAGGGCTGGACAACCCTTCCCATGAAGGAATTTTTCCTAATATCCAATTTAAACCTCCACTGGCACAACCTGAGGCCGTTTCCTCTTGTCCTGAATAGAAAGAGGAAAACCTCTTCCTCCAAAGGCTTCTTCATCTTGCAGAGTGCCTGAGGAGAATTCCATCAAGGATTGCTGCAAATTCCGAAGCCAGAAGTCTTTGAACCCAAAAGAGCTGGAGAGAGGAAAGGTTGGGGGGAATATCTAAAATTAATTTAGATATTCCAGTTTAATCCAAGCTTGGAGAGGGATTGGAGCAGCCTGAGATAGTGGGAGGTGTCCCTGCCCATGGGATGGGGTGGAATGGGATGATCTTCAAGGTCCTTTCCAACCCAAACCATTCCATGATGTTTCTATTCCATGATTACATGTCCAGACCACGTTTCCAACATTTCTTAGCAAAACACTGGGAATTTTGGAGGAACAACAGCTTCTTTCTCCCCACAACACTGTCTTGAGACTAATTATTTCCACCTATTAGCATCACAAAACATTTCATTTTAATTAACAGAGACCCATCACTCAGATCAGCCCCTTCTAAACAAGAATCATTTCCCAATTTTTTTTTAAAGGAATCCTATCCCTCTGATTTAAAGCTGCCATTTCCAAATGCAAGACTCTCAAATATTCATTCCTTAATCGCAGATTCAGCTCTCTTCAAACCCAATATCATCTTCCCCTTTCTTTTTTTTTTCTTTTTGCAGGCACCAAGGGAAAGAATTCCAATGCTCCATGATAAAAACTTCAGAAGGTTTGAAATATGAGCAGATGATAATTGCAGCTTAATATGCTAATGGGGACTGGGAAGAACAGGAGTAAATTGCCCAAATATTCCTAAATTCTCCATGGCAGGGTAATACGGGAGCATGGGCATCACTTATTAATTGGAAACATTTCCCAGAATTTATTTGACATAACCATTAAATGGAAACATTGCTTGAGGATGAGCAAAATGGGGTTTATTTGCTCAAATTCTTCCTTCAAAATGATCTCAAGCACTCAAAAATGCACCTGAAAATGGTGTCAGTTAAAAGTGCATCATTTATTGGGTGTCTTGAATCTTCCAAGGTGGGAGAGATGGAAATTAACCTCAAAACATCCCTGAAAAAAAAACCACTGACACTCCCTGGATGTCCTCAGACAAGAGGGAGATGTCTTTCCCAAGGATTTCACCTCTCCCTAAAATATTCTGCTCATCCATCACCCAGTGCCTGATCCCTCCCCATCCTGCCATTCCGAACTTCTCAATTTATGAATTGCTGCTGCTTTAATTTTATTTTAAACCAGTTTCCCTAAGCCGGTGAGAGACTCCCTAGGGATAATCCCCTATTAGCTCATCCCAAATGTTTCATTTAGCTCCTGCTGGTTGGGAAGAGCTTTAAATCCAACGCAAGTGGCCACTTAAGGCTGGGATAAATCTTCCTGCTGAAAGACAAGGAGGGGCTTGGCCAAACTGATGGGATTTTCCATGGGAATGAGCAAATCTCAGCTTGGGAGCTGCTGCTGCTGGCTGGGCTTGTCCTCAAAACTCAGGGCATCAGGAGCCTGGAGCAGGATGGTTTCCCTGGAATGTGGTCCATGAGCTTGGACAACGTTTGGAAAGTCCATGGCCTCAAAACTCTTCCACTTGTTAATTGGTCATCAGGAGCCTGGAGCAGGATGTGGATCACCTTCCTTGGAATGTGCTCCAGGAGTTTGGACAACGTTTGGAAAGTCCATGTCCTCAAAACTCATCCACTCAGGAGCCTGGAGCAGGATGTGGATCACCTTCCTTGGAATGTGCTCCAGGAGTTTGGACAATGCCCTGTTTGGAAAGTCCATATCCTCAAAACTCTTCCACTCGTTAATCAGGCATCAGGAGCCCGGAGCAGGATGTGGATGACTTTCCTTGGAATGTGCTCCAGGAGCTTGGACAACGTTTGGAAAGTCCATGGTGGGATGGGAGGAGCATCATGAGCTGGGTTTGGTGTGGAATTAGGGAGGAACCAGTCTGGCTCAGCAAGGCCAAAGTTTGAAACCCTGATTAGTGCAGCTTCTCCTGTCATATTCCTTCTTGGAATGTGTGGGGATCCCTCCTTTGGGAAGGGGACGCTCTCCAAGGATTCTCCTCAAGGCCAAGAGGAAAAGCCCTGCCCAGGAGTGTTGGAGTGGGTGAGTTTTATCAATCTCGACTTAACAATTGTTTCTTTTTGCTGCCTTCAATAAAACTGCTTGAACAGAATTGTTTTTATTATATTGCACTCAATAATTCTAATTAAGATCTTTAGTCTACTCGTTTGTCGTGATAAATAATTCATGTTTATACAAATGGATCTGATTTTCCCTCGTTAAAACCCGCGGGGTGAAACGGCAAAACTTAAACCATTGACTGGGATTGGATCCAGCCAACCCCAGGAGACCCCAAGGAGTTTAGGAAGCAAAAGGATCCTCTCTGCACCTCCTGACTCCCTAAAAACCTTTGGAGCCCCAACTCCACCCGTGACAGAACCCAGGGAGTTTCCAAATCCACCATCCTGGAGCTCTGGGTGCTGAGAATCGTGGATGTCCCATCCCTGGATAATTCAATTCCAGGTTGGAGAGAGCTCAGAGCACCCTGGAGAAGTGGAAATTGTCCCTGCCCTTCTCCAGTAAAGAATTCCTGTAGGAAACAACCCATGTCTGAAATTCCAGGGTTTCCCAGTGATTCCCGAAGTATGGAACAAAATTAATCCCAGTGAGAGCAATTTCTCCTCTCCTCCATCCCAAAATGGACCAGGAAGGAGAGGATGGAAGAATCCTGTGAACTCTGAGTCGTTAAGGAGGGAAAAAAACAAGATATAAAGGGGGAAATTCCTTCTGTAGTCACAGGAAGGTTTGGATTTGGGATTTTTTTTTATCCTGTTTTTAAATTAAAACTGGATTTTCTCCCTTCTGCAAGTGAGAATTATTTCCAGGTAATCACACCCAGGTTTGTCCTGATGCTGAGGAACCACAACAAACACAATCTGCATTCCTCCACTGCCCAGAGATGCTGGATAATTCCCTAAATTAGGGCTCTGGAAATTTCTATGGTTTTCCTGTTCCTTTCAGGGAGATTTTCTTTACAATCCATGCACAAAACGAGAATGGCATTCCCAAAATTACAGCAGGGAGGAATAGAAGCTGTGAGAAAGGAGGAAATCCAGGACTGGTTCAGGAAAAAACTGGAATTTGGAGCCAGGCTGGGAGAGCTGGGGGTGCTCACCTGGAGAGGAGAAGGCTCCAGGGAGAGCTCAGAGCCCCTGGCAGGGCCTGAAGGGGCTCCAGGAGAGCTGGAGAGGGACTGGGGACAAGGGATGGAGGGAAAGGACACAGGGATGGATGGGATATAATCCCCAAGGATCAGGAAAAACCAATCCAAGGCGGAAATGAACATGGAACACGAGCTCAGGGAAAAGCTGCAGTTATGGGATGCTGATATTTTTTTAATGGGATGTTTTTTCCCCCATCAATCCCACAAAAAATTATCCCAGCAATTAAACCACTTTCCTGTATTTTATCCAAACCATTTTCCCCCCAGATCATGACCTCTGTGGAATGTCTGAGGATCCAGGGAACTAAAAATAATTCAAATAATCCCAATAATCACCATCAGCAATAATTGGGATTCCTTGGGGAGTGAAGGAGGAGAGGCAGGGATGGTTCCACAGGTGAGGACATGGAAAATCCTGGCTCCTGTAATCTGCATCTCCCTGGATGGAGCCAGATCCATTTCAAGTTTCAAAGGAGAGGAGAAGGCTCCAGGGAGAGCTCAGAGCCCCTGGCAGGGCCTGAAGGGGCTCCAGGAGAGCTGGAGAGGGACTGGGGACAAGGGATGGAGGGACAGGAGCCAGGGAATGGCTTCAAACTGGAAAATGGGATTTAGGTGGGATTTTGGGAAGGAACTCCTGGCTGGGCTGGAATTCCGAGAGCAGCTGGGGCTGCCCCTGGATCCCTGGCAGTGCCCAAGGCCAGGTTGGACACTGGGGCTGGAGCAGCCTGGGACAGTGGGAGGTGTCCCTGCCCATGGATGGGATGGGATGAGTTTAAGGTCCCTTCCAACCCAAATTATCCTGGAATTCTTTAAGGGAACAGGACCCTGGGAAGGGTCATTAACTCATATTTTAACCCAAGCCCACATTTTCCACCTTTTCACCCTCAGCCAAGATGAGCCTCCCTGAGGCCACTCCCTTTGTAGAAACGATCAGCTTTGTGTCTCCAAAACAACAATTCCTCTTTCATCATCCAGGAAAGGCAGAAGGAGCTGATCAAGCCACTTCTTTTCAAAGGAATTTTATTTTTTTCCTTTGCTTTTGTGGTGGTGCTAGCCTGAAAATCTCCAAGTTCTGCTCAACAAGAGGCAGGAAAAGCAAAAGCAGCTGAATTTGCTTACTGAGCCACTCGGAGCTGTGGAGTCAGCAAGTTCTGGGCAGCAAAGATGGCTTGACCTCCGTGTATTTGAAGACAGGTGCAAAATAAAAAAGAAAAAAATAGGATATTTTGAGTTGTTCTAAATGCACATTGGAAAAAAAAAAGCTCCTCACGTTAAATCTGCTCACAGGAGAAAAGAATTAAAAGGTGGAAAGGAGTAAAAAGTGGGAAATGTTTTATGTTAGAAGCTGTGAATTGCCCTGGGATAATGATGGAAAAGAAGAGGTGAGCAGGAAATTAAAAGGGGTTTAATCCATGGGCAGAGTCTGGAGGAAGGTGGGAGCTGGGATTTGCTCCCGGGGAACAGGGACAGGAGGAGAGGGAACGGCCTCAGGCTGGGCCAGGAGAGGCTCAGGGTGGATTTGGGGAAATTCCTTCATGGAAAAGGGTGCCCAGAAAGTCCACAAGTTTAAATTCTGGAGTTTTAAAAATTTAAATTTAAAAATTGAATATTTAAAAATTGTGTGGATGTGGCATTTGGGATCACAAGTCAGAGGTGGCCCTGGCAGTGCTGGGAATGGTTGGACTCAAAATTCTGAAAAGTCTTCTCCTTCTTTACCGCCTCTCTGGCAAATAGAGAAGACAAAACACTTCTTTTAGATAAAATGCCCTGACCATGAACACTTGGACACCTCCAGGGATCCAGGGGCAGCCACAGCTTCTCTGGGAATTCCATCCCAGGGCCTTCCCACCCTCCCAGCCAGGAATTTCCAATTCCCAAAATCCAATTTAAACATCTCCTCCTTCAATTTCCTACTGTTCCTCTCCTAGCACTTTCTGTCCATGTAAAAAGTTGTTCTCCCTCCTTTTACCAGCTCATTTTAAGGAGTAGAAAACTGCAAATGAGTGTTTGGATTTGCTGTGGGAACCTCCTGCAGCTTCCCTGGAATATTTGCAGAGAAGGGACGAGATTGGGGCTGACCTCAGACACGTGGAGTCATCCCACAAGGAATGTTTGTACTGAGCCTCCAGACCTGAGCTCGGAATTTGCCCGATTTCGGGGAATTTCCACCGCTCTGACGTGGCCTGGCTGGCCACAGGGAATATTATTTTGGGAGGAATGCCATGGAAACCAAAAATCCCTCCCAGCTCTACCTGGTGTCTCACAGATTTGCATTTTGGGGCTCGTGCAGAGGCTGAAGCTCCAAACAAATCATTTCCCTCATCCCTCCTTTCCAGATTTTCTGCCTAAAGTTGTTCCTCTTTAACTTCTTGCTCTCGTGGGACTGTATTTGCAAAAAAAAATAAAAAAAAGCTGGAATTTTTTCAGCTGGAAAAGCTGAAAAAGCTTTTCTCATTGTTTCATCTCCAGACAGAGCCTGGTCGGGCTTTAGGACTCCGTAATTCTGGGAGCTTCTGCATTTCATTTTCCAGACTCCTTCATGGCATGGCTGTAACGTGAAAAAAGGTGGATCAGGCATTCTATTCCTGTTTAAATATCTGCTGTTCTCCTAGGGAAAGCCATCTTGTTTTCCAATCCATCCGTTCCCATGGATTTCCTATCCATTGGAAAACTGGTGGCATCCAGGGACCCTTCATGGATTCCTGCTGACACTGGTGGTTCCTTAATGTTAATTGTGACTCTCCATGTTTGCTTAGTGAAGGCTTTTTCTTCCAGTGGAGTGCAGAAAAGATGGAAAAATCGGAATATTTCAGTCGGAAGGGACCTACAATGATCATTTAGTCCAACTCCTTGAGCACATCAGGGTTGATAAAGGGTTAAAATACATTTTTAAGGCCATTTTCCAACAGATTTGAGACACCAACCTCTCTCTCCCGCCTATTCCAGGGTTTTTTCACCCTGTCCATAAAGGAATATTTCCCCATCCCAGGCATAAAAGTGGAAACCACGTTCTCCTCCAGCAGGTTTTTATTTCGAAGATGATTATCTGGGATTCTGACCAAAATAATTCAATTGTATCCCAAGGAAAGGAATGGCTGATTGTCCAGCACAGACCAGGCTGTATCCCAGATCCTGCCAGCCAGCAGGAATAGGAAAATTTATATTTATATAAAATTTATATGTCCTGGTTTAGGGCAAGTTTTGGGAAGAAACCTCTGAGGGGGGGGTTCCTCCAGAAAGCAAATCCAAACTACCCCTCCCCAAACTGGTCTGGGAAAAAAGCATTTCCTTAGAGAAAGGTGGAAAAAACCATTTATTTAACAAACAAAGTATCTACAAGCATCAAACCAAGGAATGAATAACACCAAAGAATAAAACCTCTCGCCGTTTGAATTGATGGCAAATTCAGAAAGCGGGAAGGAGGAAAAAAGAGGATTTGGGAAGCACCAGAGCCATAAATGCACCTTCAGCCTGTGCTGTGGTGGCACCTGAGTGACAGATCATTGCTGCCAGCCCCAGCTGCCCGTGGATCCAGAAAACCAGGGCAGTTCATCCATGGCCTGTGGAATTTGGGAAGCTGGAGGTGACACTCAGAGGTTTCCTCATGGATGTGTTCCTCCCTTCCCATTTCCTTCCCTCCCCTTCCCTTCCCTCCCCTTTCCATGGGAATTGGATTTGTAGAGAGTTTTTAGGGTTTGACAAAAGGTCTATATAGTATTTATTTGCATGTAAATTTTGAGGTAAGAAATGTTGATTTAGAAACGTTATGGAATAGGAGAGACATTGTTAAGAGAGAAATGGAGTTAGAAAAAGGTTTTAAAAGATGGTTTTGTAAATAAGAGTAGATATTTTGGAGAAATAGAATTATGAAAGATGTATTGTAGTGAGACTTATGAGGGGTAGTTGAAGATGATTGGCTTTAAGGTATTTACAGTATGGTGTGGTAAAAAGCTGATAGGTTAAGAAATTTTTATAGTGTATTGTAATTAGGAAATAGCTAACTTATAATTGTAATTACATAAACTATAACATCTGTATTGTCTCACCCTTCTCATAAGACTAAAAATAAAAAAAAAAGTTTTCAAAACACCTCTCAGTTACCCCATCTCTAAATCAAAAAAAAAAAAAGAAAAATATATAATCCAACACCTTCCCTCTCCTCCCCTTTTTCCTTTTTCCTTTTTCCCTCAGCATTTCCTCCATGTCCTCCCAATCCCAGGCCATTCATGGTGGGAATTCAGCATTTCCTCCATGTCCTCCCAATCCCAGGACATTTGTGGTGGGCACTCACCATTTTATTGTTTGATATTATTCATTCTTTGGTTCATTCATGGTGGGCACTCAGCATTTCCTCCATGCCCTCCCAATCCCAGATCATTCCCTCTCTCCAGTCTGTGGCAGTTTGTTTCCAGTCCTGTTCCAGACTCACTTGCTGCTCGTTCCTCGGGATTGACGCATTTTCCGACAGCCCCCGACAGCCGAACCCTTTGGAGCCTGATTGGATGGGAAAGGTGAGGAGCTCCAGGGAAATGCACTTGGAAAGTCAGACCTGTGGCCTGGGGTTTAACCTCTGGAGTGCTGGGATGCCTCAGGTTTCAGATTTTGTATTTTTCAGTCTCTGTGTTGCTTTAGTGTCTGGGTCTGAGCTTCATATGAGGGGATGGCGAGCTCTCTGCACAGAGCAGGGAGACAAAACAATTCCTTCTCCAGCTGGGGACCAAGGACAAATGATCCAAATCTGTGGAAAAACCAAAATTTAGCAGGAGGGAAATGCAGACAGCAAAGGGAAAAACTCCAGGGAGCACCTGAGGGCTCAGCCATGGGGCACAGCAAAGCTGGTGTCCTGGTTTGAAAAGCCAGGAAGGCAGGAACCTCTTTTGAAAGGGAGAATGTAAACACACTCCCTCTGAATTACTATAATTCTGAAGTTAAGGGGCTCTCAGGCAAAAATATGGGAGCAGGAATAGCAGGTTTTTATTAGGAAGAAATAAAATAAAAATAAAAATGCAGATACACAAACCAACCCCAGGCAGAGTGAGGCCGGCCTGTCCCGCTGTGCTCAGGGGTTGCTCAGCCCCAGCCCATGGGGGCTCAGCCCTCCTGCAGTGCCAGCTGTGGCTCTGCTGGAGCAGGATCCTGCACAAGGGGGGAGTTTTCCTCTGCAGCTCCAGGGCTGCTGGAGATGGGCCTGGGCTCCCTCTGGGAATGCAGGGCAGGAGAAAGCTGCTCCTCTGGGAATGCAGTGGGAAAAGGCTGCTGGGGTGTGCAGGGTCAGATTCTATCCAGGTAGGAATGCTCGGCTCCTCCCCTGGGCGGGGCTTCTCTCACTGGCCCATTAACAGAAGATAATTAATAATTAATGACCCATTAACAGAAGATATTTCCCAGAGTGGGGATTGGTTTGTGGCAGAGATAAAGCAAACTGCTCAATGAACAGCAGATAAACTGCCCCACCCTTAACAGATGGAAAATAGAATCCACCCTTATCTCACGATCCAGGACAGCTGGGAATGCCCTGAGGACGGAGCTGGGACCACCAAACCAGGGCCAGGTGAAAGCACAGCCATGAAATCCTTGGATAATCCTGCCTGCCCCTGGCCAGGGCCCAGCAGAATTCCAGGAGCAGCCAAGGTTCCCTGGGCCAGAACCAACACCAACATCTTCCAGCACCTTCCCTTCTTCTTTGGGGGCGTCTGGGGAGGGTTTTGGGGTCAGCAGAACGCATGACATCAGGGTGAGGGAGATTTGGTGGAATTTAGGGGTGTTTGGGCAGGATTTGGGAGGATTTTGGGGTCAAACATCAGGGTGAGGGAGATTTGGAGGTGTTTTGGGGGAAATTTGGGGTGGATCAGGGCACATTTGGGGGTGCTTGAGGAGGGTTTGGGGGGGGATTTTGGGGTCATCAGAATCCAGAATGTGAGGGTGAGGGAGATTTGGGGGGATTTGGGCGTGTTTTAGGGGAATTTTGGGGTCATCAGAATTCACAAGATCAGGGTGAGGGAGATTTCGGGGAACTTGGGGGTGTTTTGAGAAGGTTTGGGAGGATTTTGGGGTCATCAGTATTCACAACATCAGGGTGAGAGAGATTTGGGGGGCTATGGGGAGATTTGGGGTTTGGTCAGGGGGGATTTGGGGGTGTTTGGGGAGGGTTTTGGGGTTTTTTTTCCCAGAGCTTCCCAGGAAGATGTGCAGAGATGGCATCAGGTGCCGACAATTTGATGCCAGCACAGCGTGAAGAGCTCAGGAGTTGAACTCCATGGTCCTGTGAGTCCCTTCCCCCTCAGGATATTCCAGGAAAAATCCATTTTCCAACAGGTTGGATCTCAGCAACATCCCATTGCTGGCACTTCCAGAACAAATTCCTGCTCCAGGCTGGAAGACAAGAATTAATTAATTAATTAATTAATTAAGTGTCCCAGCCATGATCCATCAGCTCCCTGCAGGAGCTACCCAGGTGAGTCAGCTCAGCCCAGAACTGTGCAAACTGGAGGTATTTAATCTGTGTTTTCCTATGGTGGAGGAGGGAAAGATGAATTCCCAATGTTTTCCACAGCTTGGGGCACAAATGGGAGCTGGAGGTGTCAGATTTTTGTTAAACAGCTAAAATTCCATCCTGTTTCAGCTCCTACCAGGAAATGGAAAAGGCTAAATGTAAATAAAAGTGATCTTTGCTGAAAATTAACAACTTGGATTGTTCCCAAAGGACCCAAATTCTGCAGGAAAAGAGAAATCCTTCTTCCAGGACCCCAAAATAGTCAAGCACTCCCTAAAAAAAAAAAAAAAAACAAAACTGAGGGCCTGGTGGAATGGGAATGATCAGGAATGCCCAGGCTCAGGGAGTCAAAAACAACATAAAAACAGAATTAGTCTGCTTAATTCTGAGCATCACTTGTGCTGTTTGGAGCTGAAATGTGTTTGACATAAATATCTGCAGAATCCCAGCTCCAGGTGTCGGGGTTGTTGTATTCCTGCAGAATTTGGGGAAGATAAGCTCGAGTTCCCTCCCCTGTGCTCTCAAGTTCTTGCCTGGTCCCTGGGGTGTGAGAGCTGAGTCAGGAGTTTTCCTCCCGAGCTCAGGATTAAAAGCTTTAACTTCAGGAGCCAACAAAAAGGCCAAGGAAGAAGCTGTGAGCCAATTTCAATCCCAGCAGGAGGAAAAACCAGGAATCCACAAGTCATTCCTTGTGCCAGGTCCTGAGTCAGGTCAGAGATGCAATAATTGCATTTTTGTTCTCCTGCTGCTCCCAAACTGAATTCTCCTAATAAATTACAGGATCCAGAGCTATTGTTTGTATCCCATGGCCTTTCCAAAGGATGCCCATGGACAGGAAAATCCTCAGGAGTCATCCCAATCCCATCGTTCCATCCGTGAATTTGAAAATATCACGGAATTCACAGGCTGGGCATTTAAATGTCTTTTTACACAACTACTGCAGCAGTTCCAAAGTGACTTCAGCATCTCCCTGACAAGATCCCACGCTGAGTTTTTATCCCAAGGAATTCAGCTGCCAAGATCATTCCGCTTGTAACACGGAGACAAAACAAGGGGACACAAAAGCCAGGCCTGGATCAGATCAAAAGGAACAACTCAGCCTTTGAAAAGCCAGCACGGGTTTGGCCTTTTGAAATCCATCACCGTGGCAACACCAGGCACAGGGAACAGGGACAAACCCCAGGACTGGAACTGGCTGGAGTTTGTTGGACCACCCAGCATCAAAGGGAAGGGATGTGGTCACTCTGATGCCTTGTGCAGGCTGAGCTGGAGCAGAGACTAAAAGGAGTTCCAGAATAAAGCAGGGATTTATTCCAAGGATTTCCTCCATGGATCCACCTTGGGCAGCACCAGAGCCCAGCCAGGGCTGCACCCAAGATGAACCAAAATGGGCACAAAATGCACCAAAATGGGCACGGGCTCTGGCACTGGGATCAGTTCTGCTCATTTGCAGATTGCAGTTCATTGTTCATTCCAGCTTTAGCTCATGCACTCCCACCCTGCTTGTTTTTCTCTCCTCAGCCCACGGTGTTTGTGCTCCTGGGCTGAGATTTGGATCATTTATCCTTGGTCCCCAGCTGGAGAAGGAATTGTTTTGTCTCCCTGCTCTGTGCAGAGAGCTCACCATCCCATAATATGAAACTCAGACCCACACACTAAAGCAGCACAGAGCCTGAAAATATAAAATCTAAACCCTGAGGCACCAATTCCCTGCCAGGGCAGCCCTCAGGACACGCTCACCTGCACAGACACCCTCAGGCTCAGGCTCCTCCATCCCAGGAGGCAAATTCCGGGAATGGGATTGACTGGAAGATGAGCTGTGCCCGGATTCCCAATTCCTGCTGCCAAGGGAGGAGTTCCACACAAATTCCCAGGACCCTGATTGTGTTTTCCAGATTCTCAGAGCACAGAATCCCAAAATCCCAGGGTGCTTTGGGTTGGACAGGGCTTGGAGCACCCTGGGATAGAGGGAGGTGTCCCTGCCCATGGCAGGGGTGGGATGGGATGAGATTTAAGATCCTTTCCCAAATATTCTGGAATTCCATAACACAAAGGGAATTGGAATGTGTCAGGGCAGCAAAACACAGCTTTACCTCAGGAATGGGATTTGGGGATTTATTGGAACAATTTAATAAGTTTCCTGGCATTCATTAAATGGGATTTTTCCATGGCAGGGGGGTGAACTCCAGTCTTATCCCTGCTTTTTATCCCTGGAATGCTGACGATAATTTAGTGAGGAGTTAAATCAATCATTCCTTCTGTCATTAATTTGTATTGGGCTCCTGGCCCATTCCTGGTATTTTAATCCAGGAAGAGCCATCCCATCTCTTCTAGCAAAGCCACCCTTGAAATCAGAAATATCTTTGATTTTTCCCCTACTTTTTTCTTTCCTCCATTCAAAAGCTGAAGCTTTCCACAGAACATTTCACTTCTCTTTTAAGAGAATATTTATTAAACCTTGTGTCAGCCTACTCCAAAAATCACAGGCTGAGATAAGAGGGAATAACAGCTTCCCTTTCCCAGCCTTGTGCTCCATCCATCCTGCAAAGGGATGAGGAAAACAAACATGGATCCGCTCCCTGCGAGCCCAGTATGGACCCTGAGGAGAAAAATGAAACCTTCTCCCAAGATTTATTTGGGATAAACCCACAGATCTCAGGGAATGGAGTGTATGAAAGGTGCTGCTCATCCCTGGAGGTTCCGTGGGATCCTGTGAAGGATATGGAGCTTCCCCACGGAGGCAACAGGGCTGTGGATTTATTAAATCTGATTTTCCATGAAGGATTAAGTGTCAGCTGTTCCAGCAGGCAACAGCAGCATCCTGAACCTCAGCTCATGGAAAAAGACAGGCTCAGGGAGTTCCAGGTTGGAGTTTGAGGCATCAGGCTGATGATGAAGTGTTGT
>WEZZ01038941.1:0-17714 GCA_013400585.1 Chloropsis cyanopogon | reverse complement strand
AGCATGTAGACAGGGCTGAGAGACAATATTTACACAGTTTCATTTTTTAGAATGGGTAAGAAAATAAGATTTGCTCTACATTTTCCTTATCATTTCAGCAATACTCAAGGATCTGTGGTTACTAGCAGGCAAAGATTCATTCTTAAAGGCAGGTGGATAAATAAATAAATGGTGAACTTCTTGGTTAAGACAGTCTTCTAAACAATACTGTGTTTTGTAAATTTTTTTCCAAATATTGGTCAGATAATTCTGAGCTCAGATTTATATGTTACAAGGCAGAATTGAGCTAATCCAAAAAGGATGCTATATTAAGATACGGTTTTCATAAACAAAAGCTGTTTTAATTTCATAAAGACTTTCAAACAAAAATGTATCCAAGCCTCCTACTGTACCTGCCTACTGCAGGGTTTTTTTTTTCTCACTTCCTATATAGTACCTATTATGAAATGTCTCTAGAAAGTCAATACATTAGCCTAAATGGACAAATCCCTGATCCAGTAAAATTATTTAAATACCTAACGCTATTTCAACATTTCTGGTTTTGTTCTTTTCTTGGTGGCATTGGTAACTATTAAAAGATGGTAATTAGGCTTAATTATTCTCCTAAAGAAAGATTGTTTTATTCTTTTAGTAAACTTTGAAGATTCCACCACATCAAATTCAAGTGCAGCCTTGACTGTCTTATTTGTCGTGGCAAAATAAAAATGCCTTTGAGATCGTAGCATTCACAGCAGAAAGGAATTTGCAATCACTTGATCTGATTAATGTTCTTCACAGCTGAGGCTATTCTATATCAGTCTTAGTGATACTTGATAGATTACTTATCTGCAGAACAGCTCACTATTATTATGACTATATTTATCCTCTGTCCTATGAGTTCTGATTTTAACAGAACCATTCTGTCTTCATGATCAGTTTGCTAGTATTTAGTTGTAGAACTTTTTTTAGTTTTGGTGTTGGGTTTGTTTTTCCCTTTTGAAACTAAATAGCTGAACTTCAAGTTCTGAAATAACTTGCTTACAGTGTCCTGTAGTTGCTTAAAAACTGTTTATTTGTTCTACTGTATTATGATTTGGTAAAAATAGATGATTGTAAAAAATGCAAACTTCTACTATGCTCATTGCATGTTTTTTAATCGGATGGCACACTATACTCAAAGTCAGAACTTTATGTTCTGTAACAGTTTGCTTTCCTATCCTCCATGGTTTTCCACTTCTTTCCCTCTTTAGCTAAAACAAGTTGAATCTCACAACACAATAGTGCTTCTTTTTTTGTGTGTGTTATAAGGACTAAAAAAATAATACATTTAATTCCAGAAATATTAGCAAATGCTTTGTAGTCATGACAAATAGCAGCAAAACCTGTTCATGGGAAATGCTACCCTGCCCTTAAAGTGGAATTGCCTTAGTCAGCTGTACTCCAGTGGATTGGAATTCTGAAAGCAACTGGACTGGGTACTTCACTTGGGGCCAGGCAGACACTATGAGTTGTGTCTAAAATAAATTGTTTGGTTAATTTGAAATTTCTGGTCTGATGACTTGTTAGGCTGGTACTAGGAGCAGGAAAAGTTCTCCATCTTTAGTCTAAAGCAAAGGATAAACATGGAGGATGGGGAAGCAAAGTATCTCAGAATATAAAATTCTTACTTTGAGTATAGGGTATTGCCAGATTAATTAGCATACTATATGAGGGGGAAAAAAATCCCCAAACATACTGCCATGTATCAAGAGCTACATCTTTGCAACTTTCTCTATCGTAAACTTGTAAGACCCCTGTTGTTCTCCCTACTTTGCATGGAAATAAAATTGAAACATTTTAATATTAATAGATATTTTCAAAATTGCTTAAATCTATTGGATTTCCATTAACTTCTAGAGGCAGATTTTAAAAACTCTACAAGGACTATCTACCAGGATTCAGAACAGCCTCCAAGATCATTCCTGCTGTGGAGCTAAGGGCCTTTTCACCCACTGCTCAACAAGTTGAGCAGAACTTCAGCTGGTTACAGGGTCCCTTGCTTTGTTTATCAAGGGGGGAGCTGTCCTTGACAGGCTCACCCAGAATGAACTCCTCACAAGGGACAGGGACAAGTGCCATCACATCATCACCAGGGCCAGGCTGTGGTTCTACAGAGACAAGATAGTGTCCTGGCCTTGAGCCGGGAAGGTGCCCCAACTGAGATTTACTGGGGAGAGTGATGTGTGTTGTCCTCAGTGCCCTGGAAATTGTGAGATAACCCTTTCTTTTGGATGCTAACTTAAACTTCTAAGTGAGTTCTACCTGTGATCTTTATCTTGCTGCTTTTCCATGTACCTTAGTTATTCTCATCTATATTATTTTAATATGCAGTAAGGCAAAATAAATACTGCATGTAATTGGCATCGCATGTGTTATATTTTGTATAAATGGCACTATTTGGAAAGTTATCAAAAAGCAACCTAGCAAATTTTTGGATCTGTTTTGATCCACGACTATTAATTGTTTTCCTTTATGTATAATAAATTCCATTGAGAATTGTAAGGGTAGTATTTTGTTATTTAATATCAAAGGCAGAAGTGCATGTTTATTCATGCACTTCTCAGTGTTTGTAATGATCCACTGCTAGCATTTTAAGGAAAGATTGCCTGTTTGTTGCTTTTTTTTTTCTTCTTCCTTCTATGTCTGTTTTGAGGCAGCCCTATTATTGTCATCCCTAATGCATACAGAACCTTTAGTTCAGGTCTTCATCACATAAAGTATTTCTATTGTAATCCTTTGTCAGGGAGATGTTTTTATCAATCCTTGTAAGACTTCAGGCTATATAGAAATGCTGCTATTTGAAATTAGACTAGCACAAGATTAAATCTGAGAAAGATTAAATCTCAGTAGCATGGGCTTGTCTCTTATCCATGAATACATATCAAGTTTTGTATTGATGTAAAGTCTTCTCTGTAAAAATGTAAAACACGGTGTAGGACCTATCCTTAAAAAATACAAATGAAAATAAAATGAAGAAAAATACATAAATTCAGTTTTCTGTTCCAATGCAGGAATGCATTTCAATATGTGACTAATCACCATAGCACAAAAGCTCCAAATATTGTCTTACAGTAACTAGCATTCAAATTGAATATTTAAGGGGTTTTTTTTTCTTTTTTATTTGGTTTGGTTTAGTTTGGTCTGGCTTTGCTTTTGTTGTTTTGTTGTTTGCGTTTTTTTTGTCTAGTGTAATTTTTAATCTTTTTTTAAAATTTTCTTCACTTTTCTAATTGGTAGAGACAGTTAAATTCATGTTCATACAAAAACAATCCACAAATGGTCAAATAATATTGTGGAATTTCATTTGGTCAAAGCATTTATGAATTTGTTTTTTCTTGGTCATGCTTGGGGTAAAAACCCAAGCAGATAAGATGTAACAAGTTTATAACTTTATTAATTTAAAATAGTTGGGAGAAAACAGCCAAGAAAAATTTATAGCTTGCACAGACATATTCTTTCATTTTGCAAAGCAAATTAATTTTTAAGTTCCATGTTCTTGACCTTGTTTTTTCCTTATATTGTTTATCAATAGTGCTGGGTTCATTATAATTACTCTTGACATGATGGGAAAGGAAATCAGGGTGGTTTTCACTTAAAATAACTATAATGAAGTTATTCCCTTAATTTTTATAGGTAGTATTTATCTTTTAATAGTCAGACTTCACTGCTACAAAAGTAGTACTACAAGGTGTCTTCCATGCACCATTCTTCACCACCTGACAGAACTGCTTTCACAGCACAGGCAGGCATGGCTGAAATATAATTTATTTCACAAAAAAAAAAAAAAAAAAGGGGGAAATTGTTAAAAAAAAAATTTACTCTCTTCATGAGAAAAACATCTTAGACTCAGCAGGCTACTTGGAACAGCTTGTGTGTCATGTGTCCTCCCCTCTCCAAGGCAGTATTTCTCAAATTCTCAAAAACAATTCACTTTCTTTATGAAAGGCTGAGAAAACACTTGAAGAGGAAAAACCTTTTTTCTTTCAGAAGCCTTTCTAATGATGGAGAAGATTTGTCAAGTGAACATGAACAAACAAGAAGGCAGAGGACAAAAGACATGTATTCATGAAGCTCAGAGAAGAAGTAGGGAGTGACTGAACATTGCAAAGAAAATTGAATTTATGCCATCACAAAAGGGACTAGAAGGTGGCCTTTTTTTCAGATAACCTGCTATATCAGAAGTGTGGATTTGCTGTTTTTTAAATGGCCTTCTCTGAGTTAATGAAAAATGTTTGATTTTCTTCCTGAGCTGGTTATACCAGCATTGGGAAAATGCACATACATCTCAGCCCAACACAGATTATCAAAACAGTGAAATCAAAATCAACTCTGAAAAAAGCAAAGGACTTGAGCTGGCTTCAACCCATAGATTCCTTTCTTGTAATTGGGGAGGCTCAGCATGGAAAAATTAAGCGTATAAAAACTAGGAAAAAAGGAAATATGAAAAAGGTAGAAGGGCCAAGTGACCTGGGATAGGTATAGACAGTTTGCATGCACGAGGGGGTTAGAAAAGCCAAAACCCATGTGAAGTTCAATCTGGCAAGGAGCATGAAAGGCAGCAGCTTTTGCAAGTAAATCGGTAGAAAAAGGAAGACTAAGGAAAATATGGGCCTGCTGCTGAATGGGATGAGGGGTCTGGTGACAAAGACAATAGGAAGTGCCAAAGCAGTCAATGCCTTCTCTGCTTTTGTCTTCACTGATGAACTTCATCTTTGCTGTAGAAAATTTTGAAGCAAAGAAAACATTGCTTCTCAGTGGAGAAGGATCATGTTAGGGTACATTTCAACAGACCGGATGTGCACAAGTCCAGGAGACCTGCTTTTGGTCACACACAGCTGCTAAGAGAGCTGGCAATGCCATAGGCCATGATCCACAAGGGTATTTGGAAAGTGAGACTGTCTGCTTCACTGAGATTATCCAATCAAGGATCTTTCAATGCAAAGGGGATAATAATTAAAGGGATAAGCAAAACCACAGAGAGGTAGAAAGCTGAAAGACAAGGGATAATGTAGACAATGTTAAAGGCCAGAAGTCTCCACCCAGTAATTGATGAGCTGTAAAGAAACTGCAGACACAGCTATGGATAGGACAAAGGTGATTTTGCAACTGATAAGAATGAAGGAAGGAAAAAAAACCAAGAAACATGAGGATAGTTGATGGGGGCAGCTGCGGGCCTGTGCAAAACTTAAAAGTGAATGTTTAGATTAATGTGACTGGGGAAAAAACAAATTGGAGAAAAGGCAAAAAGGGGTAAAAAACATGCCAGTCATGCTGTAGCCAGTCAGTTTGTCTTTTCGCCTTTCACATAATCACTGCAGTATTTCCTGTCTTCTTATTGCATCTCTTCTTAGCTATCTGTGTGTATAATCTCATTCTCTACTTGGCGTGTGTGGGAATGCTTTTAGGACTAAGTGCTAGCCACGTGGGAGACCAGTGTGAGTGGATATGGAACACCAACAGGAAATGGAGGTGATCCCAGGCGTGTGGTGTGAGCACCAGGAACAAAGTGGTTCTCGACATTGGTAATTGGAGATACCAAAGCTTCTCTCTGAACATGTCATTGTTGCATTAAAGGTATAGAAATTTGGCAGAAGATAAACCCTGCTTCATTCCAGCTAGTCCTTGGAGATGAGAGGGACAGGCTGTGGCTGGGCTTAATTCCGATTATAGCCAATTCAGCAATACAAGTCTGGTCATGTTCAATAAGAAATTCCATGAGAACAGATTCACAAATAGTGCAGTTTCAACATTATAGATCTGGTGGCATTCAATACGTACTTGTGTGATCCCAGATTGAATAGTGATGATAAATAGTGTGATTTGCCAAGCCAATACTATAGCTCTGACTGAGTTCAATAAGAATATACACATCCAGAGTAATGCACAGCACAGTCTATTGGAACAAAAGGGAAGCAGGTTCAGGATTGCCAGTGATAAATGCACTAACTACAGAGTGCTAATATGTGTTGTAACAGAAACTAAATTATCAGAGATCCATTAACACTGTAGGTGTCCCTGGACTGGACTGTACTATCAGCTACTGGAATGAGTCGAGGTCTCAGGTTCAGCTACTGAGAGGGACTAGGATGAGCGAGGCTAGTGAGGTGCTCAGTTACTGCAGGAGGAATAGGTAGGACCAGGAGTAAAAGCCTATAGGCCTGGTGCTGACTGATAGGGGAAAATGTCTGTACCTTCCCCACACCTGGTGTGCATTGGGTGTGCATGTTTATCTGACAGCAAGCTTCAAGCTGGAACAGCCAGCAAGTAGTGGTGGGTCTAGGTCTGTCATGGGGTATTCAGAAAGGCAAGGTTTCATGGTGTGCCAGGTGGACTTGCAAATGTAAAGGGCATGTGTGGCAAGCATGTGAGTGCTGCTTGTTCCTAGAGGGCACCAAGGTGGACCAGTTGGCCAGTAGGGAACCTGTGCAGTAGTTAAGAGGACCCATGATCTAGGCAGGGGTGCTGGGCAGAGGTGTACTGATGTTTGAGAGAACTGTGAATGAGTGTGCTTTGTGAGGATAATGAAAACTCGAAGATCTCACTCTGGTGAACAGATTTTCCATGGATGTTCTTCCCATAACAAAGAGTAACAGATCTTTATTGAAAAGTGGAGATGCTATTTTGTCCTGCTTACTGAAGCAGATTTTTCTTCCAGTGATCAACATTGATACAGGGCCTTGAGGGGAAACTGTGTGAGAAGCAGCTGGGGTCACTTGGTCTGTTCAGCCTGGAGGAGACTGGGGACAGGTCTCATTGCAGTCTACAACTTCCTTGTGAGGGGAAGAGGAGGGGCAGACACTGATCTCTTCTCTGTGCTGACCAGTGACAAGACCCAAGGAAATGGACTGAAACTGGGTTAGGATAGGTTTGGATATTAGAAAAAGGTTCTTCACCCAGAGGGGAGTTGATGACTGCAATGGGATCCCCAGAGAAGCGGTCACAGCACCAAGCCTGACAGAGTTCAAGAAGTGTTTTGACAGTACTCTCAGGCACATAGTGTGATTCTCAGGTATGATACTGTGCAGGACCAGGAGCTGGACTTGATGATTCTTGTGGGTCCCTTCCAACTCAGCATATTCTGTTATTCTGTGATTTTGATCTTGTGTCCCTGGTTTTAGATGGAATAGAGTTAATTTTCTTCCTTGTAGTTGGTACAGTGCTGTGTTGCATTTTGGATGAGAATAGTGTTGACCAGTGCTTGGGTTGTTGCTAAGCTACAAGTTCTTCCCCTAAGTCAAGGACTTTGTGGTTTTCCATGCTCTGCCACTGAGCAGGTGCAGAGGAAGCTGGAGGGGGAACATGGACAGGACAGCTCACGTGAACTGGTCAGAGGTATATTCCACACAGAATATTGTGCTCAGTACATAAACTGGGGGACTTGGGCAGGAGTCACTGATCACTGCTTGGAGGCAAGCTGGGCATTTGTTGGCAGGTAGTGAGCACCTGTATTATGCATAATTTGTTTTTCTTGGGTTTTATTCTTTCCCGTACTAAGACTAATATTGGTATTGTTATTAAAATTAGTATTATCAATATTATTTTTTTACTTTGTTTCAATTATTAAATTGTTCTTATACCAAGCAAACCAAGGTTTACTACTTTTTCCCCTGACTCCTGAGTCAAAGACAAACTAGAAAGTATGTCCTTGCAGCAAGGACAGTGAATGCTGTCCTGGGCTGCCTTAAGGAAGGTGCTGCCAGCAGATAAGAGGGGGATCTTTACCCTGTGGTAACTGTGCACTGGCACAGGTTTCACAGAGAGCTTGTGAAATGTCTCTCCTTGGAGATATTCAAAAGCCATTTGGATGTGCTCCTGAACAACTGGATCTAGATGTCCCTGTTCCAGCAGTGTTCTTGGACCAAATGACTTCTAGAAGTCTCTTCAAACCTCAACCATTCTGTGGTTCTATGAGTACAAAATCTTTGTGTTTTACTACATTGCAAAACAGATATTATATAAATGCAAGGCATTACATTTATATACAAATAAGCGTGTAATTAATTTACAATATATGTAAATGTAATATAGCATAAAGACAGCAATTTTTGGCCTCTTTTTATTATCATGTATTGACAAAGCCAGAAACAGTTGCAATACTTCAACAATAGCATATGATGAAGTAACTCATTTCATGTCAACCTCTAGAAAGCAGGTCTAGTGATACCTAAACATTTTAAGGGAATTTGGGTTTACTTCTGCATACGTTTGAACACATGAAACACAGTTTTGGAAGTGTTCTCAGTTCTACCACCTTCTCAAGTTAACAGCTCTGAACTGAGCAGACTATAGTGGGTTTCTGAGGGTGTTCATGCAATCCAAGGCAAGTAATCTGACATTTTACTTCAGAGTCTATATATGAAAAAAAGTTAATGTAAAAGAAACTAACTCATTTACTCTGTACTAAGTATTTACATTTTAGAGCGCAATACTATTGTCTCTTTCACTGAAAGGGAAGCTACCCCAAAAGAACACTTTCAAACCAAATACTTTCAAAGGAAAGATGACATATTGTACAAACATGATGACAACTGCACAAAAGATTTGTTCACTTTTTTAAAACATAGGGATTTCTTCTTACTCATATGTAGCAAACTGGGTGTGTCTCACCATAACTAAAATACCATTTGTAATTGGTGTTGTCCATTTGCTATTCTGATTCAATAACCTTGCATTTATTAACAGGTTTAATTTTTTTTTCCTTTAAATTAATAAGTATTTTTTTCAGCTAATCCCAAACTTCTCAATAGGTCAAAAATTCAAAACTAGATTACATGACTGTTGCTTCTGTTGTTTCCATTCTCTTATATTCCATGCTGTAAAGGGATTAGTTATGTATGCTTTTGTTACTGTTGAGTTACTTATTCTCACCAGTTTTGACTATTTTGGAAGTGAGATTAATTTTTTCAGTATAAATGCGGTGTAACATTTATACTAGTATTATGAATGTTAATGCAAAACTTGAATATTTTTAGCCAGATGTTTATTCTTCAAAACAAAAATGAAGAAAGAAAAATAAATAAGGGAAAAGAAATTCTGAAGCTCAAATATCTTCAGGCTTGGTGAGCTGAAGTAGAAGTTGTAAGGACATAAAAATAGAATTGAGAAAACATAGGTAAACTCTGTGTTTGAAACCTACCAATATCTTGAAAATAATTTAATTAGTTCTGAAGTGAAATTCCATTCTGAAAAATCGTGTGTACTACTTCATTACAGGTCTGCTCTTTGAAGGAAGCAATTGGCTTCCTTCGAGTCTGAATCTGGTTGCAGTTTTGGGTATTACATGCTCCTTCAACCACACTGTACACATCGTGAGTCAGACTTGACTGACTCTGGCTTTCACAGCCTCCCACCACAGTGCACACTCAGACTGTGGACCACTGAGCACCACTGACACACTGCTGTGACCTGCAACAAATAGCTTTGCCATCACACCGTGAAATCACTACCATGGTAAACTCACACATGATCCTCAGAGTATTTTAATCTTGTAGAACTGAAAAAGAAAATCTCTCAGAGAAGACCTAAACAGGATGATGTTCAGGGTGCACAACTTACTCTGAAAATCTTGGCCTGTCAACCAGTAATAGCTTTGTGATATAGTTTTCCTCAGGAATGTTAACGTAGGCTCTGCTCTTCTCTGTGTATTACACTCCTTCTTATGGTCAAGAGACATCCTACTTCTAGCCAAGCATGAATCCTTTTCAAGCATGAGATCACTCTCTTAAGCACTTGCTTTTTTCCTGATATATTCAGTATTCCCACAGCTTTGATTTGTTTCTCATTCCACACTGTGTGTTCTCACGAGTTGTTTTTCAAGGCACCAGTCTGGCTTTAAGGACTTCTAGAAGGTGGTGGTATACAGTGGAGGTAGGCAGCCTAAAGTGCAGAATTGCCTCACTTTACATGCTGGCAGATTTAGTCCTGCACTCCTACCAATGTTCAGCATTATGCAATATTGAAATTTTGACCTTCCAGTGAACATCTGTAGCAAGGCTTGTTGATATTAAATAGTCAGTGCAGAATTACTCATAAGTCAACTTCTTCCCACTTATCTATGCTTCTAAAAGGTACTTGTAGCTTTCAACATTGTTGCTCAATATCAGCCTTCCTTCTTTAAACTTTTTTACTGTTACTTGTCTCATTCAATTCTCCTTGTAAACAGTAATCATAATTTCATCATAATGCATGACTATGTTTGTTTGCAGAAACTTTAAAAAATTTCTCAGAAGTATCTCTTTTGAATGTACTGCAGTTTACACACATAAGAAGACTACTGAAGACTCAGGTCTCATCAGTGCTGGCAAAAATTATGGAAGGAAAAAGACAAGGTAGCATTTTAGATTTTCTCTATTTAATGTTGGTTAAAAAAAGACCAAGAACTTTCCTCTCCAAAATAACACCTATTTGAGAAAAAGCCATTAAAAGATTTTCCTTCTTTTTTCAGAAATAAATATTTATAAATGACTGTATTATATAAATGCCTGCAATCTTATGTGGCAAAACCTGTGATTCATTTAATTCTCAAGCTAAAGAGAACATAAAGATTTCTGTGAGGTTCTGTGAAGTGAATGAATCATTAAGAAAAGAATGTGTCATTTAGCCCATTTAAAACTTAGTGATGTTGTTACACAGAATGTCTTATCTTTAGACCATAATGTCACAACATTTTTTAACATTGATTTAATGGACACTTCAAAATCTTTTTGAAAATTGTTATACTCAGTCATCTAAAACCTGAATAGCTTGACTAAAAGCCTCAAAGTATTCTAAAAAAGTACAGTAAATTAGAAAAAAAAAAACCAAAACAATAAAAATGTAGCAATTCAAATTTGAATTAAAAAATTGACTAAAACATTATTTGACTATAACACAATTATCTATGATGGAAAGACATTTTCAAAAACAAAGATATAAACTTACTTTAATTTCTAAATATTAAACTAAGTTCATCCATATCAAGATTTCCTTTGACTTCCATTGCTCCATCAGAGGTATTCTTCTTCCACTATTGATATACAAACTGAATATAAACAACATTTTCTTATGTGAGATTCTGAAGTGCCTCTTCTATATATTTCACATTAGTGACATTTTTCTTCTCAGATTAACAGAGGATTTTTTGGGGTTTCTCTTTTTGTTTTTTTTTGGGGTTGTTTTTTTTTTTTTTTTTTTTTTAATTAAAGAGAAGTTTGATACAGGCAAAGTAATTTCTGGAAGACACAAGACTTTGACCTGATGGAGCAGTTCCCAACTTGTAAATCCAGGTCTGCATCTTGACCATTTGTAAATTTCATGATAGACATAAAGCCACTTACATTTTCTTATTGTACATAAAACTCATCAGAAGAAAAACTAGACCAAGGAAGGAGAGAGAGAGGGTTCACAACAAGAGATCTTTGATCATCATGATTATGAGACCAGGACTATTGGTCATAGAACAAAGTGTACTATGAGTAGTTTAGATGTAACCTTAGTAAAATGCCCTTAACTGTTCAGAATTAAAAATACGCAGTTAATTTCTTTGCACATTGTCTTTAATTTCAGTGTGGTTTCATGTGAAATATTGACCTAAAGTATCAAAGAAATAGTAATCTCCCAATTAAGAAATTTTTTGTCTGTTATGAAAGAAAGTTACTGCAATATTCCAAATAAAAATTGCATTATTAATGTATAGAGAATGATGTTTCTGAAGAACTTACAAAACTACTAATTTTTTTTTTTTTGTAATTAAAGAGATACACAGTTTCAAAGCAGGGTGTACGTATTTGCTTTGTCATCTGAATTGTTCCACCACTATAGATGCTTTTATGTAGCAGCTCTGTCTCCTTATTCATTTACTAGCATTTTTTTAATAGTATGCATTCAGAACACTGAGAAGATATGCAATGCAGAAATTATAAGCTAAACCCCAGTTATTCAAAAGATATTAAGCCTCTCAAGTTTATACCACATGTGCTCAATGTTGCATCATGAGCACAGAAAGGGAATTCTTCCTCTCATGTTTCCTTTCACCATTTCATGCTACTTCAATTATGGCACCAATTAGATTTATAGACAATAATAAGAGATGATGTAGTGGGTTGACCCTGGCTGGATATCAGGCACCCACCCACCTCTCTCTCACTCCCCTCCACAGCTGGATGGTGGAGAGAAAATATAACAAAAGTTTCACGGGTTGAGGTAAGGACCAGGAGAGATTACTCATCAAATATCGTCACAGACAAAATAGGCTCAAATTAGAGATATGAAGTGAATTTATTGCTAACAAAATAAGAGCAGGATAATGAGAAGTAAAAACAGACATTAAAAACAACTTCACCCCCACCTCTCTCTCCTTCCCAACTCTACTGCCTCCCCCAGCAGCTCAGAGAGACAGGGAATGGGGGTTATGGTCAGTTTATCACCTCTTGTTCCTGCCACTGCTCAGGGAGTGGAGTAGTTCCTCTTCTCTAATGTGGGATTCCTCCCACAGGAGAAAGTTCTCCATGAACTTCTCCAATGTGAGTCCATCTCAGACCAACCATTCTCTGCAACCTCCTGCAACATGAGTCAACTCCAAGGACAATAGTAGTTTTTAAACCTCTGCAGTGTGGGTCACTCTTCCATGGGGTGAAGTTCTTTAAGGACAGGCTTCTCCAGCATGTGTCCACCATGGGGCCACAAGTTCTACCAGAAAATCACTCCAGCTTGGCCTTCTTTCTCCACATGTCTTCAGGTATCTGCCAGGAGCCTATTCCACTGTGGGCCTCCCACAGGATCACAGCCTCTTCTCAGGCACCCCACTTGCTCTGGCATGGGTTTCCTCCATGGGCTGCAGGTGGATGGCTGCATCCCTATGGCCCTCCATGGGCTGCAGGGGCACAGCTGCTTCACCATGGTCTGCATCAGAGGCTGCAGGGGAATCTCAGCTCTGGGTCTGGAGCACCTCCTGTTCCTCCTTCACTGGCCTTGGTGTCTGCAGAGCTGTTCCTCTTGCACATTCTTACTCTGCTCTTCTCTGGACATGATTATATCTGCTTAATAATATTTTTTTTCTTAAATATGTTACCACAGGAGAATTACTATTATCTTTAGTTGGCCCAGCCTTGACCGGCAGCACATCCATCTTGGAGCTGACAGGGACTCTGCTGGATATGGTGGAAGCTATTGATAGCTTCACACTGAAGCCATCCCACAGCCCCCCAGCTACGAAAATCTGGCCATACAAACTCAATGCAGATACTAACTTAAATTCTCCAGACTTCTTCAGGTTCACTGAGGTGCTACAGTAAGTTCATTGAAACACCATGAGAAAAAAATGGTTGTAGAACAAATAAATTAGGATTCTGCTTGAATTCTCTTTAGTGATTTCAGTCACCAGTGGCAATAAAGAACATAAGGAAACTGGTCTTCCCAGTTCGTAGCAGTTTTTCACTAGCGCATACTCCTTGCTAATATCGAGAAGCAGCTAGTAGAATATTTGCTTCATAAAGGTTAAAGAGAATTAAGATATGAAACTAACATGAATAAGAACATGAATAAGAAGACATCCCGTTTATGGAAAACTGAGATATCCAAAATTTTCAATAACAGCAAGAATTTACATTGGAAAACATTTTCATTTTTGGTGCCATTAAAAGCAAATCATAGCATTTATTTACCTATTTATTTAATAATCTGTTTAGTCTAATTATGCCCATTGAAAAAGTCTGAATTGTTCTTAATTATAATAGGTTTCAGCAAATTTAATCAGTGGAATATTATCTGGTATCTATAATAGCCATGTTCATTCTAATCACATTAGCCTGTTAGCTGCTGCATGTTCCAAAATGCAAGTTAGTGGAATTCGTTTTATTTACATAGTATGCTGCAGATTAAATCCATGCTGATGTAGGCCTCTTTTTTTTTTTTTCAAACTCTTATTTTAATTCTCATTACAAAATGAAAACACACACAGAACAAATCTTTCTTTCTTTGCCATATATAATTAATTAATCACTTCTATTGGTTTTATTACACTAATTACTAGATATTGTGTCAAAAACTTTAAACCATTATTCTCTCAGATTTTTGTTTTGACATATCTTCTTGGGACAAAGTATTGAGTTTACCAACTAGCATCTCAGTCCCAAATGAGGTTTGTAGATGCGAAGGGAGTGTAAACATTTACAGTCATATTATCTCAGTAAGAAAAATAGAATTTATACACACACATATCTGAGCAATGTACACAGTTGGAGAAATTGCTTCCTATCAATATTAAAATTTATGCCCTGTTCTTCATCTGTTTATTTACAGAAATTAAAGAGCAGGAGTGTTAGGTAAGCTTTTCTAGGAAGAAACATTTTAAAACATCTGATTTGGGGTCTGTAGTATTTTTATTTTGTTAAGTAGCAACTTCTATAAGCTAGCATTATTGATGATGAATACTATCATCATGAGATTGACTTGTTTGGAGTCTCTCTTTTATTTAATCTCTCCCAATCTTCACTGCTAATGTTAAATTTATTTTAACAAATATTTTGTATGAATTCTAATAATATTATTTCTAAAAAACAGTGTATGACTGGTGATTTTTATTGCACCTGTCCATTTATCATCATGCTATTATCATACTGCTTGTGCTCATTCTCACATTGTGTGAATTATCTCAAGAATTCTACAACTTTTTCATATGATTCTGACACTTATTTAGCTATTATTTTAGTTTTAGGAAGAAGTAAAAGCATTTAATCATTGTGCTTCTTAAAAGCATGAGATTTACATTTGGATCTATTTTCAGTTTCTCTTGGGGTTTGTAGGTGGTGCTCTCAGTCAAAGGCAAAGAATTACCTGACAGTGACTACACCCATATCATACTTCTTCCACAAGATAAAAACATCACATGTGTGATGTGTGTGCTTCTGTGTGATTTTTAGTCAATTCATAAAAGAAGCTGGTAGGACTCCTTGGCAGACTGGCTCTGGACATCACCTTACATTGAAAAAATAAAAACATGAAGGGACAGTCAATGCTTTTCAATGAACCTGAGAGCCTTTAGGTCATTGCATTTGTAGTTGACTGAAAGATTACACATTGGCTTTTTATCCAATTTTTAAAATGTGCCTGCAGGACTGAGATATTTTTATGGTCAGTGTGAATGGGAAGAGGAAGACAAGAACAACAGAGCAAAAAGTTTGCTGTCAGGAGGTGTCCTGCAACATCAAGTGCAGTGCATAAAAGGGACTTGTCTGCTGAGTTGAAGAAACTTGTACAAGCTTTGGATTTCTAATAGGGCTTTAGTACTGTATGGCTAAAAGCAGACAATTTTGCTATAAACATGAACTTCAAAAGAGGTCTTTCAATCCAATAATGTCAAAAGAAAATATGAAAAGACCAATTTATGCAAATTTTGTGCATTAAACAATTTAAAATAATGCAGGAGTGTTGGCTGTGACACAGCCAGAATTAGTCTATATAGTTGTGGATTTCTAAAACAGACTTTATCAATCACTTCTTTGTATGTTGCATTAGCTGCCCAGTTTGAATTAAGTAACATTATAGACTTACAAAATCAGGTCGAAAGACTCTTTTTTACGTGTTAGAAAGTCAACTACTCTCAAAAGTTAAAGATGTTACAATTATGATTCTGTTTATAGCATTATTTGGTCCTTCTGTGTACATATGGTCTGTAATCAGATCCCCTCATATGCTTTTTCTTAGAAGCTGTCAGCATCATTTTGTATATGGAACCAGCCATGCTTACTTAGAATGCAACAACTCAATAATTTCCTTTCTTTTCCCTGATAAACATGTGCCTTATTTATGGCACAATATTCAAAGCAGATTCAGAAAACAGGAATAATTCCTACTGGAATTTTTCCATGTCCCCTTTAGAATAATATGCAACATTAAACACTAATGAATGCATGGTAATGGCATCCTTCTGAGATAAGTATGCTTCACTCTCTCCATTGTACACGCAAGAAACAAAGGCCCAGAGATATTACCCTCTGCTTTAGAATTTATTTTGAGAGACATGATCTGATTTTTCATATTTAAAAAATCCAAACTACTGCACTGTAATTTAACAGCTTAGAGTAGAGAAAAAAAAAAAATTACTTAATTACCAGCTCTGACTATGCCTTTTGGCAACAAGGGTTGTAAAGAATGGACTGAGCTCTAGAATCTGAGATAGCATTAATCTCACATGTACATAAAAGTGCAGATCCAATCCACTACCTGGAACTAATTTAAAAGTCCAGCTCAGTGGAGCTTTGGGGACTGACTGTGACTCCTGAATACAGTTCTTAAGTGATATTTGAAATATCTTAGGATGCATGAGGTCTCACCTCATGANGTGTGAGTTTTCTGGGTGTTTAAAGGTGGAGAACTTATTCTCTACAATATGCCTTAAAGAAATGTGCCACATTGAAGTAGAGCTGCTTGGGTTTTTGGTGGGAGTTTTTGGAGANTCTGACTATGCCTTTTGGCAACAAGGGTTGTAAAGAATGGACTGAGCTCTAGAATCTGAGATAGCATTAATCTCACATGTACATAAAAGTGCAGATCCAATCCACTACCTGGAACTAATTTAAAAGTCCAGCTCAGTGGAGCTTTGGGGACTGACTGTGACTCCTGAATACAGTTCTTAAGTGATATTTGAAATATCTTAGGATGCATGAGGTCTCACCTCATGAGACATATCCCTAGAAGCCATATGCCTGTCTGCATTGGCATCTGGAATCCAGAATGGATTTACAAGTGTATCTCAATGTCATTAGACACTCCTGAATATACAAGACTGAACCCCACCCTCATTCATATTTGGGGGATGCTGCAGAGCTGTTATTTCATCCTAAAAATTGAATAATTGAATAGAGTATCTCTTCAGCAGGATCCAGATGACTGAAACTGTATGTCCACTGATGAATGCATGATGATGAGGTTTTCCTATTTGGTCTGCTTTNTGGTTTTTTGGTTGGTTTTTTTTCCCTTGAAGTGACCAATATTTCATTATTCAGCTGTATTTCTCTCAGTCACATTCCTTCCTGATTGTACGTCCCCATTTCTGTGTTATTCTACACACACACTGATGCACTCTTTCAGATTCTAAACCTTATTTAAACTCCAGTAAAATCTACTTGACACCACACCAACCTACTCTTAGCATATATTTTGACTTATTTGCCCATCTAATCCTTGTTCCACTGAGCTGTTCTGACCTTTTGTTTCAAGTTTTTGCCTCAGGATACTCCCTTTTACTCTACGTCCTAGGTTCATTATTGGATTCATGTACTTTATTCTTTCTTCCTGTCTTCTCCTGGATCTTCTTGGAGATTGAGAAACATAGTTTCTGTCTTCAGTATTTTCTACCTTCAACATTGTGTTATCTCTTCTTTCCACTCTGAGTAACTATGGAAAAATTAATGAAATAACAAGGGCTAAGTGCTGAAAGTCGTGTTACCCTAATCCCTAATGATGAATGAGAAAGAGCAAAATAGTGCTAAATATGGAAGTTCTTTCCTTACTCTCATTCCTGGATTCCTGTAGGCTGGTATTTTCCAGTTTTTACTTGTAGGCTGGTATCTTTTCACAGGATACCTCTGACATGGAGCTTCTCAGGCAGAATGGCCTAAAATTGGTTGTTTTTAACATGACACGTTATTCTCAAGTAAAATGTTAATTATTTGATAAATACTGTCAGTTTTCACATATTTCCACATCTGATGCCAGAA
>WEZZ01038938.1:0-21472 GCA_013400585.1 Chloropsis cyanopogon | reverse complement strand
GGCGTTCCTGCGCCGGAGGACCCACCGGGACCCTGACCCGGGCTGGCCGGGACCGGAGCATGCTCGGCTCCAAGGAGGAATGCCCGGCTCGGGAGCCGCCGGTGCAGCCGCATCTGCTTACCCGGTCCTTCGGGGGTTCGCGGCGGGTACTTGGCGGGTTGGATTGCGCTGAAACACCGCGTAACTTTCCCCCCTTCCCCCCATACGTGGGGCTTGTCGTTTGAAACTCGCTATTTTCCTCCCACTCGGAGACACCTGCTCGCAGGGTTTGCCGCGGCAAGGCGTGCGTTCGGGTGCCTCTCAGGCTCCATTTTTCTATTAAAAGCACTGACCGTAGTAGATCGGTTGAAGGTTTCGCTGTTGCTGCTGTTCAGACAGGTGAAGCACTAGGAATGACTCGGGTGTGCGGTACTGTACAGTTAAACCGTGTGGCTTCTGCTCGCAGTTACCTTCTTGGTCTCTTCATTCTCTAGCTAGTTGAGCCCCTGCCCTTGTTCTGATATCCTGGAGTGCTTGGTCTGCCAAGCTGGGGTGCCCTGTTGCACATTTCTGCTTGAGTTTTGAATTGTTTGAGATGATTAAGTGGAGTCAAGTATGAGAGGTTTTGCTTTTCTTTTCAATTTTTGCTGGATCTCTGTAAAATATGTGAAGCTCTCTGATACCGTTCCCTGGCCAGCTGAAAAAAGGTACATTTTTTCAGAATTATATCCATTCGCTAAGTTGGTTGGCGTAAAGAAGGAAAGCTTTTCTGTTGGTGAAGCTGCTGATTAGCACTCATGTTTCTCTCTCTCTGCTTAGATTGAGCGATTGGAAGTCAGCAGCTTGGCGCAGACCTCCAGTGCCGTGGCCTCCAGCACTGATGGCAGCATCAACACAGACTCTGCTGATGGGACCCCAGATCCGCAGCGGACAAAAGTGGCCATCACACATCTGCAGCAGAAGATACTGAAGCTGACAGAGCAGATCAAAATTGAGCAAACAGCCCGTGACGACAACGTGGCAGAGTACCTGAAATTGGCCAACAATGCAGACAAGCAGCAGAGCGCCCGCATTAAGCAAGTGTTTGAGAAGAAAAATCAAAAGTCAGCCCAGACCATCTTGCAGCTGCAGAAGAAACTGGAACATTACCATCGAAAGCTGCGAGAGATTGAACAGAATGGGATCCCTCGGCAACCAAAGGACGTCTTCAGGGATATGCATCAGGGTTTGAAAGACGTTGGAGCAAAAGTCACTGGCTTCAGTGAGGGAGTGGTAGACAGTGTAAAAGGTGGGCTTTCCAGTTTCTCCCAGGCCACACATTCAGCAGCAGGAGCTGTGGTTTCCAAACCCCGGGAGATTGCCTCTCTCATAAGGAACAAGTTTGGGAGTGCCGACAATATTGCTAATCTGAAAGACTCCTTAGAAGAAGGCCAGGAAGATGGGACAGGTGGCAAGGCTCTAGGTGTTATTCAGAACTTTCAGTCAAGTCCAAAATATGGCAGTGAAGAGGATTGCTCCAGTGCCACATCAGGCTCAGTGGGAGCCAACAGTACAACAGGTGGCCCTGTGGGAGCTTCCAGCTCCAAAACAAACACTCTGGATATGCAGAGCTCAGGGTTTGATGCAATACTGCATGAGATTCAAGAAATTCGAGAGACACAGGCAAGACTGGAAGAATCATTTGAGGACCTTAAGGTTCGCTACCAGAGGGATTACACGTTGATAATGCAGACCCTGCAGGAGGAGCGGTACAGGTATGTGCTGTGGTACTTAGTTTGACAATCCAATGCTGTGATTGCAAACCACCAGAGCTGGGGATGGTAGTGCTCAGCAGGCTGTTCCCAGCAGCCTGATTCAAGTGGATAGTTCCGTGGTTTTCTCAGGACTTTTCCCTCCCAGTTCTGCCTTTTATAAATATTGCTATCTTGCTGCTCACCTCCCTCTCTGTACAAGAAAGAGATTGTAAGGAAAAAGGTTATTTCAAAGTGTTTTCAACATAAAAAGTGAAGCTGAAGCTGTCTAATAAGGTGTCCCAAACCCAGGGGTACGTTGATGCAATTACTGTTATCAGACAGTGCTTTGCCCTGCAAAAAATCCTGAAAATGTTTGGATCAAAGCAAATGACAGGGAACTAATGTGGACACGACTTGACCCTGCCTTCTCCAAGACTCAGATCCATATCTACCAGAGAAAGAAATATTCCAGCTTTCTTCAGGTTCTCTAAAAAGACATGATCTTGCCCATGTGCCAAAACTAAGATATCCCTTCCCTTCTCTGCTCAGTCCACAGTGGCAGCACTCAGGGAAATGAAGTTGAATTAAATGTCAGATACTGACAGTGCTCTTGTTGTGGAGATTACAGGGCTCTGGAAGCAGGTAACCCATGTTTCTGTCAGCCTTGCCCTCACTGGAAGGAATGGAAAGGTGGAGCAGTTGCTGCAGTACTGCTGATCCCTGATGAAGTCACAGGGGAGAGGTGACAGTGGCCTTCAGTAAGGCAGCCTGGCCAGCTGTCCCCACCTCCCTGCTGAGGAAAGCTGCCCATGGAGATGTGCTGAGGGAATACTTCCCTTTCCTTGCTGGGTGGGAGAGGCTCTCTGCAGACTGCCCTGTGCTGTCTAGCAGAACACCTGACACCCCCCCAACACATGCTGGGAGCAAGGGCTTGACTCCAGGCTCTGAAGGGAAGAGTTACTAGCTGCCTTCTGCAGGCATCCCTGCAGTCTTTAAGTAACAAGTGCAAAGCCTAAGCCCTCCTTTTGGTGAAGGACAGCAGGCTGATGTCATGAGGTTCTTTATGGCCTTCATGACTTTGCCAGGGTGTAAAACACAACCTGAAAGGCACAGCAGAGCTGCTGGGGGTGTGTACAGTCTTGCTGAAGTGCCCTGTGCCACTTGCTGCACTGGTTTGTGCAGCATAATGTGGAGTTGCCCTACAGCTCTTTAGACATGCTGATGCCAAATCATTGGAAAAAACTCTGGAAAAGGCTAGCCTGCTAGGATCTGGTGGAGACAGCAGGCTCTCAGTGTACTTTGCAGAGCTTGGGCAAACAAAGCCAGACCAACACCACTTTCTAATCCTGCTTTGCAACAATCAGCAGTTTTAGTGAAACCAGTGACCAGCACAGCAGCTTTGGTTCCTAGTGCCTCAGTGTCATCAAGTCATCCCAAAGCAACGTGGAGCTGGATCTTCTGCTCTGCAGCAGAGAGGTGCTGTTGTCTGTTGCTGTGTAGGTTGTTGCTTCACACATACAGCAGCAGCCATTCATGGTGGAATGCTAAAGGCAAGCACTGCACAGCTGAAGGAGGGGCCTGAAAGTACAGTAGCAGAGCTTGGGTACTGATGTGTGCTGTCGGTCCCGTGCTAGCGCACCATGGAGTCACATCTGTCACGTGCTGTTAACCTTTGCAGAGCGCTCCCCTGAGGTCAGCCCAGACCCCAAGCAGCCTGGAGTGAAAAGCAGGGAGAATCTGCATTTGGCTTATAAAAGCTTAAGATGGTAATTTAGACCTGTCATTTGGAATGTTGATGCAAATTAACTAAAGGTGTGACCTTTAAAGAGGACCAGTTAAACCACACTCAGTGCCCTTGTCTGTGTGGGTAACTGCATGATCAGCAAGAGCTCATGAGTTAATCATGGTTAGATGACTACAGGACTGTACAAATGTAGATTCTTGGTTGTATAGCTTCTGTATTTTGAACTGTCACAATGATAAAAGCCAACATCACCTTAGAAGTGGAAGGTGGTGTGATATGTGCAAAGGGCAGAGGGTGCTGCTGCCTTGGCAGGGAGGGGTGGCACCTGTTCCTCCAACTGGAACCTCTCTTGCTCCTCAGCCCTCTTCAGAAAAAAACTAAAAGAAGGGAAAGGAAGTTGTGGTTTAATGCTGGCAGGCGGGGGATTCAGATTAATAACAACTGGCTTTAAAAGTTGTTAATATCTCCTAACTCCGCTCTGTTTATGGGAAGCTTTCAAAAACAAACACAGAGATAAGTTGGAGCTTAAAAAAAAGTTTTTGGAGAAGTCTTCTGCTTGTCAGGTGACACTGAGTGTTTGCATTGTACCTGGAAGCTGGAACAAAGAACATGCCATGACATTTTCTCACCTGGTCTTAATCCATTTCCTCTTTCTTAAATCATTGCAGGTTCTGATCTTTTTTCCCATTTGTGTTTGTGCAGTTTCTGTTTATCAGCCATGGCTTGCCTCACAGGTTTTCCATGACCTCCTTCATCTCCTCCCTCCCCTCTCCCTGCTTCCAAATCTTGTCTATCACTCCATGTGGCTGCCGGTTTGCTAACCCTAGTCGCTGAGGCAGGGACTCACCTGTCCAGTTGCTCCAGTTCTCCTGCCCTGGTGCAGGGCTGGCAGCACCACGGCGAGGCCAGGGTGGGCTGTGCTGCCTGGCACGTGCTCCACTGGGGCTGAGCCACTGAGGAAGGAAGAGTCTGATGCTACTTGGCCATCATTGTTTTCTTCTGCACTGTGAGCAGGCACTGAAATGGCTTGTTGCTAATCTCATTATTGGAAGGTGGCAGTTGTTTACTGATACAAGCAGGGACTTCCTGTGCTATTGAGACTGAAATAAAGTTCCCTGCTGAGTATTTTCATCTTGCTTGTCCCTTTAGGAACCTGTTTGTACATGGCAAAACCATAAGCTCACATATTTGGAGTGTGGCCAGTCTAAGGTTTTGGGTTTCTTCCCAAGCCTGGCAGCCTTGGAAAGGGCATTTAGGTCTCTCATGCTCCTGTCAGAAGAAATCCTTCAGCCAAAAGGCTAGTCACTGGTGCTTCTATTTGTCTGGGTTTTAATGTAGTCTAATTGTCACCCTTCAGTCTGTCCTCATGATGTGTTTTAAAATAGATCAAAGGAGCTAAACCTCTGAGGTCTGGGAAGGTTGGCAAGGCTGTTCTGGAGTGTGGCCGGGCAGTGGAGGCAGCGTGTTGGGCCAAGTTGGTGCTCACCCAGCCAGGACAGCACCAAAACATCCCTGAAAGCTGTCCATCCTCCTTCCAGGGAGGCTTGGAGCTGCAAATGCAGGCATGTGTGCGGGTGTTGTGAGCGGCTCGTGAGGAGCAAGCTCTGTCCTTCGAGTAATCCTTCTAGGTAGAAGACTTGGAGCATACTGCAAATAACTTCTGGTTTTAGCTGTTTACTCCACTATTGGAAGCAGTGTGTTCAGTAGCATAAAGATGCATTTAGTGACAAATAAAGATTACGTGAAGGTTTGTGTGAAATAGCTATAAAAAGAAAAAGGTCCATCTTGAGAGACATCTGAGGACAGGTACTAAACTTCATTCACAGTCTACTGCAGACATCTTTGTAGTATTACTTTGATCAGAGTTCCTTTACTCACCATAGCACTGAGTGCAGATCAAATGCCTTTTTTATCACATCCCTCCCTTCCATGTGCTGTGTTAGCTGTGTGTTTTGCAGCTATTACTTTCAAATGCCTTAAAGCTTTTTAAAAATACGAGATGGTCATAATTGTGTTTCTGAGCCTTTTTCAGACCACTTTCTGGATTCCCATGCAGTGAGCCTCAGAAAACATGTGGAAATACAACACGGCTGTTTGAAATGAAATGTTCCCATATCCCACACTGGAGCTGAGCACCTCAGCTATTTACTGTGTCCGTAGGAACAGCTCTGATGATCCCTGTGATACTTGTGACAGGCAGCATTGGTCTGCTGCACACAGAAGTTTCTGGGCTGGAGCTTGTTCTTCTAAGGAGAAATTTCACACTTTAACGAGTAACAAAATAGTTCGTGAACTCCAAAGAGATGTTTTCCATTCATGAAGTGAAGTGGGATTTGATTATTCAGGGCACTGCTATATTCACAGACAAGTTTAATTTGTTCAGTAGACCCTGTCACTAGTGAATTAGAGGCATGTATTTCATCTTAACCCTCTTGACAGGTAGCCTATCCCTTTTATTTTGTAATACTCCCACTTAAATGCAAACCAGCTTTCAATAGGGAAACCCTGGTTCTGGGCCCTGTAAGTCACATAAACCCCTCATTGCTTTTTTAATTTGAACACCAGTAGAAAACATCTGGAAAAAAAAATTCCTAAATTGTAGATATTGGGACAATAAATGAAAAGAAGTTGAATGGAGGATGTGTCATTTCAAAAATAAGTCAGGGTAGGTTAGTGGGGACAGGGATGTGTTTTTTTAAATAACCCAGTTCTAGCAGTTGCCTGACACAGTGAGTTCTGGAAGTGAAGGTGATTCTTGGATGCAAACTGCAGCAGTTCTGTGGTTGAGCAGGGAGTGAAGTGTGGATTGGGAATGAGCTGGTTGTTCTGCAGTATTCAGGGCAGGAAGATTGGAGCCAACCCTTCTGCTAATCATGTTCTGTTTAAACTCTTAAGTATACAGATTAGCAGGGTTTCCTTATGTTTCCTGTAGATTGAGGAAGTTTTGAAGTTATTAAAATACAATTGTTTCTTGTTAGAGAACAGGATTTAAGCTACTTGGCAACAGCTGCTTTATGAAAAGTGTTTATGTGAGAGGAGGTTAAAAAACACAATCATGCTATTTTCAGAAATGCTTAAGTTTCTTTTTGTGTAATAAACACACTGGTGAATTTTGTAATATAGTAACAAACTGAATATATTTCAAGTAATTGATGTTGCCTTTGGGGCTTGGAGTGGGTTTAGTTGTGATTTTTTGGTTGTTGGCAAGTTATTGTCAGTTTTAATTTGTGTGGGAACAAAGGGCAATATTAATTGTCTGGACTCCTCCTTCATTAGCCAGTCTTCACATGGCCGTTCCCTTGTCAGTCTTGGGAAACCAGTTCTCTGGTGTGTCCTGGCACCGTCGAACTGCTCTTCTGGCACCTTTCTGGGCTGAGCCAGCTCAGCTGGCATTGTCTTGGTTTCACTGCTGGTTGACCACATGCGTTCTACTGCTGCAAATTGTCATGCTGTGTCTGACTCCTTCTTAGTTTAAAGTAATATTGCATTGGGAACATAAATGAAAATTCTTTTCATACTTGTCTATTAAAAACAAAACCCCAAGACTGTTTTTAAAGGCTAGCTTTTGACTACAGATTCTAAAACACCAAAAAAAAAAATATTGAAAAAAAACAAGAAGCAGGATTTGGGTCTTAGTTTCAGAACTTGCAATTAAATTCTTCATTCTAGATAAATATTGCTTATTCATCTTGTGGGGTTTTTTGTAGGAATTAAATTCAGTGGAGTCAGAAGAAAACCTAAATTTAAACAAGGAATTATCTCCGTGGTTAATTCCTTAGAAATGTCTTGGTTATTGGGATCAAGATTCAGATGATAAGGGCTGTGTGGTAAGCTTTTTCCATCTGTTACAATGAGTAGACAGTGGAAAAAGCCCAATGGCCACCACAGCTGTGCCTATACCTTTGTTACGATCAGAGCTACCATTTCAGTTAATTTAAAACTCTCTTAGGGAGAAGAGAAACTTTATCTCTCAGAATTGTAGTAACTCTGTTTAAGGAACCCTCTTCCTCAGGGCTCCTTCTGGTCCATTCACCAAGAGCAAACTGAAAAGTAAGCCTGCAGATTAGTCATTCACGTGTCCCTCTTACAAATAATATGATGGTATTTGCTTGTTAAGTTGCATCATTCATGGGAGATAAAGGAAGAACAAATCAAAGATCCATGTGACCTCATGCAGAGATCAGACAGCAACAGCATGATCTCTGAGGCATCGGTCACATGTCATTTCCGTGTAATTTTTATGCCCCTTACTGTCCCAAGTGTAGATGAAAATGCTTAAAAGTTTGTCGTATTAGAAGGGAACTGTTTGGTTTACACAGAAGTTTGGTGAATACCTCATTCTATTCTCATTCTCTCCTCAATTTCTTGCATCACTCAACAGTTACCATGTGTGTTTCTCCAGGTTAGGAACAGTATCACAGAGTTTACCTGGTAGGAAGGACTGATTCCCAGCAGGAGGGCTCAGTGCTAGAGTGTGCTGCGTGGTAACTGAGGCAGCCGTGCTGGTTTAGTACACAGGCCATGGTGTTCATTGCTTGCTTGTCACTGGTGTCATTTTGCCATCCTCTTCTCATTAAAGCCATTGTACCATGTGTTGTCATTTCTAGATGTGAAAGGCTTGAAGAGCAATTAAATGACCTGACTGAGCTCCACCAGAACGAGATCCTCAATTTAAAGCAGGAGTTGGCCAGCATGGAGGAAAAGATTGCCTATCAGTCTTACGAGCGAGCCCGGGACATCCAGGTGGGTGACAGAAGCAAGGACCCAAGTCCTGCCCTCTGCCTGCTCTTTCAGAAACTCATTCGCTTCTGAAGTATGCCTGCGCTTCAGTGTTTGATTTTAGTCCTTGTAGCTTTATTGCTAAACTGCTGCATTCCAAAAGGTCCTCATTCCATCTCTGACCTGTGGGTATCTCTCCAGATAACCTCCTCTGTAAAGCAGGTCTTTGTCCCACACAGAGGGAACCCACTGCTCAGCTGCAGCAGAGCAGGAGCCAGAGTTCACTTTGTGCAGGCTTTTGTATTAGATGCTCAATGGGCCATGACCCAAACACTTCTTTTACAGTAGAGTTCCTAGTACACAGGCCCTGGGGTTGTGTCACTGATTTTACAGCAATGGTCACATACATCTAAGGGAAAATGGCTTTGTGTGTGCACTGCATTGAGTCAGGAACAGTTCGTTCTGTTGGCTTTTAAGAAATAAGGTGTTTCTAAAATACAAGTTTCTTTTAGTATGTAAAAAAGGCTATGAAAAAGAGGCCTTGAAGTTGGAGGCCCTTCTACAAAGCAAAGCAGCTGCTGACCCTTACAGAGAAAGGCCTATTCAGAAACAAGTCTCTTGATTATTTTAAGTACTTGCTCTGGTAGTTTTAAGAGATATCTCAGTTCTGATTGCTGATGGGAGATAGTTGTAGTGTGAGCAAAGAGTTGTAGGTTAAGAGTTGTCCCTTTTTCCTGCCGAGGTACTTCAGCCAGGTGATTTCCTCTGAGGACCATGCAGGCTGTGTTGTTCACACACCAGCTGCAACTCCTGTTGTCAAACATTCTTCCTGGTCACTGCTGTTGGGGGCAGCTGAGCAATTCTGCCCTGTGCTTTCAGGGGTCTTAACCAAGGAGACACCCACATGTTTCATTGACCCCCCACAGACATGATGCAATGAGAAATGTAACAGGTGACAATCACCTTTAAGTTAAATTTAATCAGTGTCTGTGGACAGTGGTACAGTGGCCCCTGGCAGTGTAAACAGGAGGCTCTCCCTTGGGGGAGTGTTACAACTGTCAGGTTTTGTTCTCCTCTCTAAATTCAGTTGTCTGGAAGATTGAATTGAAGTGGGGATTTTTCAAAAGCTTTTTTTAAATCTCTATTTTATGATTCAGTGCTTTTAGTGTAAACTTAAAAGTTGGGACAGCCTATATTTCTCAGCACTGCTGGGGAAGAGGAAAGTGTTAAATTTTGTTGTGTGAAAAGGTTTTTAAGAGCATGGGCTGATGTTGCAGAGGAACAGTCCTGGTTCCTTTGTTGGTGATCAGTCTGGGAAGGACTGCTGCAGACTTGAATATCATATTTGCAGTTGGCCAGTGTGTTTGGAAAAAGTGACTCTGAGGGAAGATTAGTGGAACATACTGTAAGTTGGTATCTTCAAGAGCAGAAGTCTCTCTTGGTGTTAATTGCCTAAAAACCTCTCTCCTTCTCCCTAGCCCCCTGTGTTGCATGTCACCAGTGTTTTAGTGCAGGTTGGGTTGGTCTAGTTGGGGTTCAGCCCAGTGAAAAGGTCTGACAAATCCCCCCCCTGAGTCTTTGGGGCTTTGGAGAGGTGGATTTCTGCAGGGTAGTCTTCTCCTTTGACCTTTGATATTGCCTCTTCCTGTAGGCAGTTCCATAAATATGCTTCTTACCCTTCTAGATGTCTTTCCCCAGCCCTCACAGAGTCGCCTGTAGCTGTGCCAGTGCCACAGCTTGCTGCAGTCTGGAGAAGATGCCCTTCCTGCAATGGCAGCTGTGCAGTCCCAGCCCTAATGCCCCTCAGACCTTTCTCTGAGCTCACAACTCACTCAGCAAGCAGAACACAGCTGAACCTTTGGTAGTTACTTGTGTTATTTGTGTTGATGTAGTTTTCTGCAAAGGGGTCAGATAAGCACAAGTGACTCCAAGGAACGTGATGGAAGTTGAAGTTTTGGGAGTGCACATCCCAGAAGAAGATGAAGATTTCTGGCTAGGCACAGCATCTCTGTCCTCTGAGTGGCCTCTTGGAACCAAAGCTGAAGTGACCAGGTGGCAGGGTAGCACCCTTCTGGCAGGAGCTGTGGGGCTTCCCAGCCTGGCATCTCCATGTCAAGCCCTCTGGGTGTGGGTGAGGCGCCGTGGGGTGTTGCAGGCTGCGGTGCCCAGTCTGCAGGGGCTTCTCACCTCGGACATGGGAAGTGGCACTGCTTCCTCTGCTCCCGCTGCAAGGCAGGAGCTCGGTGCATGAGCAGTGTGGTGCGTGGGGATGGGCCTGACTCGGCCTGCTTGGTGAGGTGACAGCTCCATGAGTAACCCGGGATGTGCTTTGCCCACAGGAGGCGCTGGAAGCGTGCCAGACGCGCATCTCCAAGATGGAGCTGCAGCAGCAGCAGCAGCAAGTGGTGCAGTTGGAGGGGCTGGAGAATGCCACGGCCAGGAACCTACTGGGGAAGTTCATCAACATTTTGCTGGCTGTCATGGCTGTCCTCCTTGTCTTTGTCTCCACTGTGGCCAACTGCGTCGTGCCCCTGATGAAGACTCGCAACAGGACGTTCAGCACTTTATTAATAGTGGTTTTCATTGCCTTTTTGTGGAAGCACTGGGATGCCATCACCGGCTACTTGGAACGATTCTTGTCTCCCCCCAGATGATGGTGGCAGGAATGGGCTGAGCCGCTCCCTCCTGGCGCTCTTGGTGAGCAAGTGTGGCAAAGATTAGTCAGCAACTACTCCGCTGAAGTTTTAAAGTGTCCGAGTGAATTTGTTTACATTTAGAATAACATTTTTTCTCTGCAAGATGCATTGCAATAGTATTTTCTAGATTTTATTCAAGAACTCTTTTGGCGAGAATCCTGGATAATTTTTATGTAGCATGGTTCTCTTTGGATGCAAATCTTAAGATTCTTTAAAGTGTACAAAAGAAATGAATAGAATACAGAAATTTGGAGCATACCAATGGGCAATTTAAATTGTGGCTTGAACTACTGTACTAAACCTGTCAGGAAGAAGAGAACGTGGTTAGCTTAAGATGAGCAGAGCTCAATCTAGTGCACAGCCTTGAATGATGGTACCACAGCAAACCTGTAACACTAAACTTTTACTGTGAAGTCTGCTCACATTCCATGTCCAAGTGTATGCGTTGAGTGGTTTCTTTCCTAAACAAGAGAAAAACAGCAACGTGTGGATCCCTCTCCCAGCTCAGCATCTGGGTTCGCCATTTGTGCTAACCTGACTTCAGTAACTTTCTGTAAGGCTGGCTAACTTGGCTGAGTATATGGAGTGGAAGCCTCATGCCATACACAGTAACTGCACAGTCGTGCTACAGTATTTTGAAGTAGTCCTTGAAATACTTATACTCTTTAAGCAGAAGCCCTTGGTCGCACTTTTAAGGTTTTTTTTAATATATGTATATTCACAGATTTAAAAAAAATCCGAACAGTATACTTGAAGAGTGTAATACTCAAACTCTCAGTGCTTCCTTATTGTTTCTAATAGGATTTTTTATTATTATTATAATTATAATTATTATTATTATTATTGGGGGTTTTTTTGAAGGGGTTGGGAGGGTCATTACTTTTTTTTCTTTCAAATAAAGAAGTGATGTTTTTAAATGAAGAAATGTGTGAATAATTGTGAGCCGTCTTGTCCTGAAGCAGTTCTGAGGAGGGCAGAGAGTAGTTTCTAGAGTCAGCCTTTTGAATTCAGCACTGTCCATATGCCATTTGTCTGTCCTCCTGAGCTAAAGATGCAGCATCATGGAAAACATCTGTCATCTCCACACTGTTTCGTCATGCAGGGCTTTTTTTTTTTTCTCCACATGTGAAGGAAGGTATGTTTATATTTTTTGTTTGCATGTCATCTCTCATTCCTGGCCTCAGGATAAGAGCAAGGAATTTCTGTTCATCCCTTCCTAGGGAAAAGACAAGTTCTTTTGAGGAAAGAAATACTGACTCAACAGTTCACTTAACAGCATGGTTATCTCAAAAATAGTTCTAATTTTTAAAAAAATGCCCTGAAAAGTGAAACCAAAGTTTTCCTCCTGTCAGGCTCTGGTAAGATTATTTGTGTGTCTGTATCTGTGGTGTGCCATCCTCTTTTTCAGCCACAGCGGCCAGCACTTGGTGCAGATACGTTTGCAAATCTCTAAAGGAAACATCAGCTTGTATGTAATGTAACCCCAAATCCTCACAATGTGCCATTGCTGGTGACCTGTTGGTATAGGCAGGCAGCCCTCAAGTCCAGGGAATCTGTGTTCATTCTGTGTTGATTTTAAACTGCTGTCCCTTTCACCGTAAAAGTGCCAAGATTCATCTTTTGTCTTCATGAAGTCCAAAAGAAACTCCAGGATTCTGTCAAAACCATTTATGGTGTTTAGTTAGGTCTTACTGTTTTCCTTCATTCCAGGATCAGCTTCCCTCTAGGACCCAGATGTTGCCCAAGTGACCTAAACCAGTTGAAATCATACATGGGCATGTATGAGACATGTACAACATAAATATACACACCTACGTGGGCATTGTGCTGTGGTGCAGATTCTGGGTTCTGAGAAATTCCCTCAGACAAGGTTAATACCTTGAGTGTTTCCTGACTGCCAGCAAAGGCAAGCCCTCCACTGTCCAGCCATCTTTCTTCTTCCAAGGGTTCTTTTTTTCTGTAGTCACAGGAAACTCAGGTGCCCTTCCCCCAGGGATCGCAGTACACCTCTCTGTCACCATGTGCTCTGATCTGCTCCTGTCCTAATTGAAACACAGATTGCCATTTGCAGCTGACTCAAGCCAGAACTGCTTGTGCTTTCTGCAGTGCCACAGCCAGAGCAGAGGTGCGTGGCCATTCCCTCCCTTGCTCCTGGCTCCAGTGAGGCACTTCTCTAGTGACTCACATTTCTTGGCTAACTATCAGCTTCCCATTATGCGGGCTTTGTCCGAAACAAATGTGTGAATAACAGTAAGAACTGATTTGGCACGTAACTGAAATACTTTATTGCTTTTTTTTCTGAAACCTGGCCTTTGTACCTCTTTTTCTCAGTCTTGTTCACACTAGAATTGCTTAAGGTAGGTTTTTGTGTGGTCAAATCAGGAAGGAGTTAAAAGCCAGTAGTTCTGGACCCTCAGTGTCTGTAGTATTTAAGGAAGTGTTTATCCCTCTTCTTTATATCCTAATTTCATTTATTTTCTCATATTCAGTAAATACCATTTGCTAGCTTGCCAGAAGGTGCAGGCTTAATAGAAACTGACATCTCAGAACTCTTTGGCGAAGGCCATATATATATATGAGTCTGGACAAAGTGTCTGTCTCTTTCTCTCTCAACAGTTTCTTCCATTCCAGAAAGTTGTCTGCAGTAACGTCATGTATGATGCTGCATCCACTTCTCATATCCTAACACAACTGCCATGTGTTTTGCCTTTTGCACTAGCAGAACATTTTGGGGTTTTCCTCCCTCTTCAATTGAAAGTCTGTGATGATTTCTGATAGCTTAATGATGATATTGTTGGAAATGTGATTCTAGCTTTAAAGCTCCCTTTCCTTGTACATGGTTGTGTTTGCTTTCCTGATGGAGTGTTCTGGATGATGCGTAGAGGAGTTTCTGCTGTGGATGTGAGTGCGTGTGTGAGTACCTTTGATAGCCTCTTTTGTAGATAAAAACGTTTTAGTGACCATCTCTGAGTTGCAGAATGTTTCCCAAAACATTTCATATTCAGAGTTGAAGTGATTCAGAAATTATTTAGATGTGTTTAGCACATACTGCCTCGGCACACAAAAAGGGAAAAATATAATGGACTGTGTAAGTTCCAAGAGCAGCACCTCCTCATTAACATTCGAGGGTTCAAGTGAAGTTCATCTGTTTCTCCCATTTCCTTGAATATAAAAAAGAAAGAAAATCTTGATGCAAAAAAAATTACTTAAAAAGATTTTACAAAGTTCTTTTTTCTCTCAGCCTCATTAGTTTAGTTCAAGGATACTCAGCATGCTCCCAGCAGTTACTCTGTTGGTTTATTCCAATGCGTGCTTAGGTGGGATCAGATGAACTGTTGACTTATGTGCGTGTTACACTGGGACAGGAAAGCACTGTCTGTCAGCTTTGAAAATATGCGTTTTTGAAATTAAGAAAAGAAAAGGCATTATAACAAAAGAAGCCAAGCTACAAAGGGTTCAAGATTGGGTAGTTACGCCAGTTTTTAAATGAATTCTGAAAGTGGCTAAAGAGTTACAAACCCTGTGTGTCTGTGTTGTGTATGCCAGGTGGTATAGTTGTAGGCAATTGACTTAGCTGTAAGTGTGTTTTAAAAGTGTAAAAAAATAAACAGAAAAACTCACTTGCACGGGTTGAAAAGTACAGAAATGACACTTGTGAACGTAACACTGTAGTTTATAGATCTTAAGCTGCTAATTGTTGAGAGAGATTTACATTTGTCTTGTCTGATTGTCGCAGATTTATCTGTGGCACTTTTACTGTATATAAAAAACTTTAAATAAAGACCTCAGCTATTAACCCTGGTCTAGTTTGGATCTTTCCAGAGGGGCGGGGGCAGGGGAAGAGAGGTGCTGTCACGGAGAAGAGGGGTGTGTCAAAACTGCTGAGCCCTGAGAGCTCAAAGTGTGAGCAAGTTTTCCATAGCTCTGATTGTCAGACTTTGTCCTACGCTCAGCCACACACCACTACGGCGCAACGAAAACAAGCTGGTGTCAGTGTCTGGTCTTTGCAGGTAGAGGAAAGGAGCAGCAGCGTTGCATTCATCCTCGTTGGTCCTTTCCAGCCCCCTTGTGCCTGGGACAGCCTCTGGCAGGGTTCCTGCAGCCACGCTGTGACTCAGTTTGCAGGTCAGTGCAGTCAGACTTACCCAAGCAGTGCCTGTCTTGGAAGGACCAGAAGGTGACCCTGTGTTTTCTCACTGCTGGTCTGTGGCCTGCCCTGTCCCAGGTGAGAATGACCCTTGCTTCTGTGGACTTTGTCCTTAAGGGATTTCAGGGCCCGCTCTGTGTGACCTGCATATTTAGAGGCAGGTGCAATTGTAGCATCACCCATGTGTTTCAGGGAGCTTGTGATGGAGCAGTTCCAGGCCTGGCTCAGCTTGGGTGAGGAAGGCTGCAGCTGGCAGGACAGCACTCCTTAGCACAAAGCTCCCTCTCCCTGGGCAGAGGCAAGAGACTGCGGAATGTTGGTTGAGCCACCACTCTAAACAAGAGGTATTTTGGCTACTGTGTTTCGTAGAAGAATTTCTGAATCCTTTATTATTTGTACAAACTGAAAGTGAGCAGATTCCTCACTGGTGTGGAGAAGATACTTGTTCCTCTTGGTTTTTGGTAATGTGGTATCAGGAACAAAGAACCAAGAAGGGAACGGAAACAATATTTTAACGAGAATGGTATTGAGTCCTTTTCTCTGTTTTCACAGAGAGGCAACTACTGTAAAACCAGCAAGAGATCAAAAAGTAAAAGCAGCTGTTAGCAGGATTTTCCCCCCTGTAATCTCCTCACAACCAGAATGCAAATGCCAGCAGTTTATGGATGAAGAGTGCATGGTGCTGCTTTTGCTAGAGCTGTCTGGCTCAGGGTGGGACACGGTTGTGAGGGTAAATGGTTCTGCATTCTTTTGGGGCAGTCACCTGAGAGGTGCTGGCTGTGGCTCAGGACCGGCAGGGGCCATGATGACCAAAGGTGAAAGCACTGGCCTTCTACTCCCATGTCAACAGCTTTAATCTGATAATTTAGGGGATTAGGTGGTGTTACTCAACCTTTTGGTTAGTCTGTGGGAAGTGGTTTGATAGCTCCACCCAGGTCCTGGGGAACAAACAAGGATATGGCAAAGGTACAGTCATGCTGGGTTGCAGCAGTGGAGGTGAGGAATTGGCTGATGTTTCTCACTGGAGCAGTCCTTCTCCCTGGCCAAATAACATCACCTCGATGTGCTAACAGTAGAAATTTTTGCAAACAGACAGCTCCCTACCACAAAATACCTGTCTTCAAGTTGTTTCTTAAGCACCAAATCAACTGGTGTTTTAGTGTTGCTGAGTGGTTTATCAGCCTCAGTGGATCCTCCCTCGCTCACTGGAGTTAGAAATAGGAAGAGAGTTCTTTGCTGCCTGAATTAGCATGAAATAGAATATCCCAGGGCAAACCAGCTCTGCTGAGTGGCTCATACTTTAGCCAGATCCCCTCTGAAATTAGGACTACAAGTCACCTCATATGTGTTCTCTGCCTTTGTACCAGCCTTGTGCCAACCCTGGCCAAAGGGGAAAAAATAAGTAATATTACTTGAGGAGAAAGGCCAGATCAGGATGGGAAGATGCAGTGCGTTTTCAGCCCTCCTCCTCAGTGCAGCTGTTCCTGTAGCCCTGCCTGCTTTCAGCTGATGCTCTCCTTGCCTTGCAACCAAAAGTTCCTCCACTACACACAAAACAGTGTTTTCAGATTGGGGTCACCTACTGGACCTCTCTTGTGACAACCTGAGGACACCTCTGGCTCCAATTCATTGCCTGAAGAACACCTTTACACCTAATCCTAATTGTGATCTCTAGGGAGGAGGACCCAAGAGAGCCTGTCTGGCCAGGATAGAGAAGCAGACGAGTGTGACACCACATTGCTCTATCTGGTCAGTCAGCTCCTCAATTCCACCTGATTCTGGCACTACTGACACATCTATACATCACCCTGAGGGTGAACAGGAGCTCTGGGCCAAGCCAGCTCCCATTCCTCCTCAGCTCTTCTGAACATGTCCCTGAAGGGGATGGTGCTGACACAGATGAGCAGACTGAGGGGGAGGCAGCTGCTTTGTTTGCTCTGGGAAGGAGCTGTGATCAGAAAGCATGGCTCACCCTTGTCTCAGGCACACCCTGAGAACCAAATGGATATTTTACAAATTGACATTGTGCTTACCTGGGCAAAGGATCCTGAGAACAGAACAGAGATTGTATGAGGAAGCAGGTGATGTTTCACTGATGGAGCACTCCTCAGCAGAAAGCATCTTCAAGGAAGCAACATCCCTTGACCCTCGTGATTGTTGTCTGACACATCTTGAAGCAGTTACAATCCTTGGCACGGGTAAAATAGCCCTGTCCCACACTGCTCAGGAATTTGGGGTACGTTCCTCCAAAAATGTTTCTTTGAAAGATCTTTTGCTTTTTTTCAGATCAGCTCTCCACCTCCATTGGGCACATCGGCATTTCCCTCCGCCTTTGGAAGCAGACTGGCAGGTAGGTATCAGCTGGCATTCCATCTGTCCCGTCCATTGCTTTCCCAGCTGGCAAAGGCTGGTTGTTGCTGGGAGCGGCCAGACTGGCCCAGGCGGGGCCGAGTTTTCGCTACCCCGAGCGCACAGAGCCGGACCAGGGGCCGGGGCCGGCGGCTCCCGCAGTTGAGGCGGGGGCAGCTCCCGGCCCGCGGGTGGCTGCGGACAAAACCTGCCCCTTTGAACGGCGGAAAAGCGCCGCGTTCTCCGCCGGAGCAGCGGCTGGGGCGGCCGGGAGGGAGCGGGACCGCCTGCACGGCACTGGGGCGCTGCTGCCAAGAAGTTATAGGGATGGGATCTGGAGCGGCCCATGGGAACCCTTTCGATCTCGGAGTTACCGGAGGGGCCCTCACGGCTCCGNCGGGAAGGTGGCAGAGCCCGTGGGAACGGGCACCGGGAGCGGGGCAGCTGGCACAACTCAGCCCGCCCACTTGCAGGCGCTGCCGGCGCACCCCGCCTGTGTCGCTGGGCGGACCGAGGCCGGCCGGCAGCTCGGTCAGCGCTGCTGCATCCCGGAGCAGCGGGACGGGACGTGGAGACCCGGACCTGCTCGGTCATACAAACAGCTCGCCGAGGCTATCCAGGGCTCCGGATAGCATCCGGGGCATCCCGGACCTACAAACAGCCCTGCCGTGCAGATGTCCCGGCCGCTCCATCGCCGGGCCACGGGCAGCAGCTGCAGCAGCATATCGAAGTCCTGCGCTGGTTCTTTTGGGCAGGACCCTTCTCCCCCTTGTTTCAGCATCATTACAGCAGTAGCTCAGCGGTTATTACTGCTTGGATGCAGTCCTGTATCCGTTGGCTCGGATGAGGGAGAGCCTCGCCCTGCTCAGGCTCTGCAGTCCCTCTCCGAGCCTGCCCAGGGCAGCCAGGGCTGCGCCGCTGTCAGCGTGCACAGGGAACACGCGGACACAGCTGCAGCTCTGCCATGCCTCATTGCTCCCTGCTCTGAAGGGAGCCATTCCGAGGGGTAATTGTTCACAGGACATGCTTGATGGCTCTCAAACCAGCAGTCACATAAGGCTGAATGCTCTGCTTCTGTTGTTAAGCACGGCTTGGTCTGTGATTACAGTGAAAATCAGTCATTTAGCTGAGCTGGACCTTTCCTCTCTTCTCCTCAAAGTGGGGCTGGAGTCTACAAAGATGTGCTGACAAGCTCCTTCCTGCTTCATCCACTGCAGCTCTGCTGGGCATTCAGGCCTGATCTCCTGCTGCTGCCTCTCCTGTTCCCATTCCTGTTGTGTGTCTTTGCTTGCAGTTCTGGCTTTAGAGGCTTGGTGTCTCCTCTGGCTCCCAGAAAACGTGCTGTCCCGTTTGCTGGCTTGTCCCAGAAAAAAGGGGAAAGCATGCTGATCAAGGCTCCCCAGGGACCAGCCTCAGGCCTGCTCTACTGGAGTGGAGACCCCACCTACAGAGCTCACACACAAAGGAACTTTTTATTGGATGCAGGGTAGGTTCCTAAGAGAAAAAGAAATTGAAAAATCATATGAGATTTTGAGGTTCTTTGAGAACAGGACAGAGAGAGCATAGCAACAGTGGCTACATTGATAAATTCCCCATTTCCTGGCAGGGGCTGGGAAGGAGAGACCCCTGCAGTGGCAGGACGGCAGAGTGATGGGGCTGGAGGTGGCAGTGCATGCCAGTGCAAACAGAGCTGGCAAGGACAAGCTGCCTGTGCCCGCAGGGCAAGATAAACCGGAGGAGGTTCAGCCTGAAGATGTTCTCTCCTATTAGCAAAATACCCATCATCCTTGCGCCACATCCCCCTCTGAGGAGTTGCCAAGAGCTGCACCTTTTCCCAGGTGTTACCTATGTCGTTAATTACTGGGGGTAAAGTGTGGCCCCATCTGAAAATGGGGAGGCTGTGGAGTGAGGGCTGTGGGGACAGGGTACAGCTGTGAGCTGGGAAAGGCAGGCAACTGGCTGGGAAGGGGCTTTTAATTGAGCTGCTGAAATCCTTCCCCCTCTCCCCACGAACAGAAGGAAATTGGGGGTTCTGCTGTCCAAGAAAATATTTTGTTTTGCTCTGGTGTACGGACAGTTGTGGGTGCTGCTGGTGGAACCCCGCGCAGGAATTCGAGGAATGTAGAAGGTGAGCTAGCCGGTGAGTCCCATCTGACCCCAAAGCAGTCCGGTCCTTGCGTGGGGAAAGCTCAGCCCCGCGGCGGGCTGCCTGCACAGCAGAGACGGGCCTGGGGCCGGGGCTCGGCGCTGCGCGGGCACAGGCGGGCCGGGCTGCGGGCACGGGCGGCTGGGCAGCGTGGCAGCCCTGGAGCCATTCCTGCATTCCTGCCGTGGGTGCTCGCAGGGAGCCTGGAGCCAGCTGCTGTGCAGGGCTGATACAGGGGACAGCCTCGGCTTTTCCTCTCTGCCGGCCCGTGAGCGCCAAGTGCGTGCAAGGGAGCAGTGTGGCCTTGCCCGGTCCCCGCTGGCACAGAAACACGTGCGAGGCACGGCTTGCAGGTGAGGATCGTCACCCTTGCTGGGCGAACCTAAACGTGCTTTACACACGGATGTGCCAGCGAGCAGGAGCGATAATGGCGGCGGAGTAGACGGATTGCTACTATCCGGGTTACAAAGGGCTTGTATTTAANACAAACAGCTCGCCGAGGCTATCCAGGGCTCCGGATAGCATCCGGGGCATCCCGGACCTACAAACAGCCCTGCCGTGCAGATGTCCCGGCCGCTCCATCGCCGGGCCACGGGCAGCAGCTGCAGCAGCATATCGAAGTCCTGCGCTGGTTCTTTTGGGCAGGACCCTTCTCCCCCTTGTTTCAGCATCATTACAGCAGTAGCTCAGCGGTTATTACTGCTTGGATGCAGTCCTGTATCCGTTGGCTCGGATGAGGGAGAGCCTCGCCCTGCTCAGGCTCTGCAGTCCCTCTCGGAGCCTGCCCAGGGCAGCCAGGGCTGCGCCGCTGTCAGCGTGCACAGGGAACACGCGGACACAGCTGCAGCTCTGCCATGCCTCATTGCTCCCTGCTCTGAAGGGAGCCATTCCGAGGGGTAATTGTTCACAGGACATGCTTGATGGCTCTCAAACCAGCAGTCACATAAGGCTGAATGCTCTGCTTCTGTTGTTAAGCACGGCTTGGTCTGTGATTACAGTGAAAATCAGTCATTTAGCTGAGCTGGACCTTTCCTCTCTTCTCCTCAAAGTGGGGCTGGAGTCTACAAAGATGTGCTGACAAGCTCCTTCCTGCTTCATCCACTGCAGCTCTGCTGGGCATTCAGGCCTGATCTCCTGCTGCTGCCTCTCCTGTTCCCATTCCTGTTGTGTGTCTTTGCTTGCAGTTCTGGCTTTAGAGGCTTGGTGTCTCCTCTGGCTCCCAGAAAACGTGCTGTCCCGTTTGCTGGCTTGTCCCAGAAAAAAGGGGAAAGCATGCTGATCAAGGCTCCCCAGGGACCAGCCTCAGGCCTGCTCTACTGGAGTGGAGACCCCACCTACAGAGCTCACACACAAAGGAACTTTTTATTGGATGCAGGGTAGGTTCCTAAGAGAAAAAGAAATTGAAAAATCATATGAGATTTTGAGGTTCTTTGAGAACAGGACAGAGAGAGCATAGCAACAGTGGCTACATTGATAAATTCCCCATTTCCTGGCAGGGGCTGGGAAGGAGAGACCCCTGCAGTGGCAGGACGGCAGAGTGATGGGCCTGGAGGTGGCAGTGCATGCCAGTGCAAACAGAGCTGGCAAGGACAAGCTGCCTGTGCCCGCAGGGCAAGATAAACCGGAGGAGGTTCAGCCTGAAGATGTTCTCTCCTATTAGCAAAATACCCATCATCCTTGCGCCACATCCCCCTCTGAGGAGTTGCCAAGAGCTGCACCTTTTCCCAGGTGTTACCTATGTCGTTAATTACTGGGGGTAAAGTGTGGCCTCATCTGAAAATGGGGAGGCTGTGGAGTGAGGGCTGTGGGGACAGGGTACAGCTGTGAGCTGGGAAAGGCAGGCAACTGGCTGGGAAGGGGCTTTTAATTGAGCTGCTGAAATCCTTCCCCCTCTCCCCACGAACAGAAGGAAATTGGGGGTTCTGCTGTCCAAGAAAATATTTTGTTTTGCTCTGGTGT
>WEZZ01038934.1:28481-43326 GCA_013400585.1 Chloropsis cyanopogon | reverse complement strand
TCATGGGATAGAAGCTCAAAACCTGCCAATATGTCACATGATAGCATTGAGCCATGAGACACCTGAGTTGATTACTTGCACTACTTTAATCCCTGAAGGTCAAGGAGATCATCCTTTTTCTGAACCGCTCCTGAAAAATCTTCCCTTGTTTTTGGAGGTGCAATTAATTATTACAACTACTCAGAGACCCCAGTTGAGATCATAGGCCTTGGCAAAACACTGTGTAGCAGAATCTCTAGAGCACTCCCACCTTGTGAAGGCTCCACTGAAGGTTTTTCTAGTGCATCTCCTTACTGCTCCTTATCTGACCTCACAGGGAATAACTGATGCAGCTTTTTTCCAAAGCCTGATTCTGTCTTGTAGACCTGAGTTAGATTTCTGTGACATAGACCTGCAGACCAGGGCCACCTCCTGCCATCTGAGTTCTGCATGAAACAGTGCAGGGCTGGCACTACAAAGCACAAGTCCTGGTGTGTAGGAGTGGATGAGATTTCTCCTTTCTTTTCTAGTCCTTCTGCTCTTGCACTGGCACACTCAAGGGCAGCCAAAGACAGAGCTGCCCCACCAGTATGTATGAAAGAGTCACAATTCCTCTTGGCATTTCCACTTACTTTTGCCTTCACAGTCCTCTGAGATTCTTCACACATCCATGTAACAGTGTAGTATTTGCTTTCTGAGCTCTTCATTCAGTCAGGTTTGAATCTACTGACTGCACAAAGCATCAGTAATATTATCCCATTTTCTGACAACTTTTATGTTTATTTGCCTTGTAGCCAAGTCACTAAGAAATGAGAAATGAAGAGCAAACTCTTCTTTTCAGAAGGATCATGAGAGAGTTTTCATTTCCTGATTGAGAGTCTTCTGATCTTAAGCAGGGGAAAACCCACAGCAAAACCATACCTCTGCTCATTCATCTCAGTGTGTAAAATCAGATCATTACAATCTGCAACAGCCTAATCAAGCAGCCTTTGAAACACAAAGGCCTCTGACTCAAATGGAGTTAAAGGAGATGGGTTTTTTTTTGTTTTTACTTCTGCTCCCATAAAGTTAAAAGTCATTCACATTTCCACAGGGTGCTTGCTGATGATTATAAGCAGCAAAGCTTTAGATCCAGTTATACCTGTGCTTCCATCTGTTGTTGCAGAAACCAATTCCATTATCATTACTTTCCGGTTGATGACTTACTTCTTGAACTCATTTAAGATACCTGTTCCCTTACTCTCTTCTTCATTGACAGTCTCAGTGGACCAGCTGCTTTTATATTCAAATGTCCTGAGCACAAAAATTGCCAGTTGAATTATGTCTGTCCTGGGTGTTGAGCTGGATAGAAGAAAACACATTCATTTTCTACAGCTTGTAATGAACTGTTTCTGCTATTGTTGAGGCATAGCATTTGACAGCAACTCCTGGTTTGGGAGGATATTTTTATATGCACAATATGTCATTAATGAGCAATGTACTTATGCCTGGATACCTGGGAAAGGATCTGGTACTCAGCCAGTTTTTGCTTCACTTGCATATTCACAGTGAAAAAATAATTTGTTCCAACAATACAAGACCCACCAGAAGACTGTTCAATGGCATCTTTCTCCTTTTTCATACATTTTGCAAAATGCAGTTGTATACTATACAATAAGATGCTTCCTCCTGTCCTACTGTCTGAAGAATATTTTCATGTTACTTGTTGATATTTTTCATGAGCTGCAGTGATGCTTTACAGTAACTTATTGCCCAGAGCAGACATTAGAAACTCAGAGACTTGTCTTTACCCATTATCAGTAAAACCCATGACCCCATTCTCTCTGAAAATACATTTTTTCTGTTTTTTCCAAGCTAAATTACTGATGTCTCTTTAATTTTAATGCCTTTTATGCCACACCAGGGTTTGTTCCCCCTACTGGTTTTTTTTTTCTCCTTTGTCCACAGCATCTGGGCTTTATTATCTGCTCCTCTCAGTGCTGCATGGCTAGAAGACAGGTCCTCTGTTATGTGCCCTCACCTCTCTGCATGGAGCTGGTTTCCAAAAGGGCAGAGCAGAGTCAGAGTCAGGCAGGTGTGAGAATCACAACAAATATAAATCTCACAGCAAATATCAATCTGCAGTAGGCTGTGTTGGAGGAGGTAACAATGGCACTTCTGTTTGGTGCAGAGTCACATGTATGGGTTCAGCAACATTCCCCCCAGCCCACACCTCATGGTGGATGAACATGGAATGGTAGAACTCCCTATCCATCACGGTGCTTCTGCCTGGTGCTGAGCACGGCAGCTCAGCATCACCACTCTCCATCACTTCATATGATCAAAGATGCAGAAAGTAAGCGGCATAAGAGGAAGGATCATCAGTGCTTACCAACCCCCTCAAACTGAAATGCAGTCTATTGCTTTTACTTCCCCCTGACACTTTAATTAAAGTCCTATGTCCTAAAGCAGATAGGCAATACAATGGGAGAAGAGAGCTGATGGCTTTACTAGGTAAGAGGACTACTGTTATATACCAGTTTATTTTTTGGACATGTATATTTGCAGCACATGAATAGACAGGATCTGTCAGTACTTTAACATCTGGGAAACTGGAGTGAACTTTGCTGACTGGAATATCATAACTGAAGGCATTTATCCTCTCTCAGCTATAATGGCAGGAGAATTTAATGTGATCTCTCCTCTCTTTGCTTTCTTGAAAGCAAAAGAAGATAGTTGAAAGAAATGTGTGTGTGTATGAGAGATTATATTAATGTGGCTAAGGCTTGCAACCAGTTCATACATGTGGTGATATGGTAGTTGCAGTTGGGTGGAAGTGGTGGTAATGGTGAAGTTTTATGGATATTTGGTAAAACATTTTGAAGTAATAAAGTAAAAAAGCTATTAATAACTCATCCATTTAGTACTGTCATTGTAAACAGAGTAAGGGCTATTACATTGGTGTTTTTGTGTTTGCATTTGAAAGATTTTCAGTAATAACAAAGCTGGAATCAGTCCAAGTCAGATCATAGTACAGTTAAAAAGCTACATAGTAAAAGACAGAGATAAGACCTTTCATTACTGATGTGCAATAGAAAGTCCTAAGAAAAATGAAAAAATAATTTGATGTCTCTTCCAACCTCCTTAATCCCTTTGTGAAGATTGTGCTTGTTTGACCTGATCTAACTAGGTTCAGCTCACTTTGTTGTTCCTGGAATGTATTACTCCAAATGCTAATGCCAGTATATTCACTTTATTTATACTATATGCACCACAGAGGCAAGGATACCCGACTCTTGCATCCTGTAGGTAATTTTGCTGTTTCTTATCCTTCCAGGTATGCATATGGTTTTCTGCTTTATTATTGTACGCTTGGACTTCACAAATAGTATGAGAAAAGCAATACAATCAGCGCATTGAAATTTCTGTATTAAGCCAATAAACACTGAATATGTAATGACTTTTCCCTTGTCTACAGCGGTGGTACTGTTTCAAAAAATCTATAGGAAACACAAAAGAAAACTGTATTTAATCTCAGCTAGTCCTGGTCTTGTCTGCCTGAAGTCAATCATTCACTGTCTCAAAGGTACACCACTGGACGGCACATTCACCCTTACTAATGCAAAAGGTGCCCCTGACTTTTCCCCTGCATTAGCTGTTGAATCAGCAAAAGGTGTTTGACAGGCTGCTCCAGAAATGAGGAATTGTGAGTGAGAGGTAAATCTGAACCTCTGGCATAGTCCTGATGCTGCTCCTGATGTTGGATGCAAGGAGCCAGTGGGTCTGTACAGAGTGGTTCAGCTGGGTGCAGGGTGCTCCAGCCTAGCTCTGAACTGTCTAGTACAATGCAGCTAGTGAAGAAAAAAAAAAGCAACTGTCTGAGTTGGGTTTTGGCCCGACAGTTTGCCAATATGATTCTCAAGGAGCTAAATTTGGATTAAAACCTTCAGATTTTGGACCAGTTAGGCATGCTGAACCAAATCAAATGAGCAACAAGCACAAGGAGGTATAGGCAGCTATGAGCTTGTAGAAATACCTCCTTTTCATCTCTGATTTTACTTTTCCAAGGAGAAGATTCATACCTGCAATAATTCTGCACTTTTGGACTTCAAAATTAAGCAAGAGACAGAAAATGATTGTGCAAGAAAAATCAAGAGTCAACTCTGTGTTTATATTACTTTTGATTATGAAATGGCACAGCAGTGTATTGCATCCTGGAAGTTACCAAGACCAGAAAAGGTTTTAGAAAGCCTTTTCAGCTCTGAAGATAAAGATGTTTTAAAAGATTTGCCTTATTCAGTTTCCCTACACTAGTATATGTGTTTTGAAAGGCTTCACTCAGGCTATCAACCATCTTCATAATGTTAATGACTATTAGAAAGACAACACAGTTGCATTTATTATATTTGACCACATTGTAAATATGTAAACCCAAGAAGGATGACAAGCAATTTAGTAAATTAATGGGGATTGGGTTCATTTTGCGGTGTTTACTTTTTTTGAGATCATCATAATGCTGTACAGCATTAGGTGTAATTCCCTGTGGAAGGTACTAGTCCCTTAGTACTCAATTTGTTTACCCATTCTTAGTTGTAGACACTAAGTGAAAATAATAATAATAAACCAGCAATATCCTTTGCCACCCCGGTGAACATAAAAATTAATAATCTCAGAGTCGGTGTTCAACCTGACACTGTGAGCAGTGCAAATATGGTACAAAGTCTATCTTTACATTTATTTGCAAATGTGTATAGATATGCTTCATATAAATTAATCCTCTATTTCATTATAAGGAAGGAATTATGTCTGTGGTCAAAAGGGTGGGGTGCAGTTAATCTGATTTAGCACAGCATGGGAAAAATTAATTGAAAGTCAGAACTGCATAGTGTTTATTATAAAGTAATTTCACACCAGCTCAGGATTAGCATGGTAACAGGTGACAATAGGTCATTACTATGTTAATTGAAAGACAGCATGCTTTTATAAAAAAGGAGAAAGAAGAAAAAAAAAAAGAAAAAAGGGATAGAGGCCAAATGAAAAGGAAAAAATATTAAAATGCGGGATTTTATCTCGGATTGGGCTGTAGTTCTATGGGACGTTCTAGGGAGAAGATAACTTCTGAAAAGAATTCATTGGCTTTTGGCGATAACCATGCATTGTTCACTGTGCCATGAAGCATGGCAGATGCTCATGCACATCTCCTGCATGAGTTAAGCTGGCCACCTCTCTTTCCACAAGAACAGGCTGCATCTCCAAAGCGGTGGCCTGACATTTTTATCTTGCTGACGCTGCTCACTGGCCCAGGCAGTGGAGGCGAAGGTGGGCATGAGGGAAGCGGAGCCCATCTATTTACCTGGCTTGCCCGAACTCACTGGGAGCTATGAGATTTTGCAGCAGTGTTTAACAGAAGAAAAGACTCTGGCTTTGTTACTTGACAAAAGGATTAATAAAATAAAAAGTCTTTCAAACCGCCAATGGAAAATTGCCTGTCACTCCGATAGCGTGCTGAAGCATGAAGCCGGGGCAAGCTCATCCTTCCAGGTGAGCTGCAGTGCCGTTATCCCAGGCCTGACGGGGACGGGTGCCGCAGTGCTCGGCTGCTCTCCTGTTGTGCAGCTCAACAGACACCAACGTGAAGGCATTTCCTATTACACACTTCCACATGAGTAAGCAGTCCGGAGCTGCCAGCTTCAGCCCATCAAAAGAAATCAGGAACCTATTTTTCCCCTTTTATTTGCATAATAGCAAAAGGTGTTAAATCAATTTTGGGGGCAGAAGATCATTCTGAAGGTTCTTCAGTCGGCAGAATACAAAGGGCAGGCAGAATATGCACTTGTGATGAGGTGAGCAAGACAGAAAAGAATTCTGTATTAACTGCAGTCACTACAAAAGGATCTATGCTAATGGCATGTTATAATTTAAACAAGGATCCTTTCTGAAACCAAAACAATACACCTATGTAATGAAGCTAGCTCTTGTTCAAAGTAAATGGAAATTCAGAGGCATAGCTGGGACCTGAAAATGGGAGAATCTGATTTTATTTCCTGGAAGAAGAATTTAACTTCTTCAGATACCCTCATGCAGCCTGATAGATGAGCTGATGAGAAATGTGACCTTTCTGTTCACCCTGCTTCAGAAAAGTTTGCAATTCAGTTTGACACAATCTGTTGTAATATGTTAATTTCAATGCAGTTCTGCCAAAACCACTAAGAGTGATCCCTCAGACCTTTACATCACAGAATACAATCCTTCCAGACTTCATTCTCACCTAAAAACATCCTGATTAAGATGCCTACTTATCTAATAAAGGTCAAAAGAAAGGAAAGTGTAAATGTTCTTTGATTTCTTACTAAAAACAGAAGACAGAAGACAGTGCCCTTGCATTCAGTGCACAATACAGTGTGATGTGGTCTGCTGAGTTTGAGAGAAAAAGAGTAATGCTGCTCCTGGTCAGGTCACACACCACCATCTGCAAATCTGAACTACTGCAGAGCTGGGGTAATAATGCAATACCAGTACCCCTGCAGGTAGAAGAGGTACTTGTGTCCTCCTCCTCAACGGTACAAAAAAGCAATATAATAGAAATATTTGCTTGACCCCAGCAGGAAAATCTCTCGGGATAATTAGGGCAAAACACAGACTCAAGTCTGACTATGCCCAGGAGAAATGTTTTTCCTGATGATAAGACAGAGCAGTAAAGTGAAAAGGTAAGTGATCAGGTTCACCTCTACAAATACAACATTTCAAAAAATTATATTAGGGCTGGTGTTTTCATTTTTGTCCATGGTCTAATTATTGCTCAATAGAAGTAAAAATAATAATTATTATTTTCAATGGTTTGTCATGTATTTGTATATCAGTTACAGTAAGTAAAAACCCCAACTCAGGCATTTGTAATAGGCATCTCTGCTCTGATGTCATTCCTCCTCTGCAGCCAAGATGAATCATAAGCAACAGTGCTGCTCCCTGCTCATCCCACTGCCCCAGCTCAGCACCTTGAGGCCCAGCTCAGCCACCCACTGCCAGGGTCTTCCCCTGGGGACTGCCAAGAAGTCACAACCAGCATGTCCCCTCCCCTTGGGTTTGCTGTTGTGACGGCAGCTTTCTGGCAGCATGCAGCCAACACGTAATTGCTACAGGCAAGAGCGGAGCTGAGGGACTTTGAAGCAGCAGCAGTGGTGTCGTTGTCGTCTCAAAGTGCCACTGATTCCCTTTCTGACATGTTCTCCTTTCTGCTCTCCATTTATTTTAAAAAAAGCTAAACAGAAAAAGAAATAAGAAGAAAACACCCAAACTCACAAGCAAGGAAGACAGAGTGGGAAGAAGAGCGTGTTATAAATCCATTGGCAAAACTGATGAGACAAAATAGGAAAAATCTGTGTATGAAGCTGCAGCAAATGTAATCTCAAAATGTTTCTAAAAGTAATTTTCCCCTATTCATTTGTTCTTGGCTGTCTCTGCTGTTTACTCTGCTGTTCTGTGATCTTTAGCAATAACAGTTCCATTTAAACTCCGTGCAGAAAGGACTCTGGCTTCTCACCTTTCTGTACAGCTCAAGGATAGCTTACACAGCCATGTTATGGCTTTGCCCTTTCCAGATGAGGAATATGTTGATTTGGTTTCAGCTCATTAACTCTCTAAGGAATCTCTTCCAGCTTAGCTGTCTGCAAGGCCAGAATCTCCCATACTTTAGGATCAGGGCTTTTTTCCTCTTTAAATTCCTGGATGGGTGTCCCAATAGGCACAGACACTGCAAGGAAGCCCAAGGAGCTGCAGGATGTGCTTCATTGGAAATGAGCATCCTGTCTTGGGATAATGAAATTTTGTGTGTTGCGTTTGGTGCTCTGGGATTCATAAAGGTTATCAGTAAGGCATTTATAATAAAAGTTCTTCCTGCTTTTCTGGGCATGCATGGGGAGGACAGGAGTGTTATCATTCTGACATTTCTGTCAGAAGTGGTATTTGAACCACTGGATGATTCCGACAAATGCCACTGCTGTCATCTGCTGCTCAGTTTTAATTATATCTGACTGAGTATTTCAATGGCAGCAAGCAGAAAACTTAATTAGTTGGTTTAAAGGCTGATCTTCAGAGTTTGAAGAATCCAAGCAGTTTGCAGCATTTATGCATGGAGACTGCCATTTTCAGTCTGATGTTGCATGTCAGAAGAATTAACGATCCCACTCATAGGAAGGAAAAACAGAGAAAAACTTACAAGAATATACATCTACAAACCCCACCATTTTTGTACATATCAGTGAGGCAACATCATGTCTAAGAAACTGCTGTGCTGGCTCACAGGTGGGTCTCAGACAAATGGTAGCAGAATGCAGGCGAAAGATTGGGTGCTCATGGGAATGTACAGCAAATGAACATCTGTTACCTTAAACAGAATGTATATGTTTATTCTGCAGCCGACTGCAAGCACTGCACTATTTGGGAAGACTGAAAGGCTGGCATTTTCTCATACACCAGTGCACTGTTCAAACAAGCTGCTTGAAAGGAGATTGCATTAACAATTTATACTACCTCTGTGTTTGCTTTCAGAGTGTTAATATGATTATATTTCTCCACTATATCCTGGAAAAACAAGCATTAGTAAGATGCAATGTCAAACTGTTAATATGATGCAATTACAAGTTAACAGTACATTCACGTACTGGTTGCAGATTGCCTGTGGGGGAAAACCCCAGCTATTGAAAATACACTGTTTTGTTCCAGAAACCCAGGGATGGGGGTTTGGGCACCCTCATGCAGATATGGACTGATGGGCTTTGCTTGTTTGCTTGTTCACATCCTCTGGAATGGTTCTGCCGGTGTCCTTTAGGACATTGCCAAATTTCTTCATTTGCAGGGGATGGGTTGGATTTTATTCACAAAGTGTGCCAAGAGATCTGTGTGAGCTCCAGTCAGAAAGCAAAGTGCTTGATGACTTATACAGCCCACATGACTGGTCAGCACTCCTTGTCCTTCTCTGCATTCAAAAGCTTTGTGCTTGTAACTTAGTTGGCCACAGAATCACAGAACCACTGAGGCTGGAATGCACATCTGCAGATCTCTGCATCCAATACCCTTCTCAAAGCAGGGTCAGTTAGAGTCCTTTGATCAGGAATGTGTATGTTTAATTAGGTTTTGAATATCTCCAAGGCTGGAGACTCTCCAGCCTCTCTGGACATCCTGTGACAGTGTTTGACCATGCACATCAAAGAAAAGCTCTTTTTCTGTTTAATCAGATTTTTCTGTATTTCAGGTTTTGTTCACTGCCTGTTATTCTCTTGATGATCCCCACTGAGAGCATTCTGACTCCATTGTCTTTCTTCCCTCATCAAGTATTTATACACATTGATCAGATCCTCCTGAGACTTCTCTTCCCAGGCTGAATTGACAAAGCTGTCTCAGCCTGTCCTTTTTTGACAGGTGCTCCAGCCCCTTAATCATGAATGTGGGTCTAAACTTGACCCATGTATGTCTTGTTGAGGGAGCCCAGGACTGGATATGGCACTCTCCACTGACATGGACAGGCCAAGTTTCTGGCTCATGTTCCACTTAGTGTACATCAGGCTTTTCAGCAAAGCTGTTATCTAGACAGGTGGCCTCCAGCATACACTGGTGCATAGGCCTAGTCCTTCCCAGGCTCGGAGCTTGGCATTTCCCTCTGTTGACCTTCAGGAGATGCCTGTCAGTCCGTCTCTCTAGCCTGGCCAGGTACCTCTGGATGGTGGCACAAGGACCTGGTGTGTCAGCAACTCTTTCCTGTTTTGTACAGTTTAAACTTGCTGAGGGTGCACTCTGCTACATTGGCCAGGTAACGAATGAAGAGTTAAACAGAGGGGGTGGAGGAAATGGCTAAGGAAACTTTATGGCTTTTGTCACTATATTCTTCAAAGCCACAAATCTAGTTGACCTCACCCCGCCTGGATGCTGATTGCTGCTCTGCTGAATGCCAGTCTGCTGGACTTATACAGGTCCATGAACCCATGCAGGTGTATGACTGGTGATGAAAAGTGTGCAGTCAATTTCATTGGTCTCCTTCTGCAAGCAGAGGGGACCTTTTGTCCATCTCTCTTCTGCACTATCAATGGATAATGAAAATATCCTCCTGCTGTGAGGGAAGCTTCTCCTCTTCTCTTTCATGGATTATTGTGTCCTTGGTGAGTCACCCATCAAGATTAGTATAAATAAACACAATAACACACCTCCCTGTAACATTTTAGGGGAGTTTAGTTCACGAAGCTCATTTTGCCTTTTGCCAATGGGCATAAAGCAGTGTATTGATAGGATATGTGATATGTATTGTTTATCTTTGACATTTTATATCTTAACATTTTCAAGCAAAAAATTGCTGCAGTTACAGTAGGTCCCACTATGACATGGTGAGGAGCTGCTGTGGATGTGAGTCTGTGCAGGGGGCTGTAAGCACTATTGCTTCTGTACAAATACAGCCTCCTGCAAACTGGTGCTTTCGTACTAAGCTGTGCACACCAGGTACAAGAGGCAGAGGATACAAGAAATTTCCTTCTTTGTCCTTAAGTGCTGAAATTACTGCTGTCATCATCCAGCTGCAGAACACTGCACCATTTCTATTCTTCAGCATCACCATGAGAAAAAGAGACCACCACAGCATCTGCTACCCCTTCTCATCCTTCTTACTCCTCATGCCCTGATCTTAGCGGTTCATGGAAGCTAACCTAAGCTAAGCTCATTTTTAAAGTTCTTAGGCCATGTTTATAAGGAGCTTTGTATTTCAACTCTGTTTCACTGCCACGGTCACAACTGAACACCTCTGTGCCGTGGCATCCTGCTGGAGGAGAGGCTGTGGCTGGTGAGCAGCCCTGCAGAAAGGGATCTGGGGTGTGCTGTTTGGCAACAGGCTTGGCCTAAATCAGCAGAGTGCACTGGCAGTCAGGAAGACAAACTCCTTCCTGGGATGCATCAAGCACAGCATCACCACCTGGTCAAAAGAGGTGATTATGCCACTCTACTCAGCACTGGTGTGGCCTCACCTGGAGTGTTGTGTGCTGGGCTCCACAATTCAGGAATAAATTGAAGGTGCTCAAATGAATGTGAGCAACAACAACAAAGCTGGTGAAAGGGCTGGAAGGAATGTACTATGAAGCATGGCTAAAGGCTTCGAGCTTGTCTAGTTTGGAGAAAAGGAGGTGGAGCAAGGACCTCCTTGCTCTCTACAGCTTCCCAAGCAGAGGAGGTGGAGACAGGTGGTGATCTCATCTGGCTGGGATCCAGTTATGGGACATGTGGGAATGGTGTAATGCTGCACCAGGGGAGGCTGAGACTGGACATCAGGGATCAATTATTTACTGAGAGGATGGTCAGACACTAGGCTTCCTAGAGATGTGGTCCATGCCTCAATCATTTGAACAATGCCTTAAATGGCATGCTTTAACTTTTGGTCAGCCCTGGATTGGTTGGTCAGCTGGACTAGATGATGGCTGTAGGTCCCTTCCAACTGATATCTCCTCTCCCCAACTCCTCAGGGCCCCTCATGCTTTGTTATTTTTGGTTTGTTTTGTTGGTTTTTTTTCATAAACCTCCTGCTAGGCAAGCATCAGCATTCTCTCTCTCTCAAGGAAGTAGAACTGGAATTCATTGAGATTAACCATAATAAATCCACATCTTATAGGGCATTAGTGTTTTCAGAGGAACTGGGGAGTGAAATGGCCACAAGGCCAAAGTGTCTTGCTGAGGCTTCCAGGATGCAGTGAGTCTCCTTTCCTTCTAAGAACACTCAGGTAAATGTCAGTATCCTTTTTGTGAAAGCCTCTTATAGCCCATCCTTTTGCTCGATGATGGCTGCAGTGTTTGCCAGTGCGAACTCAGCCTTTGGACTGAGCTGTCATTCTCCATCATCCAGCTAACACAGTGATTTCTGTATTACAGACCCATTATTTGACACTGAAGGTACCTGGTTAATACATTAGCTAAAGGTACACTGAGAACAGTATGCTGCCTTTAGCAGGGAATATTGGATGGTTTTGTCTTTGAAAAGTCCCACTGGTCTTTCCTTTGTGAATGGCTGTAAATTGCTTACTGGAACTAAAATGACACTTTTTGTCCAATTCTTTCTTGATTTTACCCATGAGGTACATAGAACCAGTTGATTAAATCACTTGGTGCTTTTCTCTGTCTAAGACAGACACATGAGTCTCTCAGCATATGCATTTAGGATTCTTTAAAAACAGATGAAAGAGGAAAACAGTTACCTGTTTTGCATCCTTTTTTGAAAGGCATTAACATACTTTAAGACAGACCTTTTTTTCACTTTGCTAAAGCTATATAAAACTTAGAGGTCCAGCTTGAATTGCTTCACAGGACATCCTTCCTCAAGAGAGAAATCAGCTGTCTTTTGGAGGTGTCTCCTCTGTATTCCTGGAGCTAACTTAAACTCTTAACCTAGATGGCTAATTTAACTAGTATCCCAGTTTTCAGGTCATTACACTCAGGTGAGATGATACCCATCAAAGCCTGCAAAAGCTTTCAAATTTTTTTTTTCTTTAGGCATTTTCTCCCTTTTAATTTTGCAGGACAGGCACATCCTAAGGAACATCTTGGTTTTAGAGAATCCAGAGATTATGATAGTGCAAAAGCAAGACAAAAGAAAAGAATAATGCTGACTTATTTTATCTCACTCACAAACCTTCCAGTGAGCATACACTTGTCAGGTAGTGGAACCCCTTTGGATCCACTTCCATTCCTTAGACAATGGGAGTGCAAAACCTGCAGTGGATGTTAATCCTTTTCATACCAGTAGAAATGGCAAAGCATTCAAATTTGCACTGAAAATTGAGATGAGGTAAAAGATGAGACATTCTGTAAATATAAACCCTTTAAAATAAAATAATACAGATGACATAAAAGTGTAAAAATTGTTACTGACATGAATAATTCACTAACTATTGAATGGTATAAGTCACCAACTAATGTGTATTATGTGCCATTTAATAGTGGATGTATCTGAAGAAATATGGAAATTGGAATACTTTAATAACTTTATATATGAAAGATGATGAGACTGCCTAAATGATTAAGAGGAAGATATGTTATAATGAACTAAAGCCACTCGAGTGTAAGGTAATTTTAATTCAAATCTCCATCTGCTTATGTATAATTAAGACTCATTTAACAAGTTAATGCCTAACAGAGAGAACTGATAAGTTTGGTATTAAAGAGCTTAAGAGAAGTAAATTAAACTGTCGAGTTTGAGGAGCTTTCATTTGAATTCCCTGTACCTAACCAAAACACATCTTCCAGGTGCATTTCTTTACTCTGACTATGCAGCCAGGTCCCAAATTTGGGGAGAAGGAGGAGATGAAAATCATAGTATCTTTGCTATATTTTCATTCTAGATATATATCAAGTCAGGAGTTTGACAGCATCTTTGCTCATATGAATATTTATACTGCTCAATCTGCTCTCCATATAATGTCTACACACCATTAAGAAGATACTTTTCATTCCATCAGAAAAATTTATACATTGCAGAGATTGCCAATGGGGTTAAATAACTTATGAAAATAAGAGGATTGCCTTTGATGTGCAAAGAAAGTAATATTTTCATCAGTGGTAAATTTTATGTGCTATTCACCCACTGAACTTTTCTTTCAGTCTTTCTGCAAATATCTTTCTTGCAAAGTCCAGTAGTCAAAACCATGGCTTCAACCTTTTCATCTTTTATCATGCAATTTCAATTTTCATCTTTTGGCTTCTTCTCCACTGTCAAGATGAGAGTTTCCTATACTCACTTTATACTTAAAATTCTCTGTGCTTTCAATTTTTTTTTTTTGTCACTGGAGCCAGATATCAGCTTTGATTTGCTCCTACTGCGCTGGAATAAGTCAGACACTTTTGGGAATGTATTGGAAGAACAAATACCACAGTATTTCTAATGCTTATTGCAGTGCAGATGCTCCCAAGTATTAAAGCTATGGGGTTTGACGACCAACACCCAATCTCAATAAATGGCTAACATAGACACTGCACTAATTGGAGTTTACTGTTTTGTTCCTAGGCCAAAAAGACTTTAGCATCATTCTGGTTTAGTATCAGTCTAAGTGCAGAAAAAATAGGGAATGAATTGTTTAAAATCTATTAAAGAGTAGAACTAGTGTCTTACTTCTCAAATTGAGTTTTGGGCAATGGAGGTCCTTAAAATTCAACACCAAGTGAAATACCTCTTTATGTATATGTCCACAGATTAACACAATATAGTGTTTGTAGCTAGTCTCGTCATTATAAAAGCATTTGGGTTAATATGCATTTTTGTATGTGTATCTCACAAATAAGTGAGCATATGTTTTAAAAGGTCTTCCTTTCTTCCAACATTTAAAAATACACTCTGTACTCAGCCATCACCAAAGACATTTGCAGCACTTCAGTAGAACGAACTTCAAGTGGCATAGGAAACGTGCCAAATGAACCAAACCACCTGAATTGACTGCAGATGAAAACTTACAGTTACAGTCAGATAAAAGGTCTCAATTTGTGTTGATAAGCTGATTTATGAGGAAAGATATTTCTTCTTTTAGTGAAGTCCCCCCTTCAACATTTATTACCTTTCAAGTTCAGAAGTCTTGCTTCCAGAAGAAAGAGAAAATGAGAGGAAATGAGAGGAGAGGAGAGGANTCAAGTTCAGAAGTCTTGCTTCCAGAAGAAAGAGAAAATGAGAGGAAATGAGAGGAGAGGAGAGGAGAGGAGAGGAAAGGAAAGGAAAGGAAAGGAAAGGAAAGGAAAGGAAAGGAAAGGAAAGGAAAGGAAAGGAAAGGAAAGGAAAGGAGGAAGGTTGGTTAAAAGTGCAATTTGAGCTTAGAGACACAGGAAATTTTAACTTTAAACCAAAATTTAAAATCCAAATTAAAAAAAAAAAAAAAAA
>WEZZ01038934.1:15793-28437 GCA_013400585.1 Chloropsis cyanopogon | reverse complement strand
AAAGAAAAATAAGAGAAAAAAGAAGAAAAAAAAAGTCAGAAGCTCATACCTGAACCATGAACTAGTCTGGATGAGGAGGAGGCCAGCATGGGCCCTTGCCTGATACCTGAGTGTATCCTAGAACACATTGCGATCTCTTGGATGACACTCAAATTATAGATTTTTTATGCCAGAAGGACATCTTTGTTTTGGGACATCTTGTACATTTACTGAAGAAAGAAGCTACCAGTAGGGAATGTTGGCATGAGACAGACTAATTAGTATGTAAGGACTCAGTCCCTCCCCATGGTCTAGTGCCTGTGAAAAGCAGCACATGCATTTTGCTTTGCAGTTCATCTCAGCTGTAAGCAATGTGCCTGTAGCTCAGCCCCACTACCCACAGCCGTCACAACCAGGATGGTATGTGAGTATACAAGACAATTCTTTCTTCCTTTGAGCTCCATCTAAGCAATCTTTTCAACTCATTCAATCTTTTTTTAAAACATATTCAATTTCACTTCTTAACCTCACAGATATTGAGGTTCTGAAACCTCTACACAAATGCCATTTTTTCCTGGCTCAGAACCAGATGAGTTGGGCATGGGAAGCCAAGATCCTTAATTGCCAGGAACAGGAAAAGCTGCACATGGCTGAAGGCTCTGACAGTGAGAGGTGGACCCTTTTCCTGGAAGGACAGGAACATGCCCACTCCCAAGAAGGGCCCAGGGACTATATGCTTGAGCTTGCTGCCTTGCCAGGTGCATCCCAAATCCGAGGCTGCACCTTGTCTCAGAGGTAACATCCAAAACCACTCTGTCGTTCATGTAGCAGCTGACATCAGAGCAAGATTAACATCTGAAAACCTGGGCAAAATCTATACAAGGCTTATGAATGCAGCAACTGCCATCCAAGCATGTGGAATGCTCTTCTTTAAACAGAGAAACGTTTCAGAGGAAAGGCATTTAAAGGTAATAAAACCTGCTCATGATCCCTCTGCAATATTTTTTCTCCTCCTCCAGGTATTAGCCAACTGGCCTCTCTGAGAGTAACACCACCAGGTTTCTGACAGCTGCTCTGTGTTGCTGTAGCCAAATGCCAGCTCCCATAACCTTCATTTTATCCTCATTCCTGAAGAGCATTTAATACTCTGAAAAAGCAGTGGGTGCATAAAATGGATATTAATAGAGCACTTAGCACATACATGTTTGTGATCAGCAGTTTAAAGGTTAAGAACGTGGGGCAATTCCAGCTTTGAACCAGGAAATATTTTAGCATCAATGCCACGTCATGAAAAAAAAGGGTGCTATTCTATAATTTGTACCAAGAGGTACAAATGAATATTAGTTAAACCACAACAAATGTAAAAAGACAAGCATCATGATAGTAATGAATAATTAAAACCCTGTGAATCCAGACAGTGTAATGCTAAAGTTGTTGTATCATCTCTTGTAAGGTCCTTGCTCACTCTCACAGGGCAATGTATCGAGCACATACTAGATTTCATCTCTGATTACTTGTGTTCAATTTAAATATGTTACCAGTCTCTTAAAAAAATTAAATCTGATGCAGGTTTAGTATATTGTCATGATCATACCCTTTTCCCTTTTAGGATATTTACACTGAGAGGATGATTCAGAGATCCCACAGATTTAAACCTTACTTATGGTGAGCAGTGCTCCCAAATCAGTTGGCAATACAGTTGTCAAGAGGCACAAGGCTTTTTACAAGGTCATTTTGTTGGCTTCATAGAAAAAATTACCTCCCACTGGTCTCAGCTGGGTATCAGTGTTGGGGGAAGGATGAGTGGGACATTAACTCCTTTCCCAGAAGTGATGTGGCCATGGTAACATATCCATGGAGCTACTCTTCCCTGACTTTTGCACTTTATCTCAGAGCAATCCTGCTAAACAAGATCTGGTCTTGTTCCAGTTGGAAAGCAGTTTTATGTTCCTTCATATGAAAAAGGTTCTCACCAGACAAGTTTTTAAAGATTTATGACAACATAAAAAGCATTTTGTTCCTTCTCTTATAATTTGCCATAGTGCTAAAATGTTATTTTCCTCAGTAAAAATAACGACACTTTGAAAAAATACATGCAGGAATAAACCACACGTTGGATGTCAGCATTGGATTTCACTGATACAAAACTGCTGGAACGAGAGAGCGGAATGCTGAGTCCTGCCCTGCAGAGAAACCAGCTCAGAGCAGTGAAGAGTAAAACACTCACCTGCCATTCAACCCCTGTACACCACCACCCTGGGTGGCCTCGCAGCCCTGCTCTGGGGCTGCGTGGTTATTTTCATGCTAGCAGGAATGATCAAGGCATTTCATCTGGCGGAAATGAGTGCTTCTCCCCAAAACTGCCCAGAGAAAAAGGAAAATGACACTTAATAACTGTAGTTGAGAAAAAAGGAAAGAAAACTGTGGGCTGCTTGAAACTGCCAGATTAAGGATTAGGTAGGGACATGAAATTTCAGCAGGTGAAGAAGAAAGGAGAAGGTAGCTGGGCTCTGGCAGGCATGTGCTGAGCTAGAAATCCTGTCACGTGTGCTACCAACAGTATCTCTGTATCACCTCTCAGTTTTCTCTTTTGTCTTACTAGAGTTTGAAAGATCTCCCCAGATTTGGAAATATTTCCACTTACAGCCTATTAGCACACTATAAATATTGTTTGCTCTTTATTGGTTTCTCTAATTATTATCTATTACTTAGCTCCTCTCCTCCCCTCCACTTGGACTCCCCAGCCCACCACCCTTCAGTTAGGACTTTTCTCTAATTAGACATGGATTTTCCTACTTTCATTTCTCAGTGATGAAATAATGATATCACATTTTCCGAAGAGTCATGTTGTTCTCTGAGTATGAGTGTCACACTAGCTTGATGGGAAGTCTGAGTCATGATTTAATAATGGGAGAAAATCAGTAAGTACTGTGTCTAAGGGAAACACATAAGAGTAGCCATTGTCTTGAGCTGATAGCAGCTGAACTCAGATTAGGAGAGACCTGTGTTTAAGTGTGATTACTGGAATGCAATAAGGGAAACAGCCAAATCTCTGGGCTGTGATGTCTCCAGAAGAATGTGTACCTTCCTAGATGACTTAGGTTGGTCAAAGACAATTCCTAGGCTCACATGGAGAGACAACCTGGTATCAGCCCCTTGAAAGCAATACTATATGACCCTATGATCCTTTCTGGTCAGGGATTCCACACTTATTTAATTTAAAGAAAACAGTGGAGGTGTTTTTCATTGAGCCTGAACAGCTGTATGTTTAGTGAGGATTTAGCGTGATGTCTCCCTGAGTCTTGAAGAGAGAATTTTCTGATTATCAAACTGTGAACTGTCAGTGGCATAATTTTCCTAAGCACTTGGAGAGCAGTGCTTTTATGATATTTATATGCCTGGAGATGCAAAGAGCACTGCCAATGTCAACTAATGCCAAAAGTGTTTAGGAATGATTCCCAGAATTTGGTAGTTTGGAAATATCATTATGTGCCCTTTTGCAACTTTAAGCATACCTTTTAAAGCCTGATGCCAGGTGACTTCAGAACCTAATCCTGCTATGGAAAGCACTACAGTCCGTTAGGAACTTCTGTGAGTCAAGCACAGGGACAATGAAAATGGAGCTATTAGGCCATTTCTTCAACCTCACAGACTGCCCAAGACTAGTTGTTTCAGCTTGCTCACTAGACTGCCAGCAGCAGCAGCAGCTCAGAAGATGCCCCAGTGGCAGCAGAGGTGCCTCTGCTGCAAGGAGAGTCAGGGAGTCCCATCAAGCACCCAGACAGCAAGTTGCCATTGCTTCTGAGCTGCAGCCAGCTCCCACTGAGGCTCTTTTAAATGACTTGGATGCTCCTCAACAATAATTTTACACCCTAAACTCAATTAGTTGCTTTTCATTCTCTGTTTTTCCTTAAATCACATTCTATGAAAATGTCACTGCTAGTTTTTCTTGCATGAGATTTGGCTCAAAGTTAGGCATATGCTGTATTCATGTTTTGTATGTGTAGAACAAATAGCATGCTCAGCCAGGGAGAGGACTCATGGCAGTTACCTAACATCTTACAACAAAGAAATACATCAATGAATTGTTTAATTAACTAATAATAGCAGGTAAGGAAAAGCCAGAAAGACCCACTCATTCCATGTCTTCTGCAAAATTAAAAGCTAATTCATAAGAAATATCCTATGGAATTATGTCCTTTGTTCTTGAAATCTCTATATGCTGTAAATACCATGCACACTGCAATGGCTCATACTTAAATAAAATAAATAAAACAATCTAAATAAATAAATAATCTAAATCTAAATAAAACAATGCTTGTTTTTTTTTTCTTAAAGATAAGCAATAATTTATTTCTCTTTCATCTTCACAATTATCACATATTGTGCAGCTACAAGACCAATGCCACTACATAACACAGGAGAATTGCTCACCTACACTTTACTTGGACAAATACAATTACAATTTACAGATTAAATGTACTGTAAAATATGCAGTTGGAAAAATGTCATTCTTATCTATATGATGGGATGTGGCATATGTTTTATGAACAGATTCAATCTAAGATGTAAAACTTTAAAACTTGTTAAACCAAGGATACAGTATAAAGCATTTTGGTTTGGTATTGTATTGTTACTAAAGTAGAAAAAGCAAAATTAGAGAAATAAATCCAGATCTAAATAAAACAATGCTTGGTTAAGAAATTTTTTGTTTATGTTAGGTTAAGAAATTTTTTGCTTCACTTTTCTATTTTTTTTTTACAAATGAATAATATGAATATATTGCAGGATAAAGAAAGACTGCCAGATAAAGAAGGTACTGTTATATGAAAAACAAATGAAAAATACCAGGTCATTTTGCTTACAAAAGGATCAAACTATAAACAGTCACAAAATATATAAAAATGCCACATTGAACGAGGCAATTGTACTCTACCTAAACTGGTAGTATTCTCTCTGTTAGAAGTTGTGTTCATACAGTAGTAACTGATAAAAAGGCATTGTGCACTCTTGTGCCATCTGGGGATTTAGCACCATGTGTCATCAGTTCTTGTATCGTCATCCAGTTGTCCAAGATTTTCTTGTTTCTCTTTTTCATCATCTTTTTGTGACTCAGTTCAATAATGTTGATTTCTTTTTTGCCCTCACTTCCACTCTGTGGACTTTCCTTAAGACACTCCAGCCTGCTCCTCATCATGAACTCCCGCCGCCTCCTCTGCTCCTTAGCGCGCACCAAATGCTGCTTCCGCTCTTCTTTGCTCCAGTAGCGACCCATCTTCATCTCACTCATCGTATCATCATCTGTCGTCATCCCACTGCGCTCCTCTTTAATTTTTAAGGCACGTTCCTTCAGGATTCTGTCTCGAACTGGTCTCTTTGTGATGTACCTCGTCCCATCACTCCTTATTTTCACTTTCCATTCCATCTTGGGCTCCGCACACTTCTGCGAGTCTTTGCACATGCTCACCAGGCTGAGCTGGCTCTGGGCGTACTCCACAGCAGACTTCTGCTGGATCAGTTGCATATAGCTTTGATAATGCTTTGCATGAGCAGGTATGTTCCCATATCTGTAAGAAGAACTGTGATAAGGAGACAAATAGGGAATGTGCTCACTGCCTTGCCTTTCCTGGTCTGTGAATTTGCTGCTTTCTGATGCCAGCACTGCATTCTCAGCAGCACTGTTTTGCTCAGTGGGTTTGGTTTTGGCTGGGGTTGTCTCCCTGTTGCTTTGCCCTGAGGATGACTGATTAGCAACAATTGTGGTCCTCAGGTTTTTCCTGTTGGTTATGCTGATCACCCTCTGGAGAGAGTTATCAGGGGATCGCTCCACAGTCAGCGGAGTGCTCCTGCAGCTTTCAGCAGTGTTGTAGGCGCTGGAGCTGTCCTTGTCAGACTTCTCAGGGTGCTCCATGATGTCATCCAGTTTGCCTCTTTGTACGTCTGTGCTGGTGTTGTAATTCCTGAAACTTTCATCATGTAAAGCCCAAATGTCTCCATACTGATCTCTCACCTTTTGGAGCTGGTGAGCTTGCATAATATTCTGACATTCGAGTTCAATGTTCCTCAGTTCCTCATTGAGTAGCTGCAGCTCATGCTCCACTCCATCTTGCTCTCTTCTGTTGCATTCTATCATGCTGCTTGAGTAATAAAGATCATACTCCCCATGGTTTCGAATCTTGCACTTCAGTTCCAACAGCTGCCGAAACCTTTCACATTCCTCCTCTGGATTTCTGATGAAATCAGATTCAATGTATTCCCCAGACACAAAGCTTTCATTGCACTGGTGCTCCACACTGCCTAATGTATCCTGGCTGTGGCCCAGATCCCGTTTGCTCTGCAGGGTAGCTCTGTTCTGCTCCTCGGCTGCGTTTTCTTGCTCTGAGCTCTCATCATTTCGGAGACTTTCATCTGTAGGTCCCACCCCACTGTCCTTCTCATGGTTGTTGGATGATGAGGTTGCAGTGTCTGTAGTGCCATCTTCCTCTTCATGTTTCTTTGGCTAAAAAAATGAGTAAACCAAAAGGATTATCAAATACAAATCATATTATATGAGAATTATTTTCCAGCTCTGTTTTGCTTGAACAGCTGGGACATGCTTTAAGCTTAATTTAAACAGATCACTAAATAGCAGTTCTACTGTTCATAGCCTTTTAACATTTCTGAGAGTCATGCTGTGGTTTCCATACTAAGCAAAGTAAGTGAATTACAGTACTAGTGACATACCTTCTAAAGTCCAGAGAGAAATATTTCCCTCTCTAGCTAAGACATGTCTTTGCAATGTTTAAAGATAATGATCACCAGATGGTGAGCTGGTTTTGACTCTGGATTATGGCCAGAAACTGGTGGAGCTGAAATCTTCTCAAACTGGAGATAAAGCTTCAGTACTGGTATCGCTTCAAACAAACAGAGCAAGCAGCTGACGAAGCAATGACTAGTACAACCTAACAGGGTGCAAAACCACTACTGTTTCTTTTCTTAAACAGTGAACTTTTGTTTGTTCCATTACACCCTCCATGGCCTTCTCCTACACTTGTGTTCAGTAGCCTTTTTCTGAAAAAGAGTTCATTTCAGATTCTCGGATTTTGCTCAGAAGGACCTCAGTCTATTTCATCCCTGGAAACTCTTTTTGAAAACTCAATTATTTCCATTGTTAGAGTTTATATTCCTTAAAAATAAAAACAGTCTTTAAATATTAAGTGCAGAACAACACCGAATGCTTTGCCATGGGTACAATGTCAAACTTTTTGACTGCTGATTAGCACTCCACTCATTGTACCTCACCTTTTTATATTCTCTACCTATTTATATTTATATTCCTATATATACCTATTTTATTTATATTCCATAGAATGTGAGATAATACTTCTCTGAAGAAACAGACACTATTTTTCAAGCCAGATAAGCAAAGAATCATGCAGAGTGCAATTTATATGACCAAGTAGCTAACAACACACAGTACCAACCAAACACCATGTCTCTTTTAGGAGGTATAACTGCATAATTATGTATAATGACTGTAATAATCAGGAGAGAAAAAAGGTACAGTGAACCCAGTGAAAGGAAAAAAACTTAAAGATGCCACTGTCATAATTCCCTTTTAATCTACTTTGAGAAACAGTAAAACAGGATGAAAATGTGTCTCTGTCATCCCTTCTCCTCTCTTCATGTGCACCTCATGATCACATGCCCTTCATCTGGTTTCATTTCTTCAACCGTTATGAAAAAAATAATGGCCTAGTACCAGAAAAACAAAAATAACCTCCACCCCCAATTGTAAGAGTTGAATAAAGCAAAATTTGACAGAAACACACCACCAGGAGAATTTAGTGTCTCTGACAAACCAGTTACAAATTTCTGAAAAGATGCCTTAGGAGGTTTAGGTTTAATTTAGTATCTTTCCAGTTCATCTCCTCCAGGTGAGTGCTGCTACATATGCTATTATGTTCCCTTCTCTCACCTGCTTTGGAGCTGCTGCAGCTTGTCTTGACCTCCTCTGCCCCCAAATCTTTCAGCAGAAAAGTGACTCCAACCTGGGTAGCTTACACTTCACCCCAGCCACTGCAATGTGCAATCCATATTTCTCACTGCTCTGGAAAATATTTAACTACCAACAGGAGGGAGAACAGCTGCACCAGACAACAGGAGGGCAGTGCTGCAGAGCAGTCAGGAATCTGGGTGCCTATTCCAAATGGGGGGCTCCATTCACATGACCAAACAGGGTGGTCAGGATCTGCTATTTGACTCTAGGAGTGAGTGATAACACAATTTGCATCCATATGACTAAAACTGCAAAGAGGGTGGTTTATGTGTTAGCACAGCTACAGAGCTTACAGGAACAGATCTTCATGATCAGATCTTCCTCTGATGTCTGCTGCATGGTACTACACCACCCAAAGCATATATTTGACCATTTCTGAAAAAAATGACTTAGTGAGGCTATTTGTATAAATGTTGGGAAGAGACTTTATAGTTGAGGCCCATGCAATCAACACTTTCAGAACTGGTAGCTCTTCTTTTCCACACCACTTTTATCAATAATTTAAGCTTTGCTTCTTCAACTTCAACTTGATTTATACTGACTGAATATAATACTCTGCCAGCTACTTAAGTTACACTATCTGGAATTAACATGCACACACAAAAGATGTAATCAAAGCAAAGCCCATCTTTTGAGTCAAGTAGAAACCAGATGAGTGAGATTGATCTAACGAAATATAAGTGTCTATAGTACAGGCATCTGAATATCAGATAGTGACTTAGGGTTCCCTCAGGAAAAAACAAGTGCCTATACAATCAGATTCTTCTCAAACTAAAGCAGACATCCATATCACTTTAAATTTTTCCCCAGTATGTGGATACTTACAGCTAAGTCAATTAAGAAAATGGAAAGTAATACAGATATTTATTGTACTGCATGATTTTGAGATACATTTTATTAAAAAATCCATTATGACTCAAGTAAGGTAGCCCCTGGCATTTTTGTCCTGGACATTTCATGCTTGCCAGAGCTCCTAAACATGTGCAGACTGAGCAGTCTTTTACAGCATGAGATAATTTAAATTTTATTTTGAAAGATAACAAGCCTAATTCCACATTACATCTCTTCTGAAAAACAAGAGAGAATCCACAATTTTCAGTGTGTTGCTTTTTCTGGTGTTATCTACTATCAATTTCAAACAAAGTGTTTGTTTTCAAACATACATTGTCAATCTCTTCTACAATTACTTCTGTTTGAAATACCAAAGGGCTCCTTAGGCCTCATCTTTGCAGTGAGAACTCAGATAATGAGAAGGTAAACCCAGCGGTGCATACAATCAAGCAATAAATGAACCTCAAAAGATTCTGCATTTCAGCTCCAGCAAGAATTCCTGCCTATAAAATGGCTAATCTTGCAGGAATTCAGGCACTGTTCTATTCTTTTACAATTTATGATGTATATTGGGACTCAAAACCCAGACTGCTACTAAAGTCTGAATGCAGTATGATTCAGTTGAAGGCTCTAACAAACACAGATGGGCTCTCTGGTCAGACTCTGACAGTGAGAGGGAGACTGGTAAAAGGGAGAGGAATCTCCAGTGGCAGGCTAACTATGAAGTACTCAAACCATGAGGGACATTTGGAATTTATTTCAGTGGTTCACTAAAAGGGAAAATGCTCTTCTGCAAACAATGCTGGTCTCTTAAAACAGGCTTCTTTCAAAAAAAAAGGATTTTTCCCCAGATATTTTCTCTGTATTTCAGATTTGAATGAACTAGAATAATTTTTTTTATCCAATTCTTTCTTCTTCTTAATAGGTTCTGATATATTGCATGATACCAATAAGAATTTCTGCATGGCAAATGTATGGTAGTCTTCTGAAAATTATCTCTGCTGCACAATGAACCATGAGGTTGTAAAGGGAAAGGAACACAATGAGTTATAAAAAATGGAGAATTATATCTTTCCTTGAGGCTTTTTGGACTATTCCATACAGAGAAGATACAATTCTTGATTGAATTCTACAGAGTAGATCAAAACCATACAGAAAAGACATGACTATCTACTTGACTCTTCTGTTACAAACTGTACCAAATTTTTTTGTGACAGCTCACATTAAATATTAAAATGGCATTCTGTAAAACAGACTTGTATTTGGAAGGATATTCTGATAGAGAGTGTATTCATTCCTGCAGCTCTCGAGATTCATGATGACAGATGATTATGAAGCCAGAGGACTAAATTTTTGTTCACAAAAATCAAGGCTGGTCTCCACGCCCAGCCGGGGAGCTTGAAGATACTCAGATTGGCCACTGGCAGCTTGCAATGAGAGTGGTTTCATAGCTCCAATGGATGGTGTGATTCCCCTCAGGAAACTGCTAGATTTCCCAGCCTAACAAGGAGGAAAGAACCAGTTTTCTGACTTGACGAGTCACTACATAGAGTCTAGAGTGACAGCAGCTGTCACAAATTACTGATGCCCCATTACACACCAAGCTGCATTTGGTTGATTCGATTACTCATCAGAAGGGCAAAGAAATGTCTGGCTGTCCTAGAATTACTTCAAGCAATGCAATGTCAGATGCTGAGAGATCACAAGTGACCGCAATTTTTTCTCCAGTGTTCTGTTCTTTACACTAATATAAAATCTCAATAAGGAAAGAAAAAAATATGCTTGGCAAAAGACTAACAGGGACTAAACAATTTCAATGGGTTCTGTTAAAGCATATCACAGAATATCACTTTTTACTCATTAACACTATCCACAACCCAAATTCAGTGAAAAAGCCAAAGCTTGACAAGAACTTTGCAGGGGAAGGTCACAATGGTAAAGTGATTTCAGAGGTCCCAACATGTAATGTGAGTGCCTAGCAGGAGTTTATAGATAGACTTGTTCAAGAATTTCTACCAGAACTGGGGGTTTGTGTGAAAATGTCACCATGCAAATGAAGTTGTTTTGCAAACAGCAAGTGGTTTTTCTGACAGGAAATATTTGGTATCCAAGATAAAATTTTGGTTAAAACAATAAACAATATGCCATATATCAGCTGAAAGTAGCTAGCAGTGCAGCAGTTTAACCTGGGAAACTGAGGCTTGGCTCACTGCCTGGAAAGGAGAGTCACAACTAAAAGGCTGGTAAAAATCCTGTTGCAAGGCTCCCTTCCCCCCAACCCTGGAGTTATTCCACTTTGTGTAAATAATTAAATGCTTATAAGATCAAATATTTGTAATCTGATCTGTCATATTTCACAGAATTGACTTAATTATTCTGTCAGTGTCTCTGTCCCAATGAATATTTCATCGATATACGGGGAAGAGCTTTACTATGAGCTACCACCTACCCATTGACCCAGTGTCAAGGCTGTCAAGGGGAGGTCAGGAGGAAACAGACTAAATGCACATTCAGACCCCGCAATATGGACCAAGCATTGAGGCATTTGAAGTCAAAGAAGCTCCCTGGTTTCCAGAAAAGAGAAGGCTCTTATAGTCTTTCTCCCTCTCTTCACTTCAAATAAAAATGCCACAGGCTCTCTTTCTGAGCAATTCCGAATGGGGAAAAAATTGTAAGTCACAAAGGTCTGTGGGTGGAAAACCAGTTTCTTCCCATCTGCATAAATCCAGAAGCCAGGAGAAGTTGAATTTTATTTCTTTGGCTCCACACAGGTGTGCATACTGGCAGATCATCTGATCCAGGAGTGGGTACTTACACCTTTCACAACAATGTACATCTGAGAAGACCACTTGATGAAACTGTATGGTATGTTTGCCACAGTCACACAGCTTACAGAACATATGGGCAGGTAGAAGTCAGGATAGTAGCAAGCTGAGACTATGCTAACAATAGCTTATTTGTCTCCATTAACAAAACAAATGCTGAGCTGTGCGCTGTCGGTGTAAGAGAAATACACTCACATTAACAAAACACCTGTTGTTTATTTAAACACATCTTCCATCTTGTTTTGCAAGCTCTGGTGCAAGGCTGGCTCATACATTGCATGCATACTGCAGGAGGGGCACCTAGCTCAGCTCAGAGCTCTAGGTGCTACACTGATATTCACAGATTCACAGAATATTCTGAGTTGGAAAGTATCCCAAATGGATCATCAAGTCCAACTCTAAAGTTAAATCCCCCATATGGGGATTGAACCCACGACCTTGGTGTTATTAGCACCAGTTTAATAAAAACTCACAGGAAGTATAACATTATAAATCCCAAACACTTCAGAATTAATGAAGGAAAGCAGTATTATTCTGAGAGTTCAGAGAAAAGGCAAAATCTGCACTTATAGCACTCTCTTAAATTGTTTGTTAACTTGATATACTGGGCCTAAGCATGTATTGTTCTCTTTTTCCGTACATACAGTGCGCCACAGATCACAGCGTTTGGAGAGAGAAGTCTGTCAAAGTCTTTGACTCCATTTTATGGCACACTGTTTCATTCTCTATTAATAAAAAAGTATACCTAGGAAAATTTCAAATTATATGTTTAGTAGTGGTCCTACCTGCTCCACCTCATTGGCTGTGTACTGCATTGCTTCATTATGTTGCTCTTCCAACATTTCCAAGTTTAACTCCTCTAAGAATTCATTCCTTTCATCATCCAGCCACCCTTCCTCCAGCTGCAAAGAATACATTAGTATGTCATTTTATGTTAGCAAGGACACATGGTAAAATAGAGTAAACCCAAT
>WEZZ01038934.1:2911-15699 GCA_013400585.1 Chloropsis cyanopogon | reverse complement strand
TCCCACCCCAAAAAAAAAAAAAAAAAAAAAAGAAAAATGATAAAAAGATGGGATTCATGTCTTTTATCCTTTAGTAAAACACAGTATGACTGATTTTCTCTCATAATGAAGGAGACTGCACAGGACAGACATTATTTCCTTTCAAAAGGTATGAAAGGCACAGCGCATAATCCTGAAGCTGTCATGTTCATTACTACTGAGAGACCCTGCACTGCAAGAATGGCAATGTTACTAATAGGGCCAGGAGGCAACTGGGCTCTNCGCTGTCGGTGTAAGAGAAATACACTCACATTAACAAAACACCTGTTGTTTATTTAAACACATCTTCCATCTTGTTTTGCAAGCTCTGGTGCAAGGCTGGCTCATACATTGCATGCATACTGCAGGAGGGGCACCTAGCTCAGCTCAGAGCTCTAGGTGCTACACTGATANACCTTATGCTGCGTTTCTGTCACTATCTTCCCATTGATCTTCCAGGTAAACAAACAGAACAGGGTGATAGAAAGATGAGGTGACTTGAAGGGAGGCAATTTTAGTTCTCCTGGTGTGTCTGGAAGAAAGGTTTATCTGTTTGCTTGTTTTTTTCTCCCCAAGTGTAAAATAGTACATTGACATTTGGTGAACACAGTGTTGCAAAAGGACAGGAGGGGATGCTAGGGATGCTATGTTTTCTGTCAAGTACATTTCTCTTCTTGAACCCATTTCACACCCTTCACATCTTTCAAAACTGATAAAACAGGCACCCTGGCCTAAAACGCTGTTCTTTCCATTTTGTTCATTATGCTCATGTGTGCACATGGCACACATCCTCTGTACCTGTAATCCCTTGCCAGATGGCACACTGCATCGAAAAGAAAAACACTGGTCAGTGGCACTCTTGGCTATAATGACAGGATTGTAGCAGAAGGAAACACTCATTGTTTCGTCATTGATGACAGAACCACAGGAAGACGCTGTGCTAAAAGGAAAAGCGTCATCATAAGACAATTACAAGAATACTAAGTACTCGTGTCCCAAGACAGCAAGGGAGATGGAGCACAGGCCAACACCTAGAGCAGAATTACCACTGCCTCAAAGCCAGGATATGTCTGGTCACAGATGTCAGTCAGAAAAGTTACACTAAACCAGTAGTAGTAGAAGTAGTAGTCGTAGTCGTAGTAGTAGTAGTAGTAGTAGTAGTAGTTCAAAGCTACACAAGGAGTGACTGATGCTGTGTAGTACTTCTAATGGAATACTGGCAGAACATCACTGTTTTCTTAACAAACTCTGATCTGGCTTTGCCCATGTCAACAAATTCTTTCCTCTTATAAAGAAGCCTTTCAACATTTCCCCTGGTAAAGCCAGCCACCGACAGTTTGGGATTAGGAGGAGAATTTTTCCCTTGAGGACATATAATTTTTATGTTTGTCTTCAATGGGAATTTCAAACCATTCTGTGAAACATGTGGTAGTTTTGTTTACTTTTCCCTCCCCAGGGAAAGCATGAGCACAGCCTTCCTCTACTGTAAAGGACACCATTTAATTCACCTCATGTGAGAAAATTGCAGTGATTAACAAATTTGGTGGATGAAAGATGAATCTCACTTGGGCAAATCTGCTGATTTGGTTGCGGCAGACCCAGTATATAACTAATGAGAACGCTTATGTTACGTTACAGCTTTTAAAAGAAAACTAATATGTGCCTTAGCATACATGTGCACTACATACACTGTGTAAACAGTCACACATGAGAATGCATGTGTGTGGTGTGGTCCTCTGGTGCTCTGTTTCAAAACTTCATTATTCACTGCACAAATACATGGTCAGAGGGGTTTTCCTCCCTGTTACTGAGGGAATGTGCTCAGCAGTCACCCTTCAAGGCTGCAATACTGCCATTACCATTTTCTATTTAGAAATGAAAGCCTGCTTAATCCTGCTGGTTTTTACCAAGTCAAAGCCACACAACTAGCAGAAATCAGCTGACAGCCTGATCTCTGACCTACTCTGGCTTTTTCATCAGTTTTGTATGAGTATGTTCTTGAAACACATAAACTAAACAAAAAAATCCAGGACCAAAGGCCCAAACCTAAACCAAACCACACTTGTTATTTGTAAGGAGTATTTATGTGGGAAGCTACATTGGTAGGTAAGTAACTCCTTATCTCATACTAATCTTATCATATTGACTCCTGATTTCACGTTCACTAGTCTAAACAAATACAGAGACTGAACTTTCTCTGGGCATGTATTTTTTATAGGTGGGTGACTTTCTGTTTCCTAGTGAAAAACAGAATCTTAATGAAAAACAGTTGGAATAATATTGAAAAATCTCTTTCAAAAATTTCAGCAATTGAGGACTACAATTTTGCAGCACAAAGTGAGGCACACCTATTTTTGCTGTACTTTGTCACTGGTTTTATAAGAATTATTTAGCTTCCTGAAAAACATAAAGGATATGAATGCTGACATTGTGACTCTTTTATAACTACAGTATTCAAGTAGAGATTCCAAGTGGCACTGAATTACACTTACTTAATTTAATTTATACAGAATATGCAGCTAGTGAGACTAAAAATATCAGAACAACAGCATGAGAGACAAATGGTAACTTAACCAATTCTGAATTGTTGGCAGATAGAACAGTGACAATATAATGTCCTTTTGCTTTGCAAAGACCTACAAATAGAATATAAAGGGATGTAAAAACAGCAGTCTTCTACCACTCTACCTCTTCTTTATCTGATAATCAACCTAACATCTGTCCCCTGCAATATTAAAAATTCTTGGCATGGCAGGATTCTTGGTATTGGCATGATTTTATTTTTAAAACCATAAAAATGTTTTTAAAAGCTTTTGAAAATGTACCTCCCAAGATGCAGGCATGTTTTTGTGACCAGGGTGCTGTTAAAACAATTAGATTTCCATTTGCTGAATGAGAGTGTAGAGAAAGTCCCATAATTTATACATACATGAATTGTTTACGTGCCTGTTTATAGCCACATAGCATAAAACAACCCCCCACCAATGAGAAGCTACCATTTTGTGTAAGTTCATATAAATTATAAACTTCATATAAAAAGATAAAATTGATAAATGTTAAGTATGGGAAATTTATCTCCTGAACAAACCAGAATCATCTAATGAGTAATACATGGTTTTTAAGTTCTACTTCATATTTTACTAATATCATATTGGTGCTGCCAGCTTTATTTATATACCTGCTCACTCTGCTGGAAAAGAACTTGTGTAGTTTGGGGAAAACATGTCCTAGTAATATCATACTATTTTCTTTGTTGGATAAAAAAAGGGCAAAGCTCCACAATTAACTGTTTGCTCCTTTTGTCAGTAACTTTGGCATTCCTATTTCTTGGCAGTTCATTACTTACAGTGAATGCATGGTATAACCCAGGTTCTGACTCAGTGCATCTGTTTAGTCTAACCTGCATCTCTGGCCTGGCGACCAGCAACACAATTTTCCTGCATTCTTCGCTGGAGAGCAACGCCACTGCCTCTTCCCTATTCTGGACATCTTGGCCATTTATCTAGGAAACAAATGAAAGTGGCACATTAGTTTCTATTTCCACAAAGCAACACACAATAAAGGGCAGATATCAGCTCATTTGTGCTGAATGTATGGACAATGAAAATTGCGCAACGGGCTCATCTTCAGCCCCTCAGTGGTAAGTGCCTTCACTCAATTATGCGCTTACTGTAAGAGCTGTATTGATCGTTGAAGGATGGTGGACATCAGAGGAAGCAGTTATGTTCATAAATGTCCAACCTGCGCCCTGGTAACATACATCTAGCAACACAATTAACCAGCCCCTGACAGGTGATGTTCATCTTTCTCCGTTCAGAGTAATGGAAGTGTCACTCTGAGATAATAGTGCTGGTGGAAGAAGACTGGTAATGCTACAGCTGAAATCAGTCACACTGAATGCTGGTAGAGAGCCAATTAGAGAGCTACAGTATTATCTCTCACCAGGCAATACTTTCAGGCCACTGCTTGTTGCTGCTCCGTTTAATCATTTCATATTTGTGCGGACAGCTTAGTAGCTGGTACCACACAAAACATATGTATCCCCCTTACAAGGGGATAATCAAAATAAAAGTGGTTCTCCAATGAAACTCGTCTTTTCTTGCTACCTTTCTCCTATTCTGTAACCCCATTAAAACAACAACATCCATGACTACATGGTAACAAATACAATTTTCATTGTCCAAAAACCATTTATGAAGGAATCAAATAGAAATCTTATTTCCCATATGAATTCAGTTCTGTCCAATTCACAGCACAAGAAGGGGGATTATTCACATTGTGGCAACAAAACCTCCAAAATTTGGTCTACTTCAAAAAGAGTGAAAACAAAACTGGATAGTAGAAATATCTGAATATTTTTGGCAGAAAAAAAAATTCTAATGGTTCCATTTCAAATTAGTAGTTGTAATTTAATTTCCATTTCAACTTTCCATTTCAAAACTAAAGAGAAAGTTGCGTTTTTGCACATATGTTTGGCCTGAAAGCCCTGACTCAAAAATATAGCTTTAATTCAGATCAAAGAAAATCTCTGATCACCTAGTGAGAGAAACATCTGAGAGTCTTCAACGCTTACATGGTGGGATAGCTATGGTCTGTGGGAGACCAGGTAATACAGAACTGCCCTAAGCTGAAAAGCGGAGATGCAACCACAGAGAGGCTCAGGAGCAGATTTCCAGCCTGTACAAAATATCCTCAGACATGGTGGCTGGTCTAGTTAACTCCTACCAGCTGAGTAACTGCTCGCCATGGACCCCAGAGGAGGCAGCCAGGCTGTTCCCACACCACCTGAAGGTGGCCACTCCGTCCCAGCTGCACTATCATGGGGCAAGAGCGCGACTTCAGCCTGCCCCATGGACTGTGCTTAGCCTGCAGGTTGACAGATAAAACCAGCAGAAATTTAGGCAACTACCACCAGACTGCCCTCTTAAAACTTTCCCTTGACATTGTAACATTTCATTTAAAGTACTCAGGCAGTTTTCAGATGCTTAGACTGAAGGTTGGTGGTTTCTGAATAAAAAGGGGGCAGTTACAGCCTCAAGAATGAGACTAAACTCGCTGTCATTTTGTGAGGAATACACATAACACAGCATTCCCCCCACAGCCTTAACCAATGCCACCGGCCACCCACAGAAAACGCCCCTGTGCTCAAGGCTCAGTATCTCTCCCAGCCTCAGTGTAATCTCCCCATAATGGCACGTTCACCTTCTATTTCTCTGAGCTATCTCATCAATAAGAGGAGATAGAGGGTCAATGTGTTTTCAGATATGAAAGTAAACCCCACATAACTCTCCGGGTGTTAACTTTAATGATAAAATTCATAGCTATATATCAGCACTGACATTAAAGTAATGCTCCAGTCCACAAGAGGATGGCAGAATTATCTATGTTTTCTCTCACCCCTGGAGTCTTTACTCAAAATTGAAATGAATTGAATTTCATTAGGAACTGGATCATTTGCCTGAACTGCTCTTGGATGTCTACCCAGAAATTTTACAAAACAAGGAAAGGAGTGGAAAGTGGATCTACTCTCTCTTTCCTTATTTTGACACACGTAGAGTAGGAATGGAAAGTTGTTTCTACTTGCTTGAAAAAAAATGGGTACTTTTCTGATTTTTGAAAGTTAAAAATACTGTTATTTCTTCAGTAGGCATGTCACATAAAGACATGGAAGGCAGTTCCCTAACTTTTCCTCTCCTACGTGCAGCCCATGGAATGGTTCTTTCACCCCAAGTACTGCCAAAGACGTCACTGCCCTCACACCACGGCATCTGTGCTTTCTGGAGGAGAACATTACCGTGTGAATGTTTCCACAATCCCAGCCACACAGAGTAAAAACCATCAGGCCCCAAGTGAGCCCTGACATTAAAATCTAATTTATTATTTCCTCTCTAGAAAATGGTAAGCCAGCTAACAGACACTGTTGTTTCACTAGACTCCCAAAGCTGATTTAAGCCGTACCAAGATAAGAGATACAGGTTTCAGCAAAGATATTTCCTGCAGAAATGAAAAGATTGGAAGGAAGGAACAGACTGATCTTGTGAAAACCTGAAAGCTTATCCACTTAAATTAATGAAGAGCAATTATGGAACATGTTACAGAAAACCAACCTGTCATCACCAGGAGTTTCTTTTGGGGCTTCAGTGAAAAAAGGCAAAAATACAAGCCAAATCAACTTGGAACCAGAATTAAAATGCTACAATACAGCAAAAAATTTCCAGTAAAGTGATTTTTGGTAGCTGTTTCGTGATTTTGCACTGTGGTGAAAAATGCACTACCCATTGCTGGTTGAAAATGGAGACCCACTGCCATTCTTGCTGTTTCCCTCCCTGTACAGTTACACTGACCTGTGCAGCAGCCAGCCACCCACACCCACCTATGCTGTAACACACAAACCTAGTTTTGGGGTAGCTCTTTAAGCAAGTGGATCAACAGGAACAAAGGGAGAAAAAAAAGCCAATGTGGTGGATTAGAAAAGAATTCAGAAAAACAATGTATTATTGAGGGAGGAAAGAAAATATTAAGAAAAACCTAATGAACCCCCTCTTCAAGATCATCCTTCTCTCAACAACCCATTTTTTGTGTGAAAACTCTTATTATCTATGCTTAGCATAAAAGAGTTTTACCCAAATTCATGCAATTGGTGAATGATCAGGACATCTCTGACACTTATATTTATGTCTGCAGGATCCTGTTTAGAATTTGACACTGAGATGAACACAGTGGAAATGAGATTTTCTAATAAATATGGAAAAAAAAGACATGGGACGTAAGTGCATGAGCCAGAACGAGTTTGTCAGTCTCATTTTTCAGTACACACACTCTAGCTCCCAGCTATTGTGTTAAAAAACAGACAGATATGGATTTTCTCATCGATCACAGTAACAAAGAGAACTATCTTCCCTCATTAACAGTCCACAGAGAAGATGGCACTGCATGTTTGTCTGAAAAAAGAGTTTAAGGAAGAGTCTATTGTCACATACTTGCAAAATGCGGTCTCCTTCACGGATCCGTCCGTCTCTGGCAGCAATGCTGTTTGGATCAACCTGCACGGGACAACAACCAGTAACTGAACATGAAAAGATTTTATGGAAAATTGTAACAGCTATACAATTGCAAGAGTACAATTTTTAAACAGTACAGAGGCCATCTGAAGGTTCCTTTAGAGTCACAAAAACTAAGCAGTTCTTTAAATTATTGTATATGAGCTTGTTTCAGATAAAAGCCTCAAGACAGAAAGGGTTGGGAGCATATGATTTTCAAATTAATACTTTCCTTTGCCACTGTCAGCCATTAACCTTCAGCTGTCAGAGCATTAAAAACTAATGAGATACCCTTTTCTCTGGAAGTTCACTATGGACTGAGAAGCTTCTGCAGCAGTTGATCCCTCTATACAAATGGGCCTGGATTTGGGCATGATTCTTTTTCTTCCTTGGAAACACTTACTATTAAATTATTATCTTAGTAATCAATCTGTTTGCAAGGAAACATCAAAAAACCCAAAGGATCCATACTGTATAGATCACTCACAGGTCCTGTAAATCATGCCTAGTCTGAACCAGTTAATTTTAAGTTAATGTAACCTAAACAGATATTTAGGGCTCCAGTGATAGTTTATCAAAGACACTACAGCTCATCCCTGAGCAATGACCTACAGTTTGTTGTAGGGCAATTCAATCCATCACCTTTCACTTGATGGTTATCTTAAAACATCTATTTTGCCTCATCATGACATAAGTTCTTTTTTCAAACCAAAAATTTGAATTGAGCATTTAGTTTGTGGGACCCATCCTCTACATCTGTTAGATATTATTTTCTTCTTGTGTATTGTCATAGAAAAAACTAATGAATCTGAAATCCTTAATCAAGTACAAAAGATAGTATCAATACATTCACTTTCAAAGGTCTGAGAAAACTTTATCATGTAGGATAAACAGAACATTTCAGATATAATCCTGGAATGTATTAAGAGATTCCTGAACTTTTTTTGCCCTCACAAGGTCAAACAGACCTTAACAGCACAGCTTATAGAACTGGTGGAAGATATATTCTTAGGTAATTTATATTAATTCCTCATTCTTATTCCAAAGCTGTGCTTTTCAGCTTATTTAACATTGCTACCAGCCTCTTTATGTGCAATCTTGCCTTCATCCCATTTATGGGAGATATTCTGATACATGGGAGAATTCTGTCTTTTCTGATCCTCTTCATCCATGATCTTCACTAAGAATTTAGAATCACAGAGTCTCTCAAGTTGGAATGGGCCCATACAGACCCCATTAAGTCCAACAATCTGCTCCTCACAGGACTACCTAAAACAAAACTGTATGACTAAAAGCTTTGTCTTGTTGCTCCTTCAATTCTGACAGGTTTAGTGCTGTGACCACACCCCTGGACAACCTTGTTCCAGGAACAAACCACCCTTTTAGTGAAGAACCTCTCTCTAATGTCGAAAATTTGGTTCAGTATGTCAAAAAAGAAACCAATTGTGATCACAGTTCATGCAGAACAATCAGCAGTGATCTTGGACTCAGAAGAGTTCTGTTTTACCCAGAAAAAAAACCCTCTTTGGATGACTGGAGACTCAAAGGGAGATGGTGTTCTTGGAAGTCTTGTGAACTGACCTTGTGAAATGCTAACAATCTGTGCTGGGTGCCATGTTTTCTGAGTGGAGCCAGTGAAAACCTGAGGATTCATTCCACCTCAATATTTAGAATTCTATATTTTGGTTTTACAGCATATTAATCTCTCAAGCTACCTTCTCCACTCATCTGTGGTATGTCTGTGTGTACCACAACTGTAACAAACACAAAAATAATACAATAATGATTGACCACTGTTAGGATTACTGAGGCTGTGGCAGAGGGAGAATGCAAGCAGGGCTGTGGAGAAGGCACTTTTCTCCTCAAAAGCTCTGCCTGATCTCCATCATAAGGGCACATTTCTTTCAAAATTCAGACCATTCTCAGACTGCTTTATGCTTTACTAACTACAATGTTGTAGTTAAAAGCACTTACACTAAAGAAGCCCACTAGTAATTATCACTTTGCTTGGACAACATGATTTGAACTGATAATCTAAATGAATTGAGAGCGATATGAGCTGATGGCCAACACCTCTGCACTCCTGTCTAAGAGCACTTGCATGTTCATTCCCTGGCACGTGTAGGCCCCCATGAGCACCTCCCATGCTCCTCCCCAACGTCATGTCCTTACCTCGCTGACATAGATTCCCGTGTCCTCCTCATCATCGGTTCTGTAACAGACAGTCAGCCCCAGCTTCTCCTGGCTGCCAATGCGGCACAGCTCCACCTCCTACAAGGGAATTTGCACACTTCTGTGGTGGCTCTTGCCAAGAGTGGAAAGAACTGCACAGCACAAGGGAGCACCAAGCTGCTGAGATATTCATGCTGTATGACCTACCTATCCTGCTCAATCTTGAAACACAATGTTATGGGTGGATCTTTTAAGGGAGAAATTATTCTGTGAATTAAGAAGGAAATCCCAGTACAATGCAGGTTCAAGCTATACAGAAACTGTTTGGTAAGACATGCCAAACTTTGACTAATACAGCTGTGCATTGATTTTGCAGGTCTTTGACTTTTGGCTAATAGAAGCTGACTTACAGCAGATTACATAGTCCTTCTAGTCGCACCACACCAGCTGATTTACAGCATGTAAGACAGACTGGATGCCATCAATCAATCCATCACACTAGTGCCACTACCCTCTGACAGCAATCCAAGCCACAAAGCAGAAGTACAGGCTTCCATTAATGGCATCATTCCTTCCCTGGCCAGTGTAGTGGTGCCTCACTGCAGAAGCTGTTAGATAACAGAGAGATGCTTCAAGGAATCTCCTGTGGACCTGAACAGCTGTGGCATCTTCCACAGTTGTGAGATGATGCAGAAAACATATTTTTAGTGCCAGATGTCCCAGCACTGGCATCTCATGAAAAGCGCAAATTTTTGGGCAGATGGTAGAGTGATAACTACTACATACACCAATCTGAGTTAAGTATCTCAGGGTTTCATAGGAAAACCATTCACAAAAATGCAAAGCTGCACTTGGTTTGAACATTGTGAAACAAATAATTGTAATAAAGCAGGATGAACCCAATAACACAGAGTATTAGCTTGGTTGCAAGTGGGAAACTTTAGTTGGTGTTTGTATGTAAAGGGAGTCTTCAGGCCATATTTGGACCCTGACAGCTTCTGTTTCTGTGGCTATGCAATAAAAGGATACAGACCAACATTTGCTTCAGTTCCCAGATACAGAGTTCTCTGTGACACAAAGCTTGTTCTCCTCCATTCCCAGAGATGTCATACAGACTAATCCACAAACAGGCATAGGGTGCAGTGAGGACTCACTACTGTGAGTCCAGAAAGTTGTGGGGCCTAGGTGTCAAAATACCACAACTTTCAGAAAATTCTGTACTTCACACACATGGGTTAGCCAATGAGCTTTGTGATGTTTTCATTTCAGCTGAACATCTTTCATGAAGTGCACTGCTATGGCTTGCTCCCCTGCTCCTTCACAAGAATTCAAATTTACACAGGTTCAGTACCTGCACAAACCCTAGAAGCTTCTCCCTGGACTTTGGACATTGGGTCTTCATGAAAACAAAGAAAATGCAGAAAAAACTCATGAAACCTGTAGTATTTAGTTTTTCTTAGATATGGCAGGAGTTCTTCATAGAGGGGTAAAGAGTGGAATTATTCACCAGTACACATTACACATTGGGTTTGAAAGAAGAAACACAGAAGCATGTTTTATTAGGGAAGGGAATTACAGTGACCTGATTTTGGCATTGGGAGCAAAAGGATGTGTACTGGAGGGAGGCCTATTCAAAACCCATAGTAATTGATGCCTCCAGAGGGAAAGACCACTTGACTAGAACTGTAATATTAAGGAGAAATTACAGTAACAAAACGGCTTCAATTACAGCAACAAGGTATACTTTTAAGGAATAAAGAAGTTTGTGGTCCCTTGGAGGCCTATAAGGAAACCTAAATACACCATTAAGGACCGAAACTGGGACCTTTAAATCAAGGCAAACAGGGAGCTGTGCACAAGCTGAAATCCATTAACTTTCATTGTCCTGCTGGCACAACCTCCTGTATCCCCAAGCTGAGGGTGGACAGGGGCCCCAAGGACTGCTCTGAACACAATTTCTTCAGATGCGAATGACCTTGAAATTCTCATGGATGATTTGATTCAAAATATTACTACAAAACTGTACCAACATTTCAGGCTGCAAACAGACTGAATTCTCTTAGTGTGCTGGCTCATGAGTAGAAAAAATTAACCATTTAGGGCATGAAAGAGTGAAGGAAAATGAGGATGAGCCTAGAGGCTTCATCCTCTGTGTATAAGAGATTTACCAAAACCACCCTGGGGAAGCAGCTGATGACAAGTATCTGTGACTAACACCCTCTGGCTGGGCTGCAATAGCCCTGGCTGCACATAGTGCTTGAGCTACCACAGCTCTCACTTCTCTGCCCAGTAACAGATCTAAGAGCTGAGGTTGGTGCATGGTAGTCTTGGACTATCTCTTTCCTAAATGACTCTATGGGGTGTAGCCTGATGGCTGCACATGGCTGTGGCTGCTTAGAAGCTGTAGATACCTACAACTGAGATCCTGGTACTTAGTATTAAAGTTCCCAACAACCATTTCATATTTTTCAGTCGCGATGCAAGCACGTACTCAAGTAATATCTCATTCAGCATGAGGGAGAAGGTGGGTAAGGTCTGTTGCTTTGCATTGGAAGTCATTCCAGATAACTGCCTTTTGCCCATGGCACATCTGCACTACTAACCTTATGGCATCTCTTTTTTTACAGGAAACACAATACATCCTGGTCACAAGCAAACAAACCAGAGTTGCAAAATATTTTTGGAAAATTTAAAAACACTTTGCATGAAATAATAAATCATCTCTCAAAGCAAAAGCCCACAAATCTGATCTTTAAGTCTGTGTAACAAGCACATATGAAACAACTTTAATGGAAGAGCAGCAAGTGAAACACTAGACTACCACAGTCAAATACATTTGACATAGTATTTTGCAAGAGATGCTTTATAGTGTTGTGGAGTTTTTCGCCTCACAACAGGTCTTTAACAGAAGAAACAGTAAGTTTGGCAGCCGTAATGAATTTGTAAGGACATAGTTTCCTTCTCTGAAATCTTTTTTGATACATGCACACGTGTGTGTGCACACACACAGTTGCTTTCTCTTTAGTTTTTGTCTGTGTCCGTGTAGGGACTAAACTGCCAGTCTTCAAACCTCAGCATTTTCAAAATCTATGAGAAACAATATTTGAACATTCTTGAATAGTGCTGACAGACAGATGGGGGAGGAGAGGGACTGAAGCTCAGGAAGAGCTCAGGAGATGATAGCCTTCCCCTGTTTTGGGCACACTGGGGCCAGCACCTCTCAACACAAAGAGTACTTTGCTGCCAAGTGACAGAAATCAATGCCAAATTGCTAAATCTTTGACTTGCTCCTTTTTTCCTCTGTGTGGCCAGAACAAAAATTCAGTGCACTTCCACAGTAAAGACAATGCTTTAATGTGTTTTGCCATAAATTATTTGGTTAAAAGACAAACATGAAAAATTAGAATAAGGACTATCCCTTCTTGAAAGACTGGGATGCAAATTTACAAAATAGCCAATTTCTGCAGACATAGAAAAGGCAGGAAAGAGATGCGGATCATATAGGATTGAAATTTCCCTACCTTCTCAAATTTATTGTACTTTCAAAAACAAAAAAAA
>WEZZ01038933.1:5759-39035 GCA_013400585.1 Chloropsis cyanopogon | reverse complement strand
TTATTAGGATTTTTTTTTCCTTTATCATCCTTTTCTGGCTATATCCATCAGTTGTTAGTTTCAAAATTAACAGAAAAGGAAGGAAATTGCAATAGGAAAGATATTTTTGTTAATTTTCATAATTCTGAGGTAGTATTCTGTCATTATGAAAAATGTTTATTTTCTTATTTTTTGTGGTTCTGCTGCCTGTCAGTTCTTTTAACACTGAAGGTGATTTCTGAAAAATTGTAAGGAATTCAGAGATGGTAGCACCTAGGTCTTTATTTTCTTGGCTTTATGAGCAGATTGGTAGGTACTGTACATGGGTAGCCTCCAATTTTTTGAAGAGTCATTTAGACAACAGCAGTAAACAGTTACTGTGATGGATATTTTTCTGCACATTGTGGTTGATATGCAGAATAATAGGAGAATGTTTTACCCCACTGGGACTTGGAGACTTCCTGAAGTATCTAATATTGCTCAATACATGTGTGAACAGAACCCCTTTTGTGTCATTTTTGTTTTTTAATGATGCTGTTGTTTTGCTTTATTAGGAACTGGACAGTCCCTTTAGGTTATATGGGCTTACAATGAATCCACTGCTTTATAACATCACCCAAGTTGTCATCCTGTCAGCTGTTTCTGGTGTCATCAGTGACTTGCTTGGATTTAATCTAAAGGTAAATACTTGAGACATTTGCTTTTTTTCACCATGTTGTTATAGATGGAACACATATTGAAGCATAGTTAATTCTTAACCAGGCTAACTAGAAGATTTATTGTTTGAAAACTGCTACTAAATTCTTAAATTAAATCCATATCAGAAGAATAATGGCATAGTCAGACCAGCCCTTCAAACTTCTTTTTTTCATTTTGTGGCTTTGTAATTTCATTTAGGACACTTAATTACAAGAATTCTTAGACATAAATACAGAGACATTTGTACACATAAATACAAGACCTTCCTTAACTTTTCTTCATATCCCAGATTTGATTTCTCTCTTTAATTCCTCACTGTTGACTCTGTAGCTCTGTAAGGGAGGCAGACAGAGCAGGCCATCCTTGTCTTGCACTGTAGTGAAGTATTGCAGTGGGTAATTGTAATTACAGTAGGTAATGGTATTGCTGTGACCAGTCCTACAGTGTTGGTTTGTCATTGCTGTAGGATTGTCTCCTTCTCTCTGGCCCACCCTGAACTGCAAACTCTGGAAACTGTTTCAAGATTCAGGTTATGAGACACAAGCTTGTAGTCGTCACAAAGCCCTTTTCTGGCCATTAAGTTTGCATACATCTACTGTCTTTTCCTTGTTAGAAGTAAATGGCTGTAAAATGTATTTTGCGTGTCATCAGAATATGTAGCAAATGCAGTAAGAAAAAACACACGCCAGANAAATGCAGTAAGAAAAAACATGGTGGTATTGCAGTTCTAGTAAACAGAAATAAGTTGAGAAATAAGTTGATGTACTGCTCTAATTTTTCCAGCTCTGGAAGATCAAATCTTGACAGTATAGAAAGAAGATGAAATAACACAGTGTTACAGAAAAGGTCATTGATGGACAAAACTGCCTCACAGCAGCCACTGAATCTGTATTTCAGAAGCTACAACCTCTTCAAGGAAGTAATTTGGAAAATGGAAGTGTTTACATCTGTCTTGTGCAATCTTTGTATTTATTTCATCTTCTCACTGGTTTATGTTTGTTTTAGTTGACATTTATGTTTTATTTTCAAATTACTTGCTTTGTTCTGGAAATGGTCAGATTTAGGAAGGGTCAAAAACTGTGTGTCTGAGAGTTTGAAATCCTGAAATTCAATTACACTAAATTGCTCTAACTGTTGTTAAAGCTAAGCCAATGCTGAACATTTTTAGTTACCAGTAACACTATATGGAAGTCATTTGATTTTTGATAGTGTGGTAAAATTGCTTAGAATATTTCATTTTCACCAGTCATTTATGAGGACAATGTCAATAGATGCTTGGTTGCAATAGAAAAGTGAGACATACTCAACAAATGAAGTACTGACAATGCAGTATGACAGTAGCAAAAATTTTTTATATTACTGTTAGAAACAAGTGGGAATTTCTAGTATTTTGAGTAATTCCAGGATCTAAACTCATATAGGCTGCAGTTTAAATATCCTGGGATATTAAAAAGGTATTATATAAGAAGTCAACAAGTGTTCTTTGATAACACACTTATTAGAGCAATAATTGTAAATGGTTACCATGCTGTATGATATTTTGATAAAAATTAAATATTGTATTTATTTGAAATACTGGGCTGTTCTGTGCAGCTCTGACTGTGCATGTGCACTTTTTATTGTTACTGTTAATGAGAAACTTTATACATATAAATGTATATTAATTGGGATATATTATGGTGAACTATGGAGCAGTATGTATTATATGTTGAAGTTGAATATTTAAGCAAGCAAATTATTTACTGGTGAAAGGAATGCTTTGAATGACTGAGCAAAAGATAGATAGATGCTCTCCTCTTGTACACTATAGTATATGCCATTCATACCACATTGAAGTTTAAGAACAATTGAACACAAAGAACAAGTTGCTTTGGTGAGCAGCAGGGCTGCAAAGCCTGGTATTTGGCAGGTTTGTGTCTTGAAATAACTCTGATTCCTCCCCAGCAGGTGTCATTCCCATGTGCTTTCTGCTGGGGTTTCTAACACCTCTCCCTCTGCCTCCCACAAGGACCAGTCATATTGACTCGTGGTTCTTCAGTGTGACAAAAATAATGTGTCCATCCCTGTGAAATTAAGTAACTTGTAACAAACTTTCCTTCTACAAATTATTTTAGGAGGATTAATACCACCAGGCACAAGTATTCTTATATTTCATGTTTCTAAAAGACTGGCTTCATACTGAAAAATGACAAGTAATTGTTGACAAAAATCTGGATATTGCCCTGTGTTTGCTAATATTCAGAATCTTGAAAGATTGGCAGTATCGAGTCTTAAACTTATGTGGTATAAACATATTTTTATATATAAAGCAACACAAACAAGCATTTTGTATTTTATTTGCCTCTGTACTAATGTTTAATAATGACCAAAGTGCATTCTGGTTTTTGGAAGAATGTATTACTGGAGCTTTAAGAACATACTATATTTAATTTCTCATGTGAAAACTTCAGCTGCCTCTGATCAGTTTCTCCTTTCTCTGTTGTTTGACGTTGGGATTGTTTTTAAAAATTAAGTACATTTTATACACAGTTTTTTCCAAATTATGGTACAGACCTACAAAGAACCTAATTTTGCACAAAATATATTAAAAAAAAAATAAAAAAAGAACAGCGGGAGTTCTATGGGTGATAAAAGATGAGGCTGTAGCTTTTTACAGCCTGTCATTATTACAAAACCATTCTTTAGTCTAGAGTGGAATTATTTTTAGAAATGTGAAATAGTGACTATATGGCTTTCATTACTTAAAAAAAAAAAAAAAGGGTGGGAGAAAACACAGTGATTTGGGTTGAAGGTGAAATTAGTTTAACCATGTATACCTCAGCAACTAGCACTGTGCGGTTTGTTGCACTAACAGATGGCGGCTTGGGGAAAGTAAAACATTTGTGAAATGAAATGAAAAATAATAAAAACCTTTATTTGCTACCCTTAGGTATATTCATTATGTTAAAAATAAGAGAGGTTTATTCTCCATCCCTCAATGTGGAAAGTCCAGTATAAGAGTAGAGGCAAGTAGAAATATGGCAGATCTTGCGTGTTAACTGTTATTTTTTGCCACGTGTTTTGTAACTGAAAGTGTGATCAGGCTTGGAATAAAGCTTTCTATGGCTGATGGTAAAAAAGAAAAAAAAATGCAGTGAGCTATGTCTTTTAGTAATGTCCAGCGTATTTCTGTGTCTGCCTGTTTTAAATCCAAATATTCTATTGAAATTAAAGCATGTTGGGGAAAGAAACCTGCACACAGAATGCAAATGATATGGAATATCATGTAGAACAACCCAAGTTAAAGTACAGGCGAAATGCAGAAAGATACTTTAATAATTTGATTAGTTTTCCATGTTATCTCCTAGGAATGGGACATTTAAAACCCTTTGGGTAGCTACCAAATTGAGTCGCTTCCAAAAACTTCTCTGGATTGCAAGCTTATTTCACTCCAGGTAATGCTTAAGGGTATTGGCGGTTCAGATTTCAAAGGTCCATCTTTGGCACCCAGCAGCAAATGGTAGAGAGAATAATCTTTGTTACAGATGCTGGTAGTGGGCTGCTGCTGTTGTCTTTACTGGGTACTTCAAGCCCCAAGGCATCCAAGCTGTCTGTTGGGGCGGGGTGGCGGAAAGGAGGAAAAAGGTGGGTGGTGGTGTTGATCTGCCCACTGCTGCCTCCTTAGGTAGACTTTTGTTAGGAGTTTCTCAGTAATCAGTTTCCCTCGGTAGGAATGTAAGAGAAATCTTCGAAGGAGGAATGCCTGGTTCTTTGTTCTCAGTCCATAAAGCAATCAGTTTTTTATTGCAAGACTGCACAAAATATATCTGTGTTGGTGCAGGAGCTGGGGAAGGAAGTCTTTTAGTCATAAATAGCAGCTGACAAAGTCATCTTTTCCAATGAGAAAAGCAGTCGTCATCTTTTTCAGTGTAATTCTTGCAAGACAGTAGAGGAAGTCATCTTAAGAAGATGCCCATGTTGTTTGTTTTGTTAAAAATCCCCCACAACAGTCTTGACAGCTCACCACTTTACTGTGGCTTTCCTCATGAATACTGCCTTTGTACCTTGTCAGTCTTAGGAAAAGTAGTGAGTCTCAGCTGGGTTGTTAGGATCCTCCTTTGCTGACACTTTCTTTTCCTGAAAATCACCATCATCTTGTCATTGGTGATGGACAGAGCCTGCAAATGTCCTTTGAAGTCCTGGTATGGGGGATGTTCAGACTGAAGGTGATCTTGGCAATTCTGCCAGGCCTTGGGGAGTGTCTGACCACAGAACACCAGGAGATACTTGCATTGCCAGTGTTCCTGACTGGGCTGACAGAGGTGTTTGTGGTATTACCTGTCAGCTCTGCTCCTTTGCCTATTGCCTTCCTCAGTGAGCAAAGAGACCCCACTGTGACAGCAACCAAGCAGCTGTCTCAGGAAGGGGGAGATGTCCAAGGCTGCCGTGGACAGTTTGTGAGAGGGACGACTCGGAAAGAAAGGGAGTGTGATTCCTCTGATGCCTGGAACTGATGACCCACTTCTGGTGACAGTTCTACTGTCAGAGTTGGATATCTGCATTGTGAAATATAACCCTTGGGCCCAGCATTGCCTGGCGCTTGGTGGAGATAACATTTCCTCCTTACTGTCTCATGCAGTCAATCACTGCTGGAGTCTGGCAAGTCATGTACATTCTCCAGACACACAGGCAGCCTTGAGAAGGGCCTTCATGTGAAGTCTTTTTGGAAAGGGACACCAAGATCTTCCCCATAGTGTGTTGCTGCTTCCCCTGATTAGGACTGGGACAGGACAGAACTTGTAATGGACAGTTTAGGGACAATAACAGAAATCAGGGGAGGCTGCTGCTGTAAGTCTTGTCCCTTGTTACTTGGTCTTGCTGTGGATGGTCATATTGCAGGCTGAAGGCTTTGTCAACCTGTGGCTGTAGATCACTGCAGCTTGCCCAAATCATCTTGGGGAAGCTAAAGCATGTGGAGAGATTGGTTCTAAATGTAGAGAATCCTCATGTCCTGCGTCTCCGAGCTGATCAGCTGCTGCCACCAGGTGTCTGTTCTCTTTGGTCATTTTGATCCTCAAATGCTACACCCCATGCAGTTTAATATGCATGGGCAGCTGCAGTATTCTTGAGGATGCTGTATTGCTCAGTGTGAGGTGTTTGGTACAGGGGAGGCTCATGTGAAGGAGAATTTGCCAGCCTGCTGTACCAGGAGTTGGATCTGCTTCTCCAGCCCAGGAGCAGTGCCTTGCAGTGGGCTCTGCTTGGGGCTGGTGTTGGAGCACACAGCTACTGCCACGGCAGCTGGGCAGCACTTCAGCTGGTGTTATGTCACATTTAAGGCAGGTTGGGCTTGCTGGCAAAGAGGTCTCAGCAGATTTTGTTTTAGTGCTGTCATGCCAAAGACACACCGGAGTTTTAACTATAAGCAGGTATGTAAGACCTTGGATTTTAATTGGATGTTAATGTAGAAGCTCAGGTCAAATTGTAAGTCCCATCTTGGTTTCATCAGGGAAAGTTTGCAGTGTGGCTATAGGAATAAATGGGAAGGGGGAAAGAAACCCATCTGGTTGATCCCATCTGGATTGTCTGTCAGGCTGCCTTTTGGGAGCTTTCCCCAGGTACCTTTAGTGCATATATGTCCTTATGCCATGTCTGAATTATGCAAGTGTGAAATATCTGTAGAGCATTACTTCAGATTAGTTAGTTTAGATAAAGTGCTAGAGAGTCAATGTGTACCTCAATATGTTACAAATAACTTTTCAAAAGTGTTATTAAATAAGATAAAATATTTTTCAAAGTTTGTATTTTTACCTATTTCTTCCTACTCTTTAATCATTTTACACTTGAGTGGACACTTTGCCATCCTTAAACAAAGTTTCAAAAATCTGAAGTTGCTGCGGATTTGGTTTTGTGATAAGAAGTCAATTCTCTGGGCTGTAAGCAATGCCATGTCTCCTGCTGTCAGTAACGGAATTCTCTGGACAGAGAAATCAAGAGAGATTTCCTTTCTGGCTCTTCAGAGATGAAGCTACAATGTTCAGTATGGACACAAGCACCTCTGATAAAATAGCACTGATGGCTGGTCAGATTCAATTTTTCCAAGACAAGCTTGTATAAGTTCACAATCTTGAGTAGGAAATAAGGTCATGCCGCAGAAAGATTTGTCCATTTTATTTCTTTCTTTCCCCCTATGTTTGATTAATCATTTAAAGGAAAGGAAAGCACATGCACTTGAGGGACAAGCTCCCAAAAATATTCCATTTCTTACTCATTTAATTTATTACTTCAGTCTTTTGTTTAAGAATGACACAATACTTTATGTTTAGGCATGCTTGCATTTCTAAACACCCACCAACTTTTCACTTCTAGCCCTCATAAACAGCTCCTGCTTCTTGAGCATGGCCTTATTGGTAATGAAATATGTCAGGAATTAGCTGCCTTCTGCCCATATCACAATGCAAGCCTGCATCTCTGGGTATATGATTATGAATAAAATGAAATCTTTTGCTTTTGCTCTGTCTCATGCATGTAAATAAATGGGAAGTGAATTACTTGACTAACTGAAAATTGCTGTTAAACAAATGGAACCTAACTTGGAAGTTGTCATTAACCAGGTGAGTTTTAGTGACATAGTTGTTTGGAGTACTCCATTATTTCATTAAAGCATCTCTACAATAGTGCTGTTTGGGGTCAAAGACAATCAGCCTAGGGATAAAGGTTTGACCTCTATGAAAAGTCACTCTCTGCATGCTCTGCTTACTGTACCCAGGGCTGTGGTCTTGTACTTTTTGTAGGGTTCTTTGTTCTGACCTGTCTAAATTTTAGATGCCAAATTGACCCAGGGCTTCCTTGGCAGTCATTAAAAGGTCACATTTACCTCTAGAGGGGAATTCATTCAGTTGATCTTTGGACCTCATATTAGTGATCCACTGGGATGTTGTAAAAAGAAAAATGTGTGGGTAATTTAGAATCAGATGCAAAACTTCCAGCCACTAAAATTAGGGCAGGTAATCCAACTTTACTGTTTTGTTCTGCAATGAAACTTTAACAGTGTTTGCAGCTGCATAATTAGTTTGACTGCCATTGGAAAGGCAGACATTTGTTTTCATCTTTTCTTTTTGTAATTTTACTAGTTTTCTTGTCAAAAAGATTTCCAAACATGTATTCTTAGCCTTGCCCCAGGATCTCTCCCTGCACTGTGGTACAGCAGCTGGTGAGCTGCCCACATCTGCACAGCTGCAGCTCCGCAGCCTGCAGGCACAGCAGCAGCACCCAAAACAGGCACAGCCCATACCAGGGTGACACACAGGTGTACCTGGAGAGATCTGTGTCTTTATTACTAAAATGAATAACTTGAAGGATGGGTAAGGTCGGCTCTGACCTTGACGTCACACATGGGAAAATGCTGCTCCTGTTTTGGCAGAGTTGCAGGGATTTTGCTTTCGTTCTTTGCCTGTTACATTGGAAATCCCTCGTGGCAATGCTGCTGCCACGTGTGAAGGTGTGATACCATCGAGGTGTAAAGCCCATCTAGAAGCAGAGAGCCCTCCCTGCTTGGCCAAGGTCTCTGTGGATCAGAGATCTCCCTGTGACGTGTGTCCTCCCAGCAGCTGGCATCAAGGGTACTCTGCTCAAAGGGAGTAGGGCTGGCAGAGACAAGGCTTTGCCATATGTCTCCTGTGTTCTCTTCAGGCTGTAGATTTGCAGCTGAGTCAAAGATACTCCTCAAAGGCCTTTGCTGGCTGGCCTGAAAATGTTTGCAGGGTGGATAAAAATAGCAAAAAAAGTCTCTGGCTTGCCGAGGGGGAACCACTGTTGTTTTACCCCTGTCCTTCAGCAAGGTGTTCTGGTTCCAGTCTTTTGTAAACCCGTGCTAAGTTAGACTGTTTCTAAGTGTATTTGGTGAGTTACTTATTCATCTAGCCTATGAGGATGACAGAAATATCTTACAATGACCCTCGGAGGCTGAGGCTGGAAACAGGCCATTGCCTGTGGCACTTGTGCTGTCATTGTGCAGGCAAACACAGCAGGAAGAGCAAACCACCGTATTTAACCTGCATTTCTCACCTCTCCTTTGTGCATCACCTTTTCAAGCAATAGCTCTTGAGAGCAGATAAACTGCACTGAATATAATGAGGTGAGTCTATCTCTAGTGTTATACATGTGAATATTACTGGTCTTTTCACTTCTGTGCTGTCCAGGGGTCTGACTCTTCACAGCTCTTTTTTGCCCATGCTATGGCCTGTTTTCAACACTTGTGAAACTGGCTGAAGCAATTCTGGCCTCTCCCAAGTGCCTCTGCAGATTTTTGCTGCCATGCTGTTGCTACTCCAACCCACTTAGGGTTTTCTCTTAAGACCGTTTTTTTCAGTGTTGTTTATACCCCGAGTGTTGGTACTGCCACAGCTGCACAAGCCATGTGCTGGGGAAGGGGGTGGAAGCTGGATTTTTGGCTGCAGAAAGCATATTGTGTGACTACAAACAATAGGGATCACTGCCATCAACCTTGGAATAAATAGGAGCCATTGAATTTATTGAAATGGGATTAATTCCCATTGTGTATAGAGGGGAATTAATACAGTGAATGCAAATAATGTAGACGGCCAACAATTTTAGCCTTGGGGTGACATAACGCTGCAGTTAGGGACTGCCATTATTTCCTATTCTTCTTTCCCACACACATGTGCACATTATGAATTCCAATTGCACCACAAATCCTGGCTTTCTAGATAAAAATAAAAAATTAGAAATTCAAAGTATGCAAAGGAGTAATTGTAAAATAATTGTTATAACTTGGAGGAAACAACAGATGTTTCACTTGTTGCTGGAATTCTCTGAAGGAGAACTAATTTTCCAAGCATATCGAGTACATGCTAATCAGAAGCGTTTTTCTCTATGCAGCAGCATAATGGTATTCCTGGAAATGTTCTTTGTGTTGGCTTAATAATGCACAGCCAAAGAATGCACTACTGGGACTAGTAGAGCAGCTTTTGCCACTACCTTTATATTTTGTTTCTTTCTAATTCTCTCAACTGGGCCACTTGAAATAAAAGGCAAAATAGATTTATTAATGTTTAAAAATAGCATTTAAAACCACCCATGAAGGTAAGTGGGGGTCTCACCGAAGATTAGATTGGTGCCTTGTTGAAGTTACTACTGATAATACACATATTATCAGTATTATACCTGGAGCTCACAGGTGGGAAATATACTGAGAACACCAATTCTCTTTTCTCCAGATCTCAACCTTTTAATCAGCCCCTTCTAACAGCAGTTGTGACTTCAACTCATCAAGATACCAGCCCAGTTCTATAAAACTTACAGTTGTAACTGCAGTACAAGAAAATAATGTATATTAGGTGGCTTGAGTAGTGGTTGTGGTATCAAACACCGAAGAAGGTCTACTGACCTTAGATGGAGGTGCAGACAGGCTGGAGAGGATCAAGCCACCATCTACACCTGCCCTAACTAAAGCAGGTAGGTCTCCTCCCTGGAGCAGAGAAGGCTCAGGAATGCCTCATCACAGTATTTCAGTGCTTAAGAGACAGGTACAAAGAGAATGGAGGCTCTCTTTTCACAAGGGGCAATGGGTATAAATTACCTATTTCAGCCTCAGATTTCCTTGCACACTCAGTTCTGTGTTCTAACAATGCAAAGGCTTTCATTGTATTAGAACACAAAACCAAAAGGCAAAACCCAATAAGCAAGACAGCAGGACTGTTAATTCCCTGCAATACTCCCTCTTAAATGCAGTTATTATTTAAGAAAATATTTACAGAGCCTTTGGGATAGAGCTGTGAGGATCAGCCCTGACAGCATGTTCCTCTGACTGGGGCAGCCACAGAATTGTCAGCTGTGAGTATTGTTTCTTCTTCTTATGCTTCTAAAAATATTCCTATTTTTATTATTTCTGTGCTTGCTAATGCACTTTATTTAATACCAGCGGCAGGATTATCTGGTTTTTAATTGATATGGCAGAGGGAAGAAATCATAGTATTGAAATCAGGCTGCAAATTTTTATTTGAAGGTAAATTGAAGTCCTATCTTTTTGGCTTAAGATGTCAGACTTAAGCAGGAGCAAGTTACTGACTATTTGACTATAAGCAAACACTGTTAGTGTCCTAAAACTGTGATCTGTAAATAGTTATAACCAGCATCAATATAATCAGACTCAAAAGACCAGAGATCTCCTACGTGCAAGTGTCCACAGCCTGCCCTGATGTTTGACAGCTGTTCAGGTGAATGGTGTACCAGCAACATGTTACACTGGTAAGTATATGAGGTTATGTAAGTATATGTGTACGTGAGGTAAACAGGCTGTTTAGATGCTTCATTCAATAATGAGGGATTTTTTTCAATATATTTGGAAATTTTGCACACTCTCCTTTGAATGAGCCATCATTAGCTGACAGTTTCTTTTAATATTTGCAGGAGATGTTGGTTTTATGATGGAGTGGTGTTCTGTTCATGTGTGATGTGGTTGGGAGGAGCAGACAAATGGATCGCTGAGACATGGAGAAGGAGAGCAGTGTGTGCATCGGGGTGGAAGAAAGACTTAGGGGGAGACCAAGAATCACCAGCTGGGATCTTGAGGAGAACACATTTTCCCTACAGAAAGATGGCATTGCCTCGTTAGTTTAAGGCTGAGTGCATGGAATGTTGATGTTTAAAATAATGATAGAAATTGTAAGGTTTCACAAAAGCACAGTTTTGTCCATGTAACTTCTTCATGGTGTAGGGAGGCTGAGGGATAGGAGAGGGAAGATGCCAAGCTGAATGGATGGAGCACATGTGGTGTCCTTCGAGTCCTGGTGCCCAGGATTTCTTCCTGTGCTTCAGAGGGGGTGGGAGGACATGGAGACAGTAGTCCCTGGATCTTATCTCCATACAAGGTTTAGGTAGTTACAGTACACTGCTGGACCTGGATGGTTTGGAATCTTGGAATATATTAAGTTGGAAGGGACCCCATAAAGGTCATCAAGTCCAATTCCCTGCTTCTTTCAGGACAACTTAAGACTGAACCATATGACTAAGAGCATTATTCAGATGCTTTTTGAACTCCTGTGTGGTTGGTGCCATCACTGCTTGCTCCAGGAGCCTGTTCCAGGGATGACCAACCCCTCTGTGAAAAACCTTTTTCTAATGTCTGATCTAAACTTCCCCTGATGCAGCTTTGTTTCATTGTCCTGTCACTGGATACCAGAGAAAAGAGATCAGCACCTCTTTTCTCCCTGCCTTGAAGAAGTTTTAGGCTGCCATGATATCACCCATCAGCCTTCCCTTCTCTAGCCTGAACAAGCCAGGTGACTTCAGCCACTCCTGGTAAATTTTGTCCTCAACAGATTTCACCACCTTAGTCACTTTCCTCTGGATGCTCTCTGATAGCTCTGTATCCTCCTCACATTGAGGTGCCCAAAACTGCACAGAGTGCATACCAGGGCAATGTGGAGCAGGACAATCACCTCCTCCACTGGCCACTAGTGCTGTGATTGATGCACCCCGGGATACAGAGGGCCCTTTCAGCTGCCTGGACACACTGCTGACAATTACCCTCAACCCAGAGCCACAGATCAGTTCTTTGGTGCCAGGGCTCTGGGAGCCAGAGCAAGCTCACATGGGTACAAGCATGGAGAAGGAAAAGTTTCCATGTAGAGGGGTGGTATTTTTTTTGAAAACAAGCCTGGAGCACTCCCTCCCTTGTTAATGTATCAGAGAGACAGGGATGGCATTTCTCGCTTTTTTCTGTTTGCAGCATTAGCAGTAGTGCATCTCTGGGTTCTTGTGCCATGTTCTAAAACATATGGCAAATTGCTTGCCCATATGGGTTTGAAGAGCAGTGTGTGTTCTGCAGTTTAAACCTCAGAACAATCAGAAGACAGGCTTTGCATTCCAAGCTGCAGAGCATGGCAATCATCTCACATTGTCTAGACTTTTCCTCTCTCTGTCATTTTTACATATTTTGCAGTGATTACATGCATTTCCTGTCTTCCTTTCTGCCAAGATCTATCTGCAACCCAGATATCAGTTAAGATAGTTTTTCATATTCATGGTATTAGTCACTGTGAGCATATTTGGAGTGAGCACTTCTGATGCTCCCATCCATTTTCGTTATGGTAAATTAATCCCATTCTGGGAGTGTGATGGAAACTGGTGGTTTTTTTGATTTATCTGTGCAGATCTCACAAATGAAATAAAAAAAAACCCATAAAGCCAGTGTTTTAAAATAATGATTAATCTCATTTTTCTTGGAAGATACATTATTAGACAGATATAATATAGAAAACTCATTACTTGGGTTGTAAAAATGTATTAATTAGAGGACTGTGTCACAACAGAAAATGAAGACAAACTTACTACAGAGTAATTTTCATTAAAAACTAGTGGAAGTGCAGTTCTTGACTTGCTGGACTTAGGGGTTAATATTACCCTTTACAGTTTTCTGATGTTGATGGGATTTTAAATCACTTTTGACAAATTTGAGTAACATTGCCTATATTAGCAAGCTGTTTGTGAGCAGGTGAAGGAGAGTGCTTAGGCAAGGGTGAAACCTCCTAAAATGAGAAAGGCCTGGAAGGTGGACTTTAATCAAAACCTTCCTCTTCCTTCCTCAGCTAAAGGGAAGAGCATCTCACCTGAAAACATTGATTAAGTTGTTCTTTTCTTTTGCCTTGGGCTGAAGCTTGACATGTTGCTCTTAATCTTCACTTTCCAGTGTGGGGACTAAGGAAGATTTGCCTTTAGGATTTTACTGCCTCAGGGTTTGGGCATCAGCTTATCAAGCAGACAAAATCTTTGGTATAAGCAGGAGTTCAGTGGTTGTTGGTGTTTGAGGAAGCAGTGAGCCACCATGCAGGTGCTGTGGAGCTCACAATTCAGCTGCACACACCCCTCTCCCCAAATTTGTCATGTGTATACCCATTTCTTTGAGCTGGAAATCTGGGAATTGATTTGGTTTTCCTCATGTAATTGATCTATGTGCTGCTGTCTGAGAGGGTAGTTGTCTTCTTTCAGCTGTCATGAAATCCTAGCTTGGGGAGCTGCTGTGGGTCATCAGAGCAAGGCACTGGCCTGGGCACTGGATGCACACCCCCCGTTTCTGCAGGGTTGGTGCTGCTCTTCTCTGCATCCCTGGTGCTTCCCCAAAGCATGGGGCACTGCCAGGCATGGACCTGCTCTGCCCCAGCTGCACACAAAGGTATGTCTGCCTGTAGCTTGTTCCCACATTTCTGCCATTCCACCAAAAGCAGGTGTGTGCACACATTGCACGCCTGCACCGACCCCCAGGCTGACCCTGGCAGAACTGCACATCAGCTGCCCCTGTGCAGCACTTGTGCAGGCCATGCCCTTAAAACTCTGGCTGCTGATTAAGTGAAGAAGGGCGGACAAAATTTTATCTGCAGATCCCTGCCATGATTTTGGACAGAATGGCTGTTCTTTGTCCTCCCCTGGAGTGCCATGGTTTACCCAGCTCAACTCAGTATCCCCCCAGGCTCAGCTCAGCCTAATGCCCCCCGGCCTAGGTGGGGTGCTGAGCTGCCCTGCTCCATCCTGCCTGCAGATGGGGACTGAAAACTGCATTTTGAAGGCACAGATGCTCTGAGTGCTGCAGCTCACTTCCAGAATGCAATTACTCTTTGCTGCAAGCTGGGCTCTGCTTCCTCCTGAGACCAGCATTTCACGAAGGGGGGATGCAGCGTCTAAAGAGCAGCAGCCCTTCCCCTTGAGCTGCCTTCCCAGGTCCTCTGCTGAGAAACAGAAGAAACCTGAGGACCTGTGATGGATACAATCTATTAGTACAGACTGCTGTAAGAAATGGGCTGAAATATGTGGATTGCATACAAATACATACACATATACATGCACTTAATATGCTTTACATATCAAACAGAAAAACACTGGATAAACAAAACCATGGCCAAAACGTCTTTAATGTTGCTTATTCTGGGCCACAAAGCAGCAGGGAAGGGCAGCTTGGCAAGCCTGCCTTTGCTTCTCTGTGAAGGGGTGATTTGGACTGTAGATGATCCAGCTAGCAGTTGCTACACTGATAATCAGAGATGGCTGCTGTGAATCATGCTCCTAGGCTGAGGTGGAGTGCCCTGGGACTGTGGTTGTCCATGTTTCCAGGCCAGCTCAGCTTTGCAGAGTATGGAGGGGCAGAAGGGCCCTGCAGCACTCTGCACACCTGCAGGCACTGTTTTGCTTTGGATGAAGCAAATCTAGGTATTTGCTTTTGAGCACGTGCTGAAATCCTCCATGGTATGTAAGAATTACTCCTCGTTTTGGAGAGAGCCAACCAGGGGATTTGGCACCAGATCTCTGGCTTTTATGTTCCTTGTAAAAGGCTTGAAGAGCTCAAGTAGCCTGGTACTCTGCTGGGGATGTTTCCCTGCACTGAAATAAACCAGGCATTACTGCTCATTTCTCTTCAAGGTTTATGTGAAATCCTGTCCACCTTGAAATCAGAGGTTTATGTTTTATTCCAGTGGAGCCAAGCTTTCATTTTTATTTCACAGGGAGTTTGGTCTGATTTATATGATTAAGAGTTTTATAAAACTTATTATTCTTGTAAGGACACTTTTCTCCCCTTTTCAGAAGCTTCCAAAGTGTGGAGGGACACACCCCCCCCATAAATTACGTCTCTAAGATGAGGCTGTTTTTGTGACTGTGAGCAGTAATATTGATAAACAGGGAGAAAACCATGACAGCCTTATGCTGCCTTGCACCCCAGTAGGAAGATTGTAGAGAGCAAGAACATTCCAAGAACATTCTCGGAAAATCACGAACACTTTAAATTTAGCAGCCTGGTACAACGTACAGAGGGAAGCATGTCAAGGAGGTTAATGCCACTCTGAGTTTTCTTCTGTCTTCAATTTGTCCTTTTGTCTTCCTCCTCCCAGATTTTCCCACTGAAGGCGTATAAACACTGCCTATTCACACTTGCAGAATTTTGGCGTGTAGGTAATTAAAAAAAAAAAAAAATTCAGATGCATGCAGGTCTATTTTGTGTTGATGTTAAGGAAGACCACAGAACAAGTGACACTGCACCTTTGCCTCAACTCCCACGAAGAACTGCTGCAGGACAGCAGTGTTAAGATGCTGGTGCTGCAGCTGAGCTCCAGGTCCTTAGCAGGCCAGAACCCCTACATTTATCCTTGGTTCTCTCAGGTTTGTGAGTTTTGGCTTGACTCTGCATCCCACGTGCTTGTGCTGGAAGGTGCAGGTCCCCAAGCTCTGGTGGTGTCAGCTGTCCTTGTTCCAGGGGAAGGGCATTATTGAGAGCCCTGCTGGGACACAGGCTGCCACAACTCATCCCACACTTGTGCTCATGAACATCAGTCTTGTGACTTGCCCCTAAGACTCTTTGATCCCTTTCTATCTCCTTGGTCCCCCTGAGTTCCCATGTTGGGCTTCAAAAGATTTACAATGGCTTTTGTTAAATATTGAAACCTTTTGCAACACTTTGTTATGTTTTACAGGCTCCTGAGAGACTGAATTTCCAAAGCATTTTTTGTTGAACAGCACAAACTTAAAGTCCCAGCTGTCTCTCCAACTTGTAGTCTCACTCTACCAGCAGTTGCAGACTTTGATCATCAAAATTTCTATTATGCAACTTGATTAAAGGTATTCAGATCTCAAGGTGAGAGCAGAGAGAGATTTACATTTGAAGTGATTTATTAACCTGCTGTAATTTAAGGTCATGCTAGTTTCAGAACATTGTTAGTACTTAATTTCAATCTCTCTTTGTGCTATCCAGTAATAGACAACTAACATTAGTTTAATTCAAAGGCTTTTTGCTTCCTTGGAGGAAATACTAGAAGGAAACAAAAATGCTGTAGTCATTAAAAGGAATTAGGGAAAAAAAGGCTTTTGAATTCCCATTCTCAACATCCCTATGCGACAAACACAACTGATTAATGTACCACCTAGGTAAGAAATAAAAAATTGCCACCAGTCCCCCAGCTTGTATTGTACCTTTTATGTCACTTAGTAGCAAGGCAGTGTCAGTGTGAGCTGTGAATGGTGCAAGTAGATTGTTACCACAGTCCTTGCTTGGTAGTCTCCTTATGATATGAAAAATCCTGGATGGGCTAAGTCTGGAATAGACAAACATAGTTCAGGTATGCATATGATGACCACAGTATCCTACTCTTCTACCAGTGTCACTGTGTGGTACAGGGGGATAACAGTTCTAACCACTTTGTTACGCAGCTGTGTTGTCCCACCCTTAAGGCAGAGGGAGCCCTCAAGTTTTGTAAAGGAATCTCAAAAAAAGAGGGTCCACAAAACCATGAAGTTTTATTAGTAAATTACACACTTGGCATGGAAATTGGTACGTTATACCAGTTTCCTGACCTACTGTATAAGCGCATGACAGTGGGTTTTGGACAAAGAGGTAAGATGAAAAAGAAGAAAGAAAGGGAAAAAGAAAGAGAAATAAAGAATAAAAGGAAGGATGCCCAGGCTTGGTGGGAGTACCTTCTTGTAGATATTTTTTCCTGCCCTGAAGACCATTCTCTCTCTTTCTATGTGAATTAGTCCATTCAGAGTCCATTCTTTCAGACCTTTCTGGATATGAGTCAGAGGGCTTCATGGGTCTTGGGTGGTCTTGATAACCCCCAACTTTCCATGCCCACTTCTCAGCTTCATTTCATGCTTACACTGAACTGTGTTGTGCTTATCTCCAGCAGCCAGAAAAAGGATGTTTGTCACAGGAAAGTACTGCCCTACCTCAGTATGTTCACCTATTCCAGACACACCTTGTTGTTTTCCACAGCATGTTATTACCAACAATCCTTGGTTGGCTTCACAGCCATCCAGCTATTGGTATTGGAAATATACACATTATCCCCTTATCTTCTGGGCTTCTATTCCAGCCCCTCACCATTTTTCAGAAAGCCAAGGAAGTTAAAGAGTATTTTGGGATTCAGGCATGGTACAGACAGTGCTCACTAAGCACACTCACTTCATTATTTTCATGTGAGTCACCTTTTATTTCCTTGAGAATAGAATGATCATTTGATACACATAACTACAAGGTCATGACTGCCGTGAGAAAAATAACACAAAATTCAGGTATCATGATAGAAAGCCAAAATTATCTCAGTACAAGAGAAAGTCAGGCCTGAATGTACCTACAGAGGCTTTATTGGTGAAAATCTGAGCAGGGGTTGCTTGTGCCGCTGTTGGGATGCGGTTTTGTGAGCATGCGTGTCTGTCCATGCATGTGTAGCTCCTCTTTGCTATGGTCTCTTTAGGCAGGGAAGTTCCATTTCATTTTCTCTTCTTCACCAATCCTATCACATGTGCAAAGAAGTAGAAAATAAATCTGCTTCTGTGCCCCCAAAGATAGAAGTTAGTACCAAGGTATTGACTTCTTGCATATTCTGTGAGGACCTGGTCCCATTTCTGAGAGACCCAGGCTTAGATTTTGAAAATATCTGGAATTCTTTTAAAAGAGAAAAAAATCCACATAGGGTCAATTTATGGGGGAAAAAGACCACCAGACCCCCCTCCCCCCCCCCAAAAAAAAAAAATCATCTGGGAAGTCTGCAAGAAGGAAAGGCAAGCAAGTGTGAGGAATTGGAGGTGGGATGGTGGGCCGTGGGTCAGGGACAGATGTGCTGACAGGTTCCAGGCAGAAGCACCTGAAAGAAGGGACCTGTGATGAGCCTCCAGGAGTTGCACTCTGAGGGAAACTGTGTGCATGGTCTGTTAGATACACACATCTCTCTCTTACAGCTCTACACCAAACCCTGGGCTGTGCTCTCCAGACACTGAGTGCACATCACAGTGAAAAGCAGTACCATCTCTTTGGAAGAGGACACAGAGCCATGCAAATGTGAACTTTGGAAAGAGAGACTGTAAGTTACCAACATCACACTTTTGCAAACACATTAGTAATTACCTGCTAGTTAGATGCACAGTGAAAAAATTTGTTTTTATAAACCTGTGACACCCACAGTCACTTTTTTGTTACTTTCTGAGCACTGCACGTGTGTTCTGGGGCTGCAGCAGGCGGTGGCTGTGCAAGCAGTGCAGGCAGGACAATAACAGGCACTGGGAGTTTTGGTCTCAGCAGGACTCCCTGGGTAGGAAGGCTCCAGGTCTCAGAAGGGCCTGGTGGCCTTCCTTGTTAGTGCTGGCAGCAGTTCTCCAGGTTGTCCCACATGGCAGAGCTGCAGCTCAGCTTCCTCCTGACTGCCCGTGGGGCTGAGCCTCTGCCCCAGCTGTGGGTGACTGAGTGGAGATGTTGCGCACAGATAATATAACAAATAACTCTGGCTGGACCCTCAGGGTTTACCTGCTTAACTCCTTCGTGCAGACTGATCCTATGCTCTGGACACATCTCAAAGGCATCTGGGAATATTTCAGTAGGGATTTAACTATCCTGACTTCAGAAATGAAGATGTTGGACATGACTTGGGTCTAGTGACCCTGCACACTTTTTCCAGTCAGTGGAAATTTTTAGATGCTTCTGCAGAATAATAATTAATTAATTCCTAAAGGTGTCAGACAGTTTTCTAAAAGTGCCCATTGGTGTCCTTCACAAAAAGCTTGGAATGAGGAAGGGTAACATAGATATCTAAACTTGGATGAGATTAATCCTGCTCTGTATTTGTATCTCATTAGTCTCTGGAACAGGAACTGAACTTGGGATACTAAAATTTATCTTTCTAACCATTGGGATACAGGATATCCTCTGTCCCATTTGCTTTGTGTTGTATAAATGTTTGCAGGGACTGCTGACTTGCCTTGAATCCATAATGACCAGTAGTGCCTCAGAGCACTGCAGCAGCCATGGAGGGGGAAAGCTGGAGCAGAGACCATGTTTGCACACACATACACATTGCTCTTAAAATCCTGATTTTCTCTAGCCAGTCACATGGTAAAAGGTAATGTCCTAGAAGTGGCTGCTTGAGCAGCAGTGGCAGAATGTGACAATGGAAACCCAAGGGCAGAGCTCTTTCTCTGCTGGAGGTGATGGAGGAATTGCTGCAGATGCACAGCAATGCCACGCATGTTAAGAGCAGCAAGAAAGATGGTGCTGGAGCAATTGTTTTCTCTCTTTGTCCCTTGGTCCTGGTCTTGAAGGCTCCACAACTGCCCTTTGTATCCTCCTGCTGCCTTTTTTGCACTGTCACCCTATGCAGGATATTCATATTATGTTTTTAGCTGAGCCTTAAAACAGGTTCTTCGCAGCTCTTGGGAACACTGATTGGTGATTTGTGCTTTGTGTTTGTCACCTTGGGATCCTGGTGTCATCCTGTTCCTTAACACATCATTTGGGATGTCTGTGCTTACAGAGCTCCTTGCTATACAACACAGTCTCATCCTTTGATTACCAATTCCTAGTATTGATTAAGGCTACGTGTCCTTTGAGTTTTTGACGATGACACACTGCACAACATTTGTCATGCTAGAAGTGATAGGAAAACTCTAAAAAGTTTGTTTCAAAGGGGAAAACTGATTTAAAAGACATTGTATAATGAACTCACAGAGAAGGTTTATTCTTGAGAAGATGACTGGTTGGTGTTAAGGTCACCAGACATATTGTGGATATCGGTCTGGGGAGGTTATTTCCTCTCTGCTGAAGACTCAAATTTGACTTTTTTTTGATTAATTTATATTCTCATCCTACTTTTACAAGTTTTCGTAGTTCAAGTTTTCTTTACTTTTTATGGGTTATATTGATTGCATTACTTAAAGCTGTAGGTCAGTCTGTGTAACTGTGTTGCTGTGATTTGAGTTCTTATGACTTGGTAGTTTCTCCTGTGTCCATTTTGTTCTATGTTTTCATGCCCTGATTCCATTAGACACCATAAAATATCTGGTAGTTCCCTAAGGTCACATACACAGTAATTTAAAATATTTTTAAATGGTGCAATATTAGCCAATGATAAGAATTCTCTGACTATGTACATTATTTATGATTTAGAGGATAAAACTGTTTTCTTTTAAAGTATTTTGGTTTTTATTATGCTGGTGAATGACCTTTCTACTGAAAGACCTTAGTGAAAAATACGCTGCTTGCNTTAAATGGTGCAATATTAGCCAATGATAAGAATTCTCTGACTATGTATATTATTTATGATTTAGAGGATAAAACTGTTTTATTTTAAAGTATTTTGGTTTTTATTATGCTGGTGAATGACCTTTCTACTGAAAGACCTTAGTGAAAAATACGCCGCTTGCATTTTTTCCTAATGCTTTTTGCTGAAGTTCAGAAGATCAGCACTGACTTGCAGACTCTATTTTCTCTTGCCTATAAATAACTCTGTAGACAGAGCAGAAAAGCTTTAGCAGGGCCATGCCTGCGTGGCTGGCATACCCTGCATGCCAGGGGGCAGGGTCCCATGGGCAGCAAACCTGCCGTGGGCTGGAGTGGCCACAAAGATCAGAGGTCCCAGCTGCCTCTGCCAGCAGTGAGGCTGCGAGGAAGAGTCAGCGCAGCGGCAGAGCTGCCCGATTCTCTCTGCTCTGGACACGTGTCTGTGCAGGCGTGCACTGTGTTCCAGGGCACTCAGCAAAGGCAGCAGCATCCCACTTGGGCTGACTTTATCCCCCTTTCCCCCACGGCAGCTCCCACCACTCCTGTATCTGATAAAAGCTGGCTCTGGACATCTTTTTGACATACAAAGGCAAGAAAAGGGAGTAAGAGATGTTATTAAATGAACCGGTCAATTCATACTTTGTATTTCACTATGCTACAACTGCCTTTTTGCTTTTTAATCTATGACTTCAATATGGTCTTTTATAAAGAAACATGTAATAGTTCCTTACTGTCCCTCAGGCTATGCTGGCTGAGGTTTCCTGTGCTTGGCATCTTGATGTGAGAGTAATTGTTGCTGTTGTACAGTGACAGCTCATACTACCCTGTTTTGACTCGTGAGGCCCATTTGTTCCACCTGAGCCTGCAATGTTTACATGGCCAGTCCTGGATCAGGGGTCCCCAATCACTTTTCTGTGTTGGCTGGGTCACCAGGAGGCAATCCAGACATGGATGGGGAAAATCAGCATCTGATTCTGCAGGGTAGTTTGCTCCAGGCCAGCCTTGGGCTGATGGTGGCGGAGCTGCTGTACAGATTGATTACTGTGTCCTCCTGCTGTGAGGGAAACGCCTGAAATGAATGGGGAAATTAGGAAGAATTTGTGTTGGTCCACTATTATTCCATTTGGACTTCATCAGCTGCATAAGCAATGGGGATTGTCAGGCCCTGCATATCAGAGCAGGGATACCTGAGTGGGAAGGTCTGACAAAAAGTGGAGAGCTCTGGTGGCATCACCTCCAGTGATCTTGTCACCTCCACTCCCATTCTGGGGTGCTCACTGCAGCTAATGAAGACCAAGGATGCTGGGGCTTATAAATGGGACTGAAATATGAGTAACTTCTATGCAATTTGCAAAATACTGTAACAATCAGTTTAAAAAACACTAGCTATCAAACTTTCTGAATTTATTCCAAAGCCACTGAGTCTGGGACAGAGCTGCTAATCAAAGAACATAATGGACCTATAAAACTATGAGGTAGAGACCTACTTGTAAACCTCAGGGGACTGAAGGTATGGAGGGGATCAATTTGGGCTGCACTTGCAATTTGTATGCCAGTGTGAAAAATGTTCAGTATAGGGAGTACAGGATGAGAGATGAAAGCAGGGAATTGGGCAGAGGCTGCTTGAGACATGTTCCCACAGGGAGAGAGGTTGCTGATCCTCCAGAGCTGCTTCATGACCAGACCCTGGGGCTGTGATCTTTCAGTTTTGTCAGACATGAAGCTTATCTTGAGTTGAGATGTGAAGTCAGGACAGAGGCATTGCTGGAGCTGCCCTCTTTTAGGAAGAGTGCCTCACTGTAAATTAGTATGGCAAAGGAATAAACAGCCAGGTTAAGGGACTTGTACACTCCAAAACAGACCCTCAGAACAAACTGTGGTGGTTAGGGAAAGAGCTTTTGACCTTGACATGAGGCTTGTTTGTAGGCTTATGGTGCTGGGTGCTGGCTGTTGGGAGGTGTCACAACGCAGGATTAGTGCCACATGCCCGAGGATGCAGAGCTGTTTGTGCAGCTCCACAGCCAGAGCTGTGACCCCTTCTCAGCTGGATGTCACACAGGGTGGTTCTCCATGCCCCTGGGTGCAGGGGGGATGCTCTGGTGCTGGTGTGCAAGTCAGATGGGAAGGTGCCTCCAAAAGGCTTTGTGACCTCCTGCACTGCCCATGGCATGGTGACACTGGGGTGCATTTCTACCAGAAACCAACCTGAAAAGCTGGGCAGTGCCAGGGATATTGGAGACAAGAGTCATTCAGGAGGAGGCACATGCTGGCATTCATTTTCCTGGAGCAATATAAAAAAGTAATCATTAGTATTGTTTGTGATGTTCAAGGTTTGAGAAGTACTCTGAAATATTCTGTACTAACAGATTGCAGTGTTCCGTGTTGCCTGCTGGGCTTATTTTAAAAAAATTTTTGGAGTGAATGAAGTGCTAATTAGAATAGGTGTTTCACACATGGTGAGCTTTCTGGACTATGCTGGGAAAGGTCTGATTTTCTTCCTGAATTAAATAGGTACTTAAGTCTAGCTTTTTGTACTTGCTGGTTTAGAGACAGGATGAACAATTTTCTGGTTTATGGACTGCAATTATTTAAGTACTTTAGCTGAAGCTCTTGGCACACTTTTTAATCCTCTTGGAAAAGTACTAACACCAAAATTCTTTAATTCCTTATATATGCATGAATAGAAACTTCAGAGCCATGGGCAGCCCTGTTGCTTGGTGGTGTCAGGAGAGTTTTGGTTGGGGTGCCTGTTGTTGTTCACTACTTTTTAGCAAAGGGCACTCCAGGAAAAAAAAATCTTCATTTCTTTTAGAGTGTTAATAAAGAAGGCTAAATATTCAGGTGGCTTCAGTGACAGCAATGTCCCCCATTTTCTGGGAGGGGAAGGATAGAATGATGCCAGTTCCCTGGTCTCACTCCTGCTGTAGCTGTGGATTTGTGGTTCCTCAGAACCTTTCTTCCTCTTTACAGCTGCACTGGGGCTCTCATTGCAGGTCTGGGTTTGGCTTTCATATTTTAGTTCCTCCTTCCATTGCTTCCACATCTACAACATCTTTGGGTGGACAACAGGTCCATTGGTGCTGTGCAGCACTCCTGGCATGCAGTGATGAAGGGAGGTATCCCAGGGATTGAATTCTCAACCTTCCTATGTCACAGTGGTGCTGGCCCACCATGGCAGAGCCAGCCCACTGCTGAGGCTGCTCAGTGTGGCTGCAGCCTCTGGACAAACTGAGGGATTCACCTGTGTGGGAGGAGCCCTGGAGTCGCTGCTGGAGGGCAGGGGATGGTGTGCTCTCCTCTCCCAAGCTCCAGCCCAGGCATTTTACGTAAATAAATTAATTCTCTTCAGAAGTGTAATCACTAAATATTCTTTCTTGCTGTCCCCAAGACTTTTTCAGTTTTTAAGCTTGAAGAAGTTGAAATTAGAGGAGGTCAGCAGGTCACCGCATCACAGGAAAGCTCATCACTCTTCTTTGTCCCTGCAGCATTTCTTGCTTTTTTTTTTTTTTTTTTCAGTTTAAATGTCTTTACACTTACAGGAGTTTAACTGTGGATGAACAACAGCTTTCTGGATTAGTCTGCATTCGTTTGTGTTTTGTTTTTTTCCAGAGAGCCATCCAACTCAAACATGGGTATTTGGGCAGTTCCTGAATGGGAATGGAAGGTGGTGTTCCAGGTCCCTGTGTGGGAGTGGGAGTGGGTCTTTGTGCACTGGTGTTCCCCCACTCTTTAAAGGATATATATTTATACCTTTATATATTTGTAAGCAAAGCTCTCCTTATCGATTAATTGAACTGGCAGAGTGACTTATTGCCATAGAGGCACTGCAGACAGGAAGAGCAGAACGTAATTTTTAGATTGGCTATAATTCAGAGATAATGCTTATGTTACTGTGTCTTCACAAGATATTTAAAATAAAAAATTGCTCTAAGCTGAGGTGCCAGCTATGAAGATAAATGTATGTTCATGTCATTGCTGTTAGAAATTCTGAGAAAAATATTCCAGGATGCTCAGGGCTGGACTGAGCATGTGTGCCTTGGCTCCAGGAGGGTGGTGGGTATGCAGAGCCTACAGGTACTTATTTGGGTGGTGGGTAGGGCTGTTCTGGGTGTCCCTCTCCAAGGGAGAGGACAGTTCTGGATGCTGAGCAGGGGACCTGTGAGGGGCTTGGGGCACAGCTGTTACTGTCCAGATAACACACTGGATTTCCCTTTGGGAGTGATGGCTAGTTGAAGGCACTCACTGTTTGGATGACAGCTGTGAAGGTAAAAGTGACTGGTTCTGAGTGTCCACTTCTCTGGGCCCCTCCACTGACGTATGGTGAAAGAGCCTGGGGGTCCTGGGCTCTGATAGCCATGGAGGCTGGGAGTCCTGCGGGACACAGCCATGGCAATTCTCTCCCAGAGTAGGCAGCCTGCCATGCTTGTGTGGCCTTTTTAGCAGCAACTAGAGAAAATATCCTAGCTTCCAGGGGGCAGAAGAGGGAAAGGGCTCTTTTGGAGGCTTACATGAAATCAGTCCCTAATGGGATCAGACATCCCTGGGCAAGTCCAAAGCCTTCTCTAGCTTTGAGCTCCATGGCAGTGTACCAAGAAACTTTTCCACTTCACAGAGAGGCTTCTTTCCAAGCAAGGAGAACCCTGGAGGGTGACATCCTCATTTGCTGAGGTATGCTCTTCCACTTTTGCCTCTGCAGTTCTGGCCCCAGTTTTCAGTGGCAGCAGTGATGTACAGAAAGAGCATAGAGGCTAAGACAGAAATGTGCCTGCAGCTTTGCCTGTCCTTGACTTTGTAAAATGAATTTGGAGACTTCCAGTAGAGATCATGGTATGTTGCATGACCCTGGCCTGAATGCTTGAATCATTATCAGTACAGACGTTTGGCAAAGAAGATAAAACATTATTTGTATTTGCAAAGTAGTTACTGGTTGCATGTAGACTTAGCTTGTCTACTAAGTAACCACTGATGGTTTCTGGAGGACAAGGGAGGTGATCTGGGCTTCAGTGCAAGGTCTAGGGTTTGTCTTTACATTTGTATGACCCCCAGGAGTGGGTTAATGACTTGCTGTGTAACTGGACATGACACCTCTTAGAAGAGGTATCTCATGTTGAGCTGCTGATACATATCAGGTAGAGGTTGAGAGATGCCAGATGGTGACAGAGGGCCAAAAGAACAAGGGAAAAAAGGAAGACAAGTTCTGAGGGACAGAAGGAGAAAATGGAGAATGGAAGATTTGATTTACTGAATAGCAGCAGCACTTATCTCAGAGGTAGGATAAAGAACCACTGGGGACCTGAGGAGGAAGAGAAGAGATTCAGAATAAATCTAGTGGTGATGAGAGCACATGGGATGTAGAGAGGGCTAAGCATGAGATGTTTGTGTTTAGCAGAGATGGTACAAATCAGATGGAATCTCATCTTTGATGGGAATGAGAAGGTTTTGGCAATGGTGGCTGCCTGCACATTCAGATGAAAAGTATCAGGGAAGAAATGGGTCCATGTTTGAACTTTTCCCTCAATTCCTGGCAGGCAGCTATCCACACTGGGGCTAGATTGTTGGCAGTCTAACCACTGAGGCCATGGAACAAGTGGATATATGGGCTGCAAATGCCCCTTCTGTTTAGGGGAGCACAGTGTAGTGAAACCAGTGCAACCTATGCTCTGCTGTAACTAAACAGAGAGTGCTGTGTGTCCAGCAGCTTTCTGGGAGAAAAGATGACATCTTTGGTGAGATCTTGTGGAAGCTATTAAACTTCCTGGGTTTTTATTGTATTTGTTTGAAGGTCTGCTCTTCCAGGCTCTGCAGTTTGTGTGAACAGCCTAAGGCAGAGAAGTACCTGGAGAAGGAGAGAGCTCCAGAGCCCACATTTGCCACTGGATGAGAAAAGGGCTGCTCTGACATCCTTCTGTGGTGGTTTTTGTCAAAACTCCTCCCCAAATGTGCACTGGTGATCACACGCTGGCAAGTTTACTTCACTGTTGCACTGTAGTTTGGAGCAGAGAATCTGCATCAAAGAAGGAATCTATTTCCTTGTCTTGTTGCAGAGGTATGAAGAAGAGATATTAAAAGGTGTCATAATAACAGCAGTGCAATGCAAATGCTGGACTACTATGTTTAAAAGACAAAGGACATGTTATTAACAGAAAAAGTTAGACTGGATGAAGCCATATGGCCTCAGCACACTTCCCTGTGATACGTCTGGGTCAGAACCAGGCACACACCCAGATTTCCAACTAGGAAAATAGTGGCTATTTAAACAGCAGCAAATTATTTTTGAGTATTAAATATGCTTCATATTTTCTATGTGTTTATTGTAATGCAAAATTATGTTATTAGTTCAGCTGGTTGAAATTTTCAATGGGGAACATTAATCTGAAAAAACAAGGTTCTGCAGAAGTTGACTCAGGATGTATAAAGACAACTTCTTATTTTTTGAAGAAAATTACATTTTAAGGAAATTGGAAACACTTATTTTTAAAAACGTCATATTTGTGTGAAAAATATTGCTTGTTTTCCAGGTAGACATTTTACAGTGTCTAGAGTCTATAAACTGATGATTTATTTGGCCTAACTGGAGGTAAGGAGCATTTAATGAGGGGTGGATTTGGTTCCAAAAGAGGCTGGCTGGTTACCAATATTTTTACACCATTATGATGTTTTTTGAGGCTTTTTTTCTGTAAAATAAATTGAAAATGTAATTATACCTCCTTAAACAGCTTGTCAACAAAACTTTTCTAGGGCTAGTTAGAAGTGCCCAGTTTCTGAGGCAAATATGGTTTATGCTCAGCTTAATTCTGTATATGTGGTGTACTCTCAGAAGTTGTTTCTCATTGCTGGGAGTCTGGCCACCCTGGTCCTGTGTCTCCTGGGACTGGAAGGAGAATAAGGGTTTCTCCACCAAGGAAGAGATTTTTCTGTGTCTGTGTGGCCTCATAAGCCTTAACTTGCCATTATAAAATTTGTTTGGTCATCTACATTTTTATTCATAAATTGGAGCAAGAAATTAAAATGGTCTATTCCCTTTTTTATAAGGCAGTAGCTAATTAACTCTACTCATAGGCAAGAAAATGATTGTTTGTCACAGTAACACTGAAGCATGTTACTCAAAATTAACACAAACTATATACAATTGAAAAAATGAAAGATTTTTGGATATATATTTTATTTGACAGTGGTTTAGAATATCATACAGTAAACAAGATTTCTGTAAAAGTTAATTTATCCATAGTGGTGCGTTTCATAAAAATAGTTGCTCACTTACAGCCTTTCTGTGACTATTAATACATGGAATTATATTTATAGAGATAGAGCTGTACAAGGTAAATTCACAGCTAACACTACACAGAAATATTATTTGGAATGGGGTTTAGATGATGTGCTGTCTTCACAGGTTATCGATTACAGCCGCATAAAGCAATTACTGCACAAGGAGTAGCTGTGAACTGTGCAAATTAGAGTTTATGCAAGCATAATCTCAACTGTTTTTCAGATTTCATTGTTTGCTTTCTTTATACATAAAAATAAGATACCGGGACGTGCATCTACACTACAGAAGCATTGTCCAAAATCAGATTCAATAAATTAATGGCAAATTATATTGGATTCTAGTTCAGGGGATAAAGATTTTTTTTTTCCATTAAATAAGAATTTTATAAACAGCTACATGGATTTGTGCTTTTTTAGAAATTATAAATGGATTTTTCTTTCTAAAAAAAAATGTTTGAAAGCTGCAAAATCCTTGACTTGAGGCTTTTCAAATAATTGGGCAGGAAGAAACATGTCTATAAATTTTGCAGTCCAGTGCAATGTTTGAGACATACAGTAATGTGCTAATTTCTTGGAACAAAGCCAATCTCAATCTAGTTTTTCAGCAGAGCGTGTGAGGAACTAAGATTGCTAGTGAACAATAATTTTTAAATATGAATTTTTGACAGTACTTAGCTTTACGATTTTTTTTTTAATTACCAATGTATTATTGCCCAGGATTTTGTTTTAATTTTGACAGACGAATAAGCATACGCACACTTACACAGACACACACACATCTGTTTGAAACAAGATAATGACTGATTGACTGAACTCGGAGTTATTTCCTGTGAAGGCAGACTGGAATGTTTACCTGGCACTTAAGGCTTAAAATTCAAAACAGACAAGCAAGAAAGATAAAAACAAAAAGAAGAAAAAAATGGAGATAAGGAAAAAATGGTAAAATGGAAACCATTTCAAAAATGGAAAAATACTGAATTTACTGAATGAGGACACCGACAACTGTATTTCAGAAACCAGTCTAATTATTGTTGACATGTGCCTGAAAGGCACCTGCTCTGCCAAACTGAGGGGATGAGAGGTGAGAGTGTCCTAAGTAAATGCGGATGGGTATGAAACATAGCACTGTTGATAAGTGACACTATCATCTTCTGCAGGAAGGAAAGGCCTTTCCTTAAGGAAACTGCAGCTTTTTCTCTGTAGCACTCTTCCTTTCATTGCAAGGGCCTTGCAGATGCCCGGGGTTTGAGCCTGACCAATTGGTTTGTGTGCTACCTCGCAGGACTTGGGGAACCTGTAATAAATCACTTTTGAGAATAATTTGCAAATACAACTCCACCTTAACTCCTTTCCAATGTACAGAAACATGGTTTGTTCACAAAAATGGCAGTAGAAATGGTATCACAGAAACTAATCCACTGGATTCCCCATTCCTCCCGTAGCACCCAGTGAACTATTCTACAGGGTGCCACGTGGACTATCCCAAAGTGTTAACAGTGGAGACGTGTCATGGGTGTACAGTTCCGAACGATGCTTTAAAGAAACCCTTTAACCCCTGTCTAGATATGTCGAGAACAATTTATTTACAACATTTTAGCTCCATGAAAAGATCCTCTCTCGGTTTCAGCTTGCTCCGTGCAGTTTTATTTAAGGCGATGTTCCAGTTTGTGATTGCTCTAACTCGTTCCAGTTTCTTGATATAAAGTTTGAATGAAATCCAAGTCCTTCATGCAGTGGGAAAAAAATGCTAAAGCTACACTGCACTATCCTTCTCTGATGTACTGTCCTTCATATTGTTTTGGTTTCTTCCATAGCTGCCAAAGTCCCTAAAATGGAACTGGGACTTTAGGGTCGATTTTAAATCTCTGTGTTGACTATATGCTTTTGAACTTATTAGATACTGTGCACATTGTCATGGAATTACACACTAATGTTTTCATTCCTCAATGCTTGGTGTATATGTGTGATAGTTAAAATAAATTAAAACAAACCAATGTGAGACAAAAACTAAGAAGAATGTTCTGCGTCAGTTTGAGACAGTTAGAGGGCAACAGTCCCTTGCTTATCTGCTCATGGCAGAAGTACCAGACTTCAGGACGCTTGGTAGCTTATCTGAGCCAGGGATTTTCCACGGCCCTGGAGAGACCGTTGCCTTTCGAACTGTGGTGTTGGTGCTGCGAGTGCTAATGGAGTGGAGATGTCCCTTCCTGGGGAACTCGCTGGGTTTCCCATCAGGGTCCCTCTGGCTGTGGTCCATATCACTTCCAGGAGAGCTGCAGCGGTTGCTACTGTATGCCTTGGTAGCTCCTGTATCGATCTTGACATGGTCGGGTGCTGCAGCTGACTTCTTCTCACTGGTGTTTGTGGATCTGTGATCTTTTTTGCTAAGAGATCCTCCTCTCTTGCCTTCTGGCTTCCTCAGCCTCCCAAACTGTTCATCACTGGTTCCAGCACACACGTGCTCTCTTGCGCCAGCCTCGATCATAACGCTGTGTCCCACCGCTTTGCTTTCTGAGGTGGGCCTGCCACCATCAGTGGTCTTATTTTTGCCTTCTGAATATCCTTTCCAAGAAGCCTCTTCGTGCTTTGACCTGTCTACCTTTTTAGGACTTGCTGACCTTTCTCTTTGTTCTCCTAACCTTTTCTTTTTGTGACCGTTCACCGAAAGCTCCTTTGGTTTCCTTACATTGTGTTCCCTCTTGATATCCCATGTTGGCTCTGGGCTTATCTGGTGAGAAGGGTCAGAGGGTGGGGCTATGTGTGATGAAGATAATGGTGAGATTATGTCGTCGAGGGAAAGAGCTACTTCCGGCAGACCTGGGGAGGTGGCAGAGGGAGCACTCCAGGAGTTTGGTTCGTCTGTTTTAACAACAAAGAGAAGAGAGTTAAGGGTGCATTCAGCAGCACAGTGCATAGACACATGTATTCTGAGCAACACTGATACCCAAAGCATGTACCAGCCTTAAACCCCTCTGTTTCAGGTGAGGTGAAACTCCCCCAGTTGTGGAACCAATAGGGAGAAAACAGAAAATAATACCTCCACAAAAAAAAAAAAAAAAGAAGAAGAAAAAAAAAGTATAGCAGACACAAGAACCTCAAAGCTGGTAACTGCAAATGCCGGAAACCCTGGTCTTTTTTTCATACAGATACATTTCATTCCGCTTTCCTCTGCCTATGTTAAATTATTCTTAAAATAATAAAGGCACGTGCTCACAAAATCAAATAGCCTCTTTTGTAGCTGTATAATGGATTTCTTAGCTGGGCAATATCAATGCTGTCTCTGAGGACAAATGAGAAGGACTTTCTGCCATCTATTAAACATGTCCCTACAAGCATATAATAATTGACAAGAATTTGTAGCTTAGATAAGGTCATCATTGAATTCTGTCTCATATTTTTTCTAAACAGATATAGTATTGCAGTGTTTATGGCCCCACAATTCTTACAGAGTACTTACACAGCTCTGCCTTTATATCACAGCGTCAGCTGCTGACTCTCCTGGTTGTGCATTTTGAATTTCTCTTGGTTACTTAGCCTCAACACAATATGGTTGGTTTGTGCAGATCCTGTTTAATTTAGCTAAATAAATGTCTCCTTTGCTGAATCATGATGATTTTCCTAATCCAAACCAGAATATTCTGGGATGCCTTTCTCTTGCATATACATCCTCATTTCTTTTGATTAACTTTCTGGCGGAAAACAAATCAATCATGATTAATGACAGCATGGCTCCTATTCTTACCCATCTACTTAGAGGTTAGAGAAATCACTGAACTTGGCTAATGTCATTCCCTATTTAGCACCATTTTAGTTCGGCTTTGAACGGTATGAGGAATAATCTGTCAGAGATGAAGGACTGTCTCAGGAATCCATGGAAACGAGGTAGAACTTGTGGCAAGAGCTGCATATTTTATGGGAGAGAAAATGTAATCTTCCAGCTAAAAAAACAAGCGTGGACTTCTACGGGTCAGGACTAGTATCTCTCAGTGATATCAACTGCCCTTTAAAAAAGTAACATGCATTTCTCTCAGTGCTATCTGTGGCTGTTTTCAATTTATCATGGAGACACATATTGTCTCAAAAAATGGAATTCTACTGCCCAGCCTGGGATCTGCAGCTTGCTTGACTAAAACAGCACTTTAAAGTTAATAGCTGGATTGAGTGATTGCTGTCTTGCAGATAAAAATAGGAGAGACAATAGCGAGGTGGGTGACGTAAAGGGAGGGAGCAGCACAGTTAGCTGAGGAGCTATTTATTTTCCCAGATGGTGTTTGTCATATGCTTTTGCATAATGAGCATATGTGTGGAGAGGATTAGCATTTGAGAGGGGTAGAAAGTACAAGTTCTGTGTAAGACAAATAAACATTGAGCTGGGAATCTAAATGGGATGAGGGTCTCAACTGAATTTAGAAAAAAAAAGAAATCACACTTTCTTACCCTCCAGTTAAGGGTGACTAATGTACCATCTGCTCCCAGCTTGGCACTCAAGCAAGAAAAAATAAGAGGAAGACTCATGCATGTAGAGTGATCAGCTCCTAGGAGTTTGCCTACAAAAAGCATTGACTTTGATGGGCTTGCTCTTTACTTCTGTTCTGCACCACCAGCCTTGTACAGGACCACAGCCTGTGCCTGATGGGGGAAGCACACCCCACCCTGGCTCTTCTTCAATCTGAAATCCAGGGGATTTCATTTCATTTAATACTTGAGCTAGGGACCATGCACAGAGTCTAAATCACTAAAACTATCCTGGGACTCAGCATAAAGCTGCTTATGTGCACCAGCAAGGTACCTGAGCAAACTTTGAAGAAGCCACCCAGAGCTTTGGAAAATTAATTTTATACTTTTCATGGCCTTGTCACTCCTACCCAGGGTAGAAGTGGTGCCAAGGGTTGGACCAATGTATTTGTCTGAACTACAGTCTTCTTTCCTAGTTGTCCATGAGATGTTTTTTTTAATAGTTTTGCAGTGTCAGTGAAGAGCAGTGGGCCATTATCCAATCTTGTGTTAGGCTGTGAGAGCTTCTGGTTACAGAAATAGCCAGTTACTTTGGGTAGTATCAGCTGCACACCAGTAAAAACACCAACTAGCCTGGAGCGGCAAGATGCTTTTGGGTAACAAGACTGCCTCTGTGGAAAAGATACCACTATGCTCAAATGGGTTGCTTCTCCTCCAGGGGGACAAACCAGGGGGGCACCATTCAAAATCAAGGTGGCAAACACCTCTTGTGGCTCCTCTGAGGCATAAAGGATAATATGGTACCAGTTATTTCTAGGATGCTCTGGAGAAGAGACCTGGAGGTT
>WEZZ01038931.1:1367-12973 GCA_013400585.1 Chloropsis cyanopogon | reverse complement strand
TTCAAGAGCCATATGCAGTGCTTGGATACTCCATCACCAAGATTACCATACCACATCAGAAGTACAAATCTAAAGAGACATGGACATACACAGATATAAATGAATAAGGCCCTATTTGGTTTCGTCATTATTATCAAGAAGAGGAAAGTAAGAAGAAAATATTAGAAAAGCAGGCTGAGATGACATATTTCAAAATTTTCCTAAAATTAGTCAAACGTGAAAAAATAAATAAGATGTCTTCTGTTAAAGATGAAACATTATTTTGGAAACTGTGAGGTGTGATTGTCTGTCTGAAGTCCTAAATAAATAAGTTCACAGCTGCACAATTTAGCTTAAGGAGTGTTGCAATACATAAAGATTAGTACAGTCTAAAATGGTAGTTCACTCATAATATTTAATTATACAAAGGTAATAGAAGAATAGAATAAATTCAGTCTTCTAGACTTTATATCTCAGGTAAATTTTGGATTTTGTTTTCATTTTGCTCCTGGAAGAGTTGGCAGTGAGCAATGGATGCTGATCTGCTAATGATTCTCCATGGCTGGAGCCTGATGCAGCTGTGGTTCATTTAATGCCTCCAAACATCTCACTCTTCACTGTTGCTTTGTTTTAGAGTCTGGTTCTACTTTTAGTCAGCCCAGTAGACTGCCAGAGAATCCACACTAACTGACTCTATTGTAAAAACTCACCTTCTGATAGTTCTTTTTCAGCTGCAAGACAGATGAAGGTTTTAGGATTATCTTTTTATCTTGATTCCACTTGCTGTTTCCCAACTAGAGGGGCAAGTTTATGTGGATAAGTTATGCACAGAGAGGCATTTCCCTCCTGTGGTAATGGAAGCCATAAAAGACTTAAACCCATTTGCTTCTGTAATTAAATCATCCATCTCAGGAGAATCAAGGAAAAGCTGCAAATGGAGACTTTTCAAATTAAGAAAAATTAGGCGGCAAATAAATGTTTAAAACCCACCCAGATTAAATGAGTTTTCCTTTAATAGACTGGATTTCTTGCTCGTAAAAAGAACAACAGCAACAGCAAATCTGACCACCACAACAAACAATAAACTGAAAGCTGAAGTTACTCCCTTAGTAATGGTTTATTCTGTCTGACTTGGAATATTAAGTTCAGACATTTAAAAACTGATCTAAATGGATTTTTAAAATTATTATTGATTGGCTGTCCTCTAATTATGAAAGCCCACAAACAGATGAATGATAATTAGCTGTTTTTTCGTTATAGTGGTTGGTGCGTTATCACATGGGTAGAAATTTAGCAAGCGTTTGTTGTTCCTGTCCTTTTGAAGAAGTCTAAAAGGGCTTTTGTTAATTCACTCTGGTACCCTCATATACTTGAAAATATATATTCTTTGTAAATAAGGCACCTTTTTTTTTTTTTTTTAATATATATGTTCAATCACACCACTGTGGAAGACCTTTGATTATATTGGTGAGCCCTGCATAAGGGGCTGCTTCCAGCATCAATGTTTAATTGATTTTATAGACACAAACAACGACGTCCTTGAAAACCAAATTCAAACTGAAGAGTCTGGGCCTTTTCTGTTCATCCTTCTAACTCCAGCATTCAATTCCAGCTAAGAAAGATCACATTCTTCAAGAAGTATTTTTTCCCCACACTTTTTTTTGGTGATTAGCTATAGAATTCAGTAAAGTGCCTGATGTACCACATTAAGAAGGATGCTAAGCGGTTTACAAATCACAGTAATTAATGACTATTTTTATCACAGAGAATATAGGCGACTTTCTTATATCTATCTGAAACTCAATATAAGCCTCTATAAGCCTCCAGGCTGCATAATTGGTGCAATAGAGCTGAAAATGAGATGGAGGATATAATACAGCTCAAGTAATCCTGCCTTTAGCTGAAATGGAACAGTGGAGGCTCTGAGCATCCAGAATGTTGTTTCCACTAAGATTTAAAGCCAGCCAGCTGTCGGCTGCTGCAGTGAAAATTGTAGTGTTATTTACTTTCTTTAGTATACTCCAAGTACTTAAAGAGACACAACCATATTTATGGGCATTTTTTAATCTTTAACAACTTAAGCAATATATGCGATCACAATTTTTTTTTTGTTAGGGGCCAAATGAGTGCATATCCTTCATAAAAGTTTCAATTCAAGCACTCTGGAAACTACCTCAGGTCACAACATCCTGGAAACGATGCAATTGGTTTTACCTTCTCAATGCAGGAGCTGTGAGAAATAAAATCTTTTTTAAATCATAATGGGTTTATAAAGGGCTCTGAGAACAGGAGGGAGCAATGAAAAGGTTTATACAGTGGTGACATTTTAAGATGGAGAGAGAGTGCTTGTTATACAGAGACCTGATGAAATCTGTCAGTTTGGGATTTACTGTTTAGCACACTTACCTCAGATATAAAACCAAAAAAAAGTTTAAAAAAAGTAAAATAAAAACCACATTAATCTCATCTTTTCATTTCTTTACAATTTTCATTGCAGAGAAGATTTGAACAAACTGATGAAAATAATGAGAATATCTTTAGTATACTTCATTTTATTGTGTTATGTAACTTATTAGTAAATGATAAACACAGTATATTGTATCTCATTTTTCTGTGAGAGCACTGGGAAAATTCCCCAGTGTTCTGGCTGAAATACAGTCAGTCAGATTAGGGTTTGGGTGTTTTTTTTCTCTCTAGGGAAATCTTGGTTACTTTAAAGTTATAACAGTCTATAACCTATGGTTTGGGGTAAGGATTATCTCTGTTTTTAATTGAGTGCAAGGAGCCTAGCAGAGTAGAGTCCAGGGGCAGTGCTGTAAAACAATCATTAAATAACATTAAGCCTGTGGCAAGGGAGAAGGAATCAGTATAATCACTGTACATCTTTCCCCCCAGATTCACCCTCAGCCTAGGGTCTAGCTCTTGGGGCGCTGGAAATGACATCTTTGGATTACACCAGAAGAATCCCATTAATGTTCCTGCCATTGCCACAGTCCTGCTGTGTTTGCCCTTGTGACAGATTCATCGCCCCGTTCTGCTTCATCATCTGCATGGCTAAAATGAGAGCACCAATTTTCTGTCTCAGGGACACGTTGTGGATTTTGACACTTCTGGTCTGAAAATGATGTGGAACAAGAGAACATTGTCATTACTGTTTAATAATGGTGAACAATACTCAGGAGCTTCTTGAGCTTCACAAGTCCTGCTCAGAACATGCAGCCACCTCAGTGGAGGCAAGTGGAGGCAATCTCTGTTTGACCCAAATGGGCTGTGTAAATAACCTGTCCTGTGGGAGCTGCTCTCGTGCTGCAAACCATCCTCCACGATCACTCACCCCACTGAACCTCTGTCCTTGGATCAACACTGTGGGACTGTGACCAGAGACTGCAGGGAGGAGAAGCTTGAAGGGCTGGTGGTTCCTGGTCAGTCTCTGTCACCTCCCTGCAAGAGAATGCACACATCTCTCTGTGCTTCTAGGCCAAGCATGGATGGGGTAGTAACAACTAATTTACCCCAGAGACCCTGAAATTCTGTATGCTGTAACTTTGGCCCAGGCAAAACATTACTTTTCTCACTAAGAGATAACTACTTAGTTTCAAAAGTGCAAAGCTGAGGCATCCTGACTTCTATGGATGGACAGAAGGCATCTAAATGTCCTTCCTCTCACGACATAGTTTGGACCTCAGAAGGAAATCTATGCCCTGTATTCATCTCTTCTAAATACTGCATCTTTTATGTATTATTTTGCCTTTATGGATTATGCTGCCAAAGAGTTGCCAGGTATGATGCTAAGAGATCATACAGAAGGCATTGCTAAAGACTGGTTTATCACACTTAGATTAAGGCAGTGTAATCAAATATGTTTTGGGATTCACTGTGGAGAAATGCTCCTCCTTTTTTACATTAAATTTTTAAAATTTTAACAGCATCAAATTTGAACTGTTTTTTCCCTAACCAGGGTGAACTAGGAGAGAGCGGGAAATACATTAAACTGGAGACATGAACCTCAGGTTATTTTCTTAGGTTCACAAAGTCCATTTCACCATATGAGCATTCACTCCAGGAATTTCCACTCTTTCTGAGAGGCAACTCTACTATTAAGAGACAGGCTTATGAGCCACAGAAGGTTTTGATGATGTTTCTGGAGTTATACACGACTAAGGCAACAGTGGATTGGTTGAATAGAATGCAATATTGTCACAGAAAAACTTCAATTAAAAAAAAAAAAGAAGTGAGGAAGCAGGACTGAACATTCACTCTCTAACAGAAAAAGTAATAGAGCTGTCCTTATGAGGACCATGTTCTCTATTCATGCCTTGAAATAACTAATCAAAATTTTGATTTTACTATTCAGATCTTCTCTATTTTGTTCTATAGGTCTTCACATGTTTCAAATTTGCATATTCAAATACACTCCTTATCTTTCTACTATCATCTCTTTCTCTGGACTTCTCATCAACATTATCTTCTTGGTATCACACAATTCATCTTTCTATTTCCTTCTCAATATTCTCCCTTTAATTCCTCAGCATATTGACCTATTTTCAGGAATAGTTTCTCGTATCATCAGAAGCTGAACCCAGTGTACACATTAGAATTAAGTTCTGAAAAGCAATCTACGAGGGAAAAAGACAAAAAAACTTTTACCTGTCACACTTGCCATCTCCTGCAACATACTCCAAGAGGACAATATTGCTGTCTGGATATGTACACACACAGCTACTGCTTTTTGCTGTGTCCTAAACCTTTAATTGGACTTCTGGATGACACACAGAGAGACTGCCCGAAGTTTAATAGACTTGTGTTGCAGGAAAAAAATTTCTGTTAACAACACATTTTAAAATTTACTGTATAGAATTTATCCTGGCAGATAAATGGAGAATAGTTCCTAAGCCTCAATAATGCAGAATCACATACTAAGTCATCCATTCCCTAATGTCAGAGGAACATTAATGCTGGAAATTGTGGTGCCTGCCTGCAAGATAACATGTACCTGCAAATTTTGAAGCAGACTGTACTTGACACATCAGAGTAGAGCTAGGAAGGAGACAAAAAGAGTTATCTGCAAATGGGAAATAATTATGGGAGGATAGTTATGATGTTATATAATATATCAATAAAGCCATATAATTGTTCTCTGTTGAGCCTGTGGGTGCATTAGATGCCAGAGAAACTGTACAAGAGTGGAAGCCCAGGCAGAGTCTGAACAATCTGGCCGGGTAGGTGTGAGAAACTGATTAAAGAGGCTCAAAATGTGGGAGGATAATTGAAACAACAAATTTGTTTTCCTGCAAGATTATCAGGCCCAGTTTGGTGCATTCAGTCTCCTGGGATCCCATAAATTTCCTCTGTCATGCTGAAGGACATCGAGCTCTCACACGCTCCATGCAGAAGCCTGGGAGGAGCATTTACCTCTCATCAGCTTGACCTTGATATGTCCAGAGCAGGAAACCTGATCTGTGGGAATGGCAGCCTGGGCCTGCCTCACCTGGACACTCCTGCTGCCAGGTGTGGCAGCAAAGGCAGGGCTCTGACTGCTCTGCTGTCCCTCCCCTGGGAGCCAGTGGTGCCACGCACAGCAGGGACAGCACAGAACCCAGCTGGGAGCTAAGGAGCACTGCCGAGGAAATGAGGAACCTTTGCCTCAGTGAGACTGCAGCCTCACAAGCCAAGGGATGGAAGAATGGAAGAATGTTGAGATGTTTCTGCTGTTTCCTGTCAGTTATTTACCTATTTTTACAAGCCTGGCACCACATTTATGTGTATATATAGAAAAAAAGGGGTGCAGGTACATCTCCAGAGGAGACTGGATTGCTAGAGATGGAAGAGCTGGGGCCAGCTCTGCATAGTGCAGGAGCAGCCGTTTAAACTCAGGTCCTGCTGTTAAGGAAAGTTCCCAGTGCGACCATCCACCAGACTCTGAAAGCCACTCTCCCATTGTCACAGACTGTCACTGCTGGGACTGTCACCCCTTCACAAGGGTGGCTCCAGTGACCCACTGGGTCCCTGCCTGGCTCCCTGCACACCCACTGACAGTCAGACCAGCTTTCCTCACTGCCTCGATCCCAGGATTTCCATAGCAGAGTCTCAGATGTTTTATTCCATACAGCCATTTATCCACAGTGCACTGACACAGAAGCAGCCTGAGCTGGTGCCTCCAAGGGGGGACCCAGAGCAAAGGAACCCCTGGGCTTTTACCCCCTCACAGTCCAAGAGCACCAAAGTCTCTCTGCTCCTCCTGAGCCACGGAGCCATGGGCTCCTGCCATGTCTCTCAGTGTCCCTCACCTGGCTGTGCCACAGCTCCCTGTGCCCTTTCCTGTGCAAAGGGTGGCAGCTCACAGCCTCTTGTCTCAGGCTCCCACCCAGAGCTCAACCTGCAGCTCCATCTGCAGCTGCACCCTGAGCTCCCGGCCCCAAACATGTTCCTCAACACTGCCATCACATTGCCATGGCAATACCACCCCTGGGCCATCCCTACAGCCCACCACATTGCTCTGGAAGGATATCCCAGACATCTAGGCTGAGTTCTGATCCTGCTCAGTGCATCACATAGCAACAGGGCCCTGCACTTACCCACAGCAATTTAGGCACCCAGGTGCTATTTCAATTTTTGTGGTTTCTCAAGAAGAGCATTTCTGTGTAGCCTGCACTGGACATGGTCACAAGTACTTTGGAGTCTGGGGTTTTGGACAGAGGGAGACAGAATTTGATCAGGGAGAGGGATGAATTGGGAAGCAGGTACTGAGTGATCCTTGCATGGAGGAAGAGCGCTGAGCTATTGTCTCCTCTCCCAGCAGGTGCCGTGAGAAATCTGGTCACACTCAGCGTGGCTGCTGAGCAGCAGGCCTAGATATTGTCTGCACACTGACAGAAAAAGAGTAAACTGAAAAAGTAAACAACCAGTATTTATTTGTGTAATTAAAGGAGACTAAAACATGATAGAAATATCTAATCACCACAAGAAATCCCGTAACCAATTTCCAACGTGATTAAACTCACATTGTTGCAAAATAAAGCAATCTAATCAACAGCCTGTGTTCTAATTACGTCTACCTGATCTCAAAATATTTCTGAGCTTGTTTATATCCCCAAGCCCTTTTATCTTGACATACTGTAAAGTAGTTTCTAAAATGAATCAGGCAATGTGTTTTTCTTTCGGCAGCAGGTACAGCAGTGTGAGCACAGGGAGGTTCAGAGACCACTGCCACGAAGTGATGATTGAAAATCTCAGGCAAGTGGGGGGAGCAATGGAGAGGGAAATAAGAGTGCTCAAGGGGAAGAAATAGGCCTACTCCTGGAAAAGGAAGGAAAACACACCGTATACAAATGAGGATATAACAGACTAGCAGGGAAGAAGGAAATATACAGCGCAGAAAAATAAGGTAGAGCAGAGAGATGAAGGCAGGGCAATCAGAAGCACCTAGAAGTAGGATGGAGGTAGTGGAGAGTACTCAAGACTCCCTTAAATTACCAATAATCAAGTTTCAAAAATGTACATTTCTGTCTCCTTCTCACATTGTACTGTTTTATTCATTTCAGCATATCCTCAAACCTGATCTTTGCTCTCGTAGCCATAGAGTTCAAACAGTTAATGATGGTTGGTCAAGGAGGACATGAGTGGATGAGAGGTGATATATGCACATAGCTGAATAGTTAATATTCTAAGTTACCTCCAAAAGATAGGGAAGGACAGGGACTTTGGGGAGTGGAAAAACTGTGTCTTCCTGTTTTGCTATACAGCAAAGTGAATTTACATCATCATAATGGCTTCTGGATGCTACAGCAACATGTAGGATTAACAAGCATGGCGTGGCTGTGGGAAAGGCAACATGCTTCAAATTAAAAAGACTAGAAATTGAACCCTTAATACTTTTACCGGTGGAATATACACACAAATGATGAAGAGGGAAAAAGAAATGCAGACTTTCAAGATTTTCTTTTCTATTGTAAATTCTTACATAACCCAAACTACTTAAAAAACTACTTTCCCCACACACATACATATTTTACTTCCAGTGTTACGATTTCAATCAAGTTTTCCTCCTGGAGTGCTGAAAATCAAAAGGACCTGTAGCACACAGGCAGAGTCCCAATTAGAAAGACTCCAGACAAAACACTGCACAGTGCTGCCCCTCATTTCTCAGACAACAGGAACTTACCCCAGGTAAGAAAAAGGTAAGTCACTTTCAATCAGTGTGACAACAGCAAGACTATTTGGACAGGGGAAAAGACAGAGGAGATAAATTCCAACTGAAAAATGAGCAATATTCAGCACTTATAGTGTGAGGCAAACATTACCACATTTTTTTAAACATTCATGAAGATTTCAGATCTTTGCTGTGAAACCCTTGCTCCCCTGTTTTCTTGTTTCTTTATGCAACCAGAAGGTTGCATAATAAATCAGAAGAATAATGCAGAAGATACAATATTTCCTTGTTTAACATCTATGGAATAAATTTCACTGCATGAAAGCTTTTTACTCTTCATCTATTTCATTTTAGATCTCTGAGATTTAATGCTTTTCCCATTGTTAGTCACTATTAATGACAAAAACTCTCTTTCACTGAGATCAGTATCTGAGAGGGTGGTCTGTCCTCACTGAAAACCAGCAGGGTTCTGAAATTTTGGCAGGCTTCCTCTGAAGCACATCTAGAGGCCCTTCAGTGCAAATAGGTATTCAAAGAGGCAGCAGCTGGAAAACTAAAGAGAGAAAAAAAAAATGTTATTTTGACAATGACCTCCATTCCTAAATAAAAAAAAAAAAAGAAGAGGAAGAAATAGAAACCAAACAACGTCTCTGTGAGTTACCAGGAAATGTCATGGATGCAGCCTCAGAGCTAGAAGAGAGGAAAATTTTGGCTCAGATTTTCACATTTACTTTGTACAAGACAGCACCATGAAGGAAGGTTAAACCATCTTTTTGTATGGACTAATTTGCTTTGTTTAGAACCCACTGTGACACATATATGTCTCACAGGAGATTTTTCCCAAGGTCTAAAGGGCTTTGGGTGCCTGATCCAAGGGCAAAGCCAGGAAGGGCTTGGAATAAAAATTGTTTTGGGAGAATGCCAGCAGATCAGACTAAGATATTCTCCTCAACAAATAAGAGGCAGAAAGAAAATTCGAGCAAAACAAGAAATGTGATAAAAAAAAAAATTGCCAGGGTTGAAAAAATAAACAAGCCACAGCTTTAGAAGAAGACTAGCAATTCCCAGGAGTCCTTACAAAACCTGCAGCACAGGTTTGGTTTTTGTTCGAGTATACCAGTGGCTATATCATAATACACAGGCATTCAGATCACCTTTGTACTAGGTCAGGCCTTATTATAGGGAGAAACCTAACGTTAGCTGCAAAATGCTCAGAATCTAATAATTTATCTTTTTTTTTCTTACTTTTCTCCTCTGGCTGCAGTGTTTATATTACTTGAAGTGCTCAAATCTCATTTGTTTGTGTATATCCCCTCTAAAAAGGTCTCTGAGCTTCTGGGGCTTTGCTGTTTCTCCTAACACAGAGAGACAGAGAAACAGGACAATTACAAACTTCCAATTATGCAAAAAGTTGGTGTAGTTGCTGATGATTTATATGTTGTTTGATCTTTTATAGGTCATCTTAAAAGTTAACATTTAAATTATTTGAGAAATTCTGACTCTTAAATTGGCTGTTTCAATAACGTTATTGCTGCTGACTCCCTCGAGTGCTTGTGCTCTTAGTTTCCTGATTTTAATTATTAATCCACCACCACATGTTGTGTTTCTCTGTAGCAGCAGAAAGGTTAATATTCATAACCATTTTTTAGGTTATTTTTAAAGGTAGGTGAGGAACAGTGCAGGGGAAGATGGAGGAGGGAATCGGGTTTTAATTACTTGTTAATATTGCTATCTAGGTTGTGGAGCTGATAGCAGCTCTGCTCCTTCCCAGGCTCTTTATGTGCACATCCACAAGCACAATTCCACCCAAGGCTGAACATCACTCCCTGTCTCTCTGAAATTACCTCTGTGCCAGCTGCTTTCAGGAGCCTCTGACCAGCAGCTTTTGCAATACCGATCTGCTGAAGTAATAATTGAAGGGAAATATTAAAGAATCATCCATAAAAAAGAAAGCCTGTACACACGTGGAATCTCATCTAATCTAATGCTGCATTAAAATACAAATAAAACAGACTGGCTTCTTTCTTCAGCTGGGAAGGACCAAATCCAATTTCCATGCTGTGAAAGCACAGAGCCTGCTGGAGACCTGAGCTTCTCTCTGCCTTATTCTTTACTGTCTCAGACTGATTTTTCTCCTGACAAAAATCTGGACTTAAATAACCAGCACAATTTATTCCCTTCTGCCTCAGCCTCCAGAAAGTGGAAAAGCTTCTTTTTTTTTTTTTTTTTCCTCTACAAAGACATGCTGAAAAATCTTCCTTTATATCAGCGAGGATTTCCAACTGTACATTTATTATCAGCATGTAATATTTGGTCCTTTCTCCATAATGGGTGCACTCAACTACATCATTTATAGTGAAGCCAAAGTGAGAAAGAAAAGAGAAAATGAAGAAAATCCTTTCATGGGCAATCTTTGCTCCTTTTTTTCCTCAGGAAAAGGTAAAACCAGTTCACAATTAGGCACATCTAAAACTTAAATCAAAGCTCAGATTTGCCCAAGACAGATCTCTCTTCATGTCCCTGCATAACCTCACTGTATTCACATGGGGAGGTTCCTGCTGGGACTACTTGCTTTCATTTTACCCTAAAAATAAAGTTGAAAGTGGACCAAATTGGTACCTTCCTGTCTTTTAAACATAAAAAGGAAATTGACACACACACACTTTTGTGCCATTTTAAGTTCTCAGCCCATTCAAAATAAGACCAGAGGCCACTTGCTTCCATTTCCCAGTCTCTCTCCTCCTTTTGCCCTCAAAAATGAACCACTGGGAGCTACAGGGTATAAAGTCAAGTCTTGCTCAGAATATTGAGATGATAAAACTGCAATCTGAAAGGTTACCCAGCAGGTATTTATGGAAGACAGAGTAGGGTACATACTACAGTATTAATTTTCCCCATCTTAGCAAGAGGTTCAGGATCATCTTTTTAATAAGAAAGCCCTGGATCACCAACATTGCTCAATTCAAATTCAAAAATTAATGTTTACTTGGCAGTCCTGCTGTATCTACTCACACAAAATGCATTCCAAAGCCCATTTGCCCAGGTTCCAAGGGAATGATATGACTACAGCCCTGTCACATAAATGAAATGCCAATTGCTATCCTGACAAGAAACTCACATATTTAACTGATGAACAATTGATGGAAAGAAAAAAAATGGATGTGATTATGATTTCTGTTACCCTGTAGGATTGTTACAGAATTCCTTTCTACTGAATGAACCTCATGGACATTATTATTGTCACTCCATTTTTTCTTTTCTTTTCAAGCAAAATTTCTTTGCTTTCAGAAATATAAAGCTTTGTTTCACTGCCTGTTAAGACACAGGCAGCAGTAGAAAGAAAAATTATTCCTCATGTTTTCAACAGTTTCACTCACCTATATTCACAAGAGGACATTTACCTATTATTCTCTACTGTAAGGATGATGCAAATATTTATTATGCAGTACCATTTGAAAAGTCTTTTTTATGTTCTACA
>WEZZ01038930.1:46029-64841 GCA_013400585.1 Chloropsis cyanopogon | reverse complement strand
GCTTAGATTATGCATAAAGACTCTGCAAGATGTAGATGTATTTTGCCATAGGAATCTAAAGCTTGGAAGTGATACAATCAACAGAGATGGAGAGCTATTAGGTGAAGACCTGAAATTATGTTTTTCAGAAAGATTGGGCATAAGTAGGTGATTGGACAGCCAGGATTTCAGTGCTTGTTCCCAAGTGCAGATCAACAGGTCTAATAATGGAAAGTACATTATTTTCAAATAATAGATCTTTTCAGATAATTATTAATAGAAATAATTACAGATTTAGAGAATAAGTAAAAGGGATCCTAATGTAAATGAATTACTAGCTGGACTGACTACAACCTGAGTATTCTATAAAGATATGATTCCTAATTTTTTCTGGTACTGGTTCTATTTTTCAGAACTGGTTCTTCTAAAAAAGTATAATGAAGTAATTAGATTTTTTTGTTATGCTTTTTGCAGTTATGCATCTGCAAGTTTTTAGCTGACACATTTGGGCGAGTGTCTGCATAATTAATGTATATCATACATTTTTATTCATTCTGTTTTATTCCAGTTAACACCTTCTTCAGAAGCAGACAGCTCACAATACTGTTGTTTAAGTGTTTTGTCACTCTCTGTGCCAGTCTTTCTCCATTGGTTTGTCTGTGNCTGAGCAGTGCCCTATTATTAGTAGCCATTGAGTTTGTATGTGCCACTCAATCTGTAAGTGCTAATAAGTCTTTCCTAGAGAGCAGTGTTTTAAAGAAATAAATGTCTAGCCTATTAGAAGTAATGTAGAAATTAGCTACCATGGGTTTATGGTCACTCTTGCAGACAGTTGCATTCAAATACAGTGTAGAACTAGGTTGTCTTAGCCACAAAAGCATGTAGAATTGGAGTTTCAAAATTACTAGGATGTTCTCAAAATATAAATGAATAGAAGAAGTATCTCATCTATGCAGTCTCTAATACAGAAACTGAGTTCTTCTGAGGAGAGTGTGTAATTTCTTAGTGCAGAGTAGAGCAAGCTTTGGATTTGGCATTTGCCTCAGATTTTTTGTTTTTAAGGTGGGTTGTGTTTTTAACAAGCTGCAGATGGTTTTGTGGATTGTTAGGATGAGCAGCAACCCAGCTAGCTGAGTTACTTTTCTCTGGGTGTACTAAGTGTGCATTTGATTTAGACTTCTAGAACTGATATAAGCATATCCTCTTCATTGCAACAAAAACATTATCGTCCTCAATCAGCATCTATATCAAGACTTCTGTATTTGGTTAGGAGATAGTACCAAGACTAGAGAAAAAGAATGTCCTTGTCCTGTTCAAAGCAGTAACTTTCCTTCATTTTGCCTTATTTGTGTATAAGCGTTGAATATAGTAGGATAAACTAAAAGGTTTCCTTTAGAGACCTCTGAAAGTAGAGCATTTTAAAAGCAAGTAGGTGTCTCTACCCTACTTTTTCATGAAACATTTTACCCATTCAAGCAGACTTTCAAAAACAGCTTGTTTTGATAGCAGCCTGCTCTCCTGTGGGCCTTCAGCCTTTGCTTCCTGGCAGCACCTTTGGTGCGAAAAGAGAGTGATCAATTGGGAGACTATCAGTGCCAGCATGCATAGAGTGATAAGTTAACACACCACTGGGAATTTCTAGGGCCCACCAAGATACTTCACTTCTAATGTGCTAACAAGCTCATTTTTCTACCTCTTGCCTCTTCAGTTATTTTTTTTTCTCAGAAGAGCTTAGAAGTTGAGTGCATCAGGCATAATGAAAAGCTCTGTAGGAGGGAGAAGCAATAACCCCATTTTTCCCTTTTCAGCCAAATAGAAAATTAGTTTCTGGTAATACACAAAGGCCAGTATTTTTTGTGCAAGGGGCACTGCTGTGAATCAAAGGACTCTATTAACTGCAGAAAATTCAGCAGCTGTGAATCTCCCCCAATGAAAAAAAAGTGCTTTTCAACAAGTTGTGAGATACGTAGTATTATTTAGACTTCAACCATCAGTTTCATCCTCTACCACTTATACATAGCCTCTTAAAAACTGTGCTATATTACTGTCCTCTGTTCAGGCTCAATACTGTGTTTATCCCCCAACCTAAGAATCATTACAATGGGAGATTTTTATATTTTCTCTTGTCCCAGTGCTTCTATTTTAGCTTCTCCAAACTGAGGCTTCTGCTGTGGTTCAGCTATCTCTGGATTCAGAAAGAATTCAGAGTACAGATTTTGGAGGGAAAACTGTTTCCCAGCTTCACTATGTAACCAAGTTATGGTCTAAGGAAATACGATAGAAATAATTTTATTCACTGAAACTTGTTTCTAGATAATGTATTCTCTATATTTTTTCATATTTAGATAGACTGTGAAATCTACAGTAAATATTGTACAGAAAAAACTGCAAAAAAATTGAGTAGGAAATGTTCTGTAATTGTAGAAGTGAAGTTTTGTAAGATAATATGAAGATTATTGTTTCTAACTTTCATTGGGTGTTGGGAATTTTATTGCTTATCGTAACTGAAAATAGTCTCATTATTTATTTTAAATGTTATCACTAGTAATTAAAAATGCTTATCACGTGTAATACAGTTTTTATGTTTGGATTGCTAAAAAATATGTGCAATGTGAGTATTATCTCCATTTCACAGGTGGTGAAATTGAGTCAAAAAGATTGTTTCTTCACTGTCCCTGATTCCCCCAAAAAGAGCAGCAGACCTGAAATAAGACCCAGAATTTTAAAGAAACCTATTTTGAGTGCATTCCTCCACAGCATGCTGATTTGTTTGGGGTATTTTTTTGGAAAACAGGACCATGTAAGGAGAAAATTATCTCACTATCTGCAAATAAAATATGAAAAAAAAAAAGTGGGCGCAAGTGTGAATGTCAGGAAATTTTCAGATCGTTCTGTGTTTGTGTAAGATAACTGGAGAAGGTTTGCCTCATTCAATATACTGAGTCCAGCTGGAGGACTCTGAAAGTTGTGTGAGAAAAGGTTAACTGATTTCTCAGTTCAGCAACTATACAACATGAAGTCAGCATGGTGGTTTTTCTTGATAATTGTATGTTGCTGCCTGCTGCTCTACATTTTGACAGCCATTTCCATAGTTGCTTTCATGAACAGCAGAAATATTCTCTCTTTTTCTCGCTCTCTCTGTGCTAACAGCACAATCAGGCCTGCTGGAACAAGAAGCATGGAGAGGGTTCTTCAAAAACAACAACACTTCAAGATACCACTCTCTTGTCAGTAATATTGGAGGGGAAGAACACAGGAAAAAATAAGAAGTACAGTATTTTACTGTCAGTGCCCTGCCAACACCCTGTTAACCAGTATTTAAGGGTCCTGTGGATCCTTTACAGATAGTCTTGCTTGTTTTAATGACATGATTGAGAAGGTGGTTTTCCCAATACTGAAATTTCATTATATTTGTCTTAAATGTGTGTGTGTGTTTAGGAATTATGAAAGAAATTTATGATGGAAAAGTGCAAAGTAATTTGCTTTGTTAATGCTAAGGTATGTTTCATGCTACATCTCCTAAAAATTGAAATGTTTTTATATTTAATTGTGACTGGAATGCAGGCAAATTAGTTACTTAAGAGAGTACTTAAATTGTTGTTGTTTGTAAACAATTTCAGAAAGTTCTGCATCAGACATTGAAAGAATACAGTTGAACCATAAGGTTTACATCAATCATGTGTATCTTACAGTTAATGTTATGTCAATGCATTAGACAATATCACAATCATATAAAGAATTAAAAATAAGTGTGTACAGTCACTGAAATACACTATATGTATTTAACAAAAACAAGAATTCTGAATTACTAGGCACTGATATTTAGCAGTTACAGTAAATGGTATAAATTCATCCTTAATTCTTGACTAACTCAGTTATGAGGAGAGAGCACGATACCTGCAAACAATTGTCCAACATCATCTAGAGCCTACAACATTTGAAGATTTTGCTGCTCAGGTTTTCTGCCCAGCACCTTACCACCATTTGCCCTCAGAGACGGGTAAGAAGTAACCAACAGTTCTTATAAAATCTTGAACTTGAAATGCAGTATCCTTACTTATAAAGACTAAAAGACCTTTGCACATCATGAAGCGTTACCATTAATTGGAAAGAACGTACATGCTGGAGAACATGAACAAAGTTGACTATAAGTCTTTATTCTGTTTTCTGGCATCGTAAGCCAATACCTTGCATTAAGAATTGGCAAGATGCTTTAATATAGCAACCAGGCCCTGTATTTTTACAGCAAATTTTATCACAATCCCCTGTATAAAGTCTGCTTGGAATCGTTAATACTGTCATCTAGGCTGGTTCAGGTAGAAACATTTTTAAGCGCACCTTCCTCATAAGAAAGTTTCAAGGCTTGCTACATGCTTAGAATGTAAGGTTTTAAACTGAAAATCTGAGCCTCGCAATCTTAATTTTGTTCCCATGTTATTAGTCACAAAGTTGGTTTTAAGGTAATTTTTACTTTCCAGTAAAATATCTGTTTTATAAGAGGATGCTGCATTTTTTGTTACTAATAAGAAAATCGGTAAAAGAAAATGAGTAACTCAAGGCCTTCCTGTTCTGACATTTCTTGAACTCCTTATGATTATTTCATTATTTTATTTCCCCTCTTTTTAGATCATTAAATATCAGTTCTGTTTATCTGAAGGTAAGACAAAGAGTCCAAAAAACCCCTTTGTTCCTCTTACTTTTACTAGAGCACTAAGCTTGTAACCAAATTGTATGCAAACTTTCCTTGTTGCCCTTGTTCACACTAAAAAGAATTTCACACTGATTGATAAATGACAACTACATCTTTTAAAAGTTTTAGTCTTTTACTAACCTCAGGTCTGCATGAAGCACTAACACTGGTTCTGGGATTAAGGTAACTAATGATAGAAACAGTTGTTGAATGAGTAACACTTTATTGTGTTGACCTTTGTTTCTCAGCATGAACAAGTAGTACTGGATGGCAGTGGTGTGTTTTGTACCCTGTATTGTCTTTCATTGATGTTGTAAGACATTCTGCAGTGATAACCTAGGAGAGATGGAGAAGAAGAATGTGTAACACTTGAAATTCCCTGTTAAGAAAAACCTTATTTAATGATAATCAAAGTGCTTCCATGGAAAAACTGTAAATCTACATGCAATAAATTTTGTAAGAATAGTTTGGCAAGCTGTTATCTGAAAATTTGTTTCTTAATTCCAAAATACATAGAGAAATCAATTCTGAATTATACAAGAATTATGATAGGACTACAGAAAGAATGACTGAGACATGTAAAATGTTGAGGCTCCTTTAAAATACAAACAATAACTAGAAGTGAGGTGCAGTTTCAAAGTATAATAAGTGGTATAATTATGCTAATGGAAATAGTTGAGACTAAAGATAAACAAAAGTAAGTAATTTAATTAAAGCAGTATAAAAATTGGTAGCATAATTTAAAGTCTGAAAGCATTTGAATAGGAAAAATCTGTAACTAGAAACACTAGAAACAAAGAAACATTAAAAACAATAACCAGGGATACCAGTCCTTGCCACATTTCCTGTCAAGGGACCTAGTGACTATTCAGCAGCAGATACTTTTGTATGGCTAGTATATATTCTGTGTTCTAGTGCACTTGTTGAAGTTCTGCCTATTCCTTTCCAGAAGTCTCATTCCAAGCCGAGTCATTCTGCCCTCTTCCTCTAATTCATTCTTTCAGGGTGAAGCAAGGCTGCTTTTCTGTGCTAGTTTGGTGCATCAGAGTACACTTCTCTACAGTGGCAATTCCTGTATTCTTTTAAAATTGGTATTCTCTAGCATGATCTGAAATGAGATTATGATTTTTTAGAAACTCGATTTTAACTTAATCTCTCTATCAAAGTTAATAACTTTCTGTAGGAATCTCATTAATAGGAGCTTGTGATGTGTTTCACATCTGCACACATGCTTGTGTGTGTCTGCATACCACGAAATTCGATGTCCTGTCCTGGGAGCCACATTCTTCTGGACCTCACATTGTGCAGTGGAAGTGACCAAGACATCAGTGTCAGGAGAAGCCAGCAGCTTCCCAGGACAGACATGCAGCACAGTGTGACCCAGCATCAGAGTCAATCAATCAACCTGGCCCCACGTCTGCCTGACTCTGAGCTTGCATTTCAGCCAAGGGAAGCTGGGGATGCTCTGGCAGTCCTGCTTGCAGCCTGATCCCAGTTCCATCTAGGGCTCCTGGAACTCTGATACTCAGCTCCAGCACAGAGTGCCTGGAGTAGCACCGAACCATCTGCCTCCAAGCTGACTCCAGAGGGCACAAATTCTAAAGCCTGAGGCAGGTATAAAACAACACCGCAGTCACCTGCCAGAAAGGTTACCCCAGGGCTTGGCTTAGCCTGGAAACCACTGGTTTCCAGTTCTAGCAGAGGCAGACCTGTGAGCTATGTTGCTGCAGATGACCCAAACTTCTGATGGACTGTGATCCCAAGGAAGAGTTCACCAGCAGTGCTATTGAAAAAATAGATACCCCTAAATTTCCAGGGGCCCTGCAACAGATGAATTTCTTAAAAAAGGTACAGAGCACTGTGCCAGGACTGTGCCAGGATTATACACAGGAGTGGTGCTGGAGTCCTGCCTGGGAGTCCACATGCATTCATCACCCTCAGGATGACTCAGACAAAACCTTGCAGGCTCCCAGCCAGATGTGTCCATATCATCTGAAAATTTCTAACCAGCTTCATCACATTTTTAATACAAAATATTTCATTTATGTATTGGGCTTCTTTTAATAAAAAATTACTGACCAGAAGAGACTAAGAAAAAAAAAAAATCCCCATTTTAGATATTATAGACTTAATTCTTTCATTGGATCATGATCTCCATGATTACAAATTCTGAATATGTTTAATTTTATAAAATATTCTTTTTTTTAATAAAATAAATTTTTTCATCTAAGAAAGATCTTAGAAACTATGAGTCTGCTACAGCCCATCACCAGGTGTTACCATTTTGTTGCTGTTCTGATCCTGTTGGCCTTTTTTTTTTCATTTGAGCTATGAGAATCAGAGCAAATAGAGAACATGCCATTCAGTAACTAACTGTGTTTTCTCAGATGGACTTATTTTATCAAAGGCTCAGACATCAGCAAAAGCTGTTTCCTTTTTTATTGTGACTGCTCTTCAGTACAATGTGATTGCTGCTGTTTTTCTAGAAGCTTAGTTTGCCCTGTCAAAATATCTGACAAGTCCACCTTCTGATGTGCAGGAACCTGACTAGTGTAATGAATGTGTACATTTAAAAAAATTGAGATTTACCTGTACTTAATCACAGAATGCAATTCAGTTGCCTCTGTGTTTTTTAACTTGTCCTCTTTCTGTTGCATTGAGTAACTGCAAATACTCTGCTAAATGGAGTAACACGTCCTATGCAGATATTGAGTGAACCAGATCTCTGTGACAACAGAATAGGTTGAGGGAACTGTCAATGATAAGCTCAATTATATTGAAGGGCATATTGACCTCATGATGCTAAGATTCTGATCTTTAAAATGTACTCATGTCTTGGGTTCGTTTTTTCTGTCTTCTTTTGTTCCCTTTCTTCCTACTAAGAGTAGTACCTGATTACAGTAAATTTCTGAAGAAGCCCCTCTATATTCATCATGGTAAATTCCTTGTAACAAAAGCATCAGGTGTTTTGGTCCCAACAATTATTTCTGTATTTTCAAGCCTGCATTCAGAACAGTTCTGCTGCCCCACTCCCAGAGTAAGTGGGGTTGCCACCGTACAGTCAGGCAAGCAGGGGAATGTAGAGGTAATGATGCTTCAGCCTTGCACAATTAAAAATCTAGTTCAACAGCTTGTATTTTCTTCTGCTGCTTCCTTGGTGTGAAGCGTTGAAACTAATAATCTTTTTGGCCCTGTGCCACCCCTTCACAGATGAGAATTATGGTGTTTTTGTCACTGTAGAAGGATCTGAGTCACTTGGTGATGGTGGTTTGTGATTGGAAGTGAAGCTGACATACAGAAGTGAAGGCTCTGTGTCTGGAGGGGCTGGAAGAATTTCTCCTTATCCTTTCTCCAGTACAAACTTAGGACTCTTTTTTAATTCCAAGTCAGAGCAAAACCTCAAAACTTAGTGACTTTTTCCAAAGAATTCATATAGGAATGGCTGAAGCTGAAACCTTACACGTTTCTGAGCTATTGTCCTAAAGTCAACCACTTGGGTGAAGGTACACTCAGCATTTCGAGATGTTAGATTCAGTGTGGACTGCTAGAAACCCAAACAGATCAACTTTCTACATTTAATGAAGAAAATAGTATGATTGTTCAATTAAAAAGCATCCCATGCGTACACACATTTTTTGGTTGTCTCCACCAAAAATTTTAATCCTGACACTTCCTAGTTTTTTAATTTTTGACTTTATTTTCTTGTGACATTTGCCTTGTGTAATTACTTCCATTTTTGTTTTAAAGTATAGGGCAAAACCAAATTTCTATAACACTGGTTAGCAGCCCCAGATACATAAGCAAAGTGCAACTTCTAAAACCACCACCTCCTGCAGACTGAGATAGCACAGTAGTTTGTAGGAATGGTAAGCTCTCTTAGCTCTGCCTCAATCTCCACTAGTGGAAAGACTGGGAATTTTGCCCATGGGTTTCACTGTTATTTGGCAGAGAGAAATAGGCTTACCTTACACACAGGGTTCCAGCTAGTTTCTGAAGAGCATTCTTCACTGGACTTGGCTGCTGTTTTGCCATAAACTTAATCTTTTTTTGCTGTCTTCTTTCTCATGCCTCTTAGTTCTTTCTCTTCTACCGAGTTCTGGTCTCCCAGGTCTTTAGACCATCTCTTCCTCACCTTTTTGCCTTGCTTTGCAGCTGCTTTTGCAGTCTTTCTACATCTGCTTCTTGCTTCCTTTCCTCATTTCACAAAATTAGTGAGAGACTTCATTGACTTGATTCTAGCAAGGCTGCTGAGCATAATGGACAACTTGGCCAGATTTGGAGTGAAATCTGTAAGCATGGCAAAGGGCACAAGCTGTACAAAAATGATTGCCCTCTTCCCTGAAGGTCAGGTGGGACATTCTGAAGTATCTCAGAAGACCATCAAAATTTACCAACATGCACAAATTATTTTCCTCTGTGGTCATTCACAGACACAGCACTCGGGGCAGTGTTGATCCAGACAATGAGGTGTGATAAAGCCAGAAGAACTTAGAGTAGTCTTACCGTGCAGCACCCTTTCAGGCTTCTCTTCGGTGAATTTTTCACCTTTGAAAGTCAGAACTGATGTGTGAGATTAGTCATGGCAGTGCATATGTTCTGATACCTCCAGATTCCTCCATCTCACTTCAAATTCAGTCTGTGTGTAGTTAGGATTCCATTTTAGATGTAAATTGTTGATTTCTGAGTCAAATAGCCAACATACTATAATTAGAAGATACTAAATTTTTCAAACGGAGTGTGAAAATGTTGCATTTCAACTTTGTTGACCCACCTCCTTGTTCAGAACCAACTGAAATGCCTTTGCATTATGGCTCCAAAATATCATAGCTGATCAGGCTATGGTATTTGTCACTTGTCAAATCTAAGAGGAGAAAAATATGGATCACTTCCTGGTGTTTTCTGCCTCTTAAAAATCCAAAGACATCTATTTTTTTTATTTTATAGAACTTTCTGACTTCACATCATTTGTCCATACAGCCTTCATATATAACCCTGGTTTTATATTTTAGATAACTAAATATTTGGTTGTTGTGGTTTAAGAATGGTATTTTCCAATTCAGTGTTCCCACTGAAACCACTCCAAACCATATGCTGGTTGATCACTCCCCCTTTCCTCGGTGGGCTGGAGAGGAGAATGGAGACATTAAAGGCACAGGTTGAGATAACAACAATTAACTGGAAACAAGAATAAGATAAGAAAATTAATAGCAGCAACAACAACATCAATACTAATGACAGAAGGTACAGGAAAGAGGCAAACAATTCCCATGGACACAGACAACCCCCTAACAATATCCAACTGTTTCTTCTGCCATGCTACACCAATCTGGAAATGAGCCCTTCCCCTATCCCTGGAAAATGACACAAAGTTGCATAGAATAACCTATGTGTCCTGGCCTAGCTGCCTTCTGGCTACTGCAAAAATCAACCCTGTTCTGGCCAGAGCCAGGACATTTTCTGCCCCTTATTCTGTACTACCTCCATCATGCCTAGATCCTACACCTTCCAACTATATAAATAAATCTTCATATATACATAAGCGTGAGTATCATTTCCATAGTCACTGACCATCCCTCCAAGGTGTCTGTTGACTTCCTTTAGTTGATGACTGTGGAGTCAGTCCATCCCAGATATCTTCCAGGGCAGGAAGTGTGCTGTCAGGTGGTTGCAAGCTGCACCAGGAGCTCACAATTGGAGCAGTTCATACTCATTGCCCACGGTAGTTCTGGCATACAGTGGAAGTGTCATTCAGCAACCACTTTTATACAACATTACAGACTGTTCTAACCCAAAAATCAAATTCCCTGGAGGTACACATTGTGTTTCCCTGTCCCAATGGATGCAGTACCCATGTCCTTGAGCAAAAATAATCCCATGGATGGGTTTGCCTTTGCTTGAGGATTAATCTAAACTGTCCTCCCTAACACATTTTTCATATGCTCAACAGGGAATTTATATCCTTCTACAGTACACTGAGGTTTTGTTTGGGCAGGGCAAGCGAGGTAGATCCTCTGGTGTTATCTAACCAGGGGGCTGTGCCAAATGCAGATCCCAGTGTTGAAGGTCTCACCACCCATTGCTTTCAATGTGGTTTTTAACACTCCACTGTACCATTCTGTTTTCCCAGAGACTGGTGCAGGATAGGGAATATCATGCACCCACTCAGTTCCATGCTGGCCCAGTTGTCCATGAGGATATTTTTGAAATGAGTCCATTGTCCAACTCTTTTGTTTTGGGGGTGCTATGTCACCACATGAGCTGCTTTTCGAGGGTGGTGTTCTGGGCAGTGATGTGAGGCACAGGGTGCATCTGCAGCCATCCAGTGGTTGTCTCCACCATTGCCAGCGCATAGTGCTTGCCTAGGCAGATTTGTGGGAGTGTGATGTAGTCTAACTGCCAGGCCTCCTCACATTTTTATTTCAACCCTTGTCCCCCCCACCAAAGAGGCTTTACCCATTTAGCCTGACCGATTGCAGTGCATGTTTCACGGTTATGGGTAACCTGGGACATAGTGTCCACTCCTCAGTCACAAGCCCATCTGGATGTTGCATCTCTTTCCTGATGACCTGAGGTGTTATGAGCCCACCGAGTCAGAAACAATTCACCCTTATGTTCCAGTCCAGATCCACCTGACAGACTTCAATCTTGGCAGACCGATCCACCTGTCTGTTGTTGCAATGTTCTTCAGTAGCCCAACTCCAACCCTCCCCCCAAAAATCAGCTACCAGAAAATGAAAAGGGATACGCTCTCTTCACTGATGGTTCCTAGCATTTTGTAGGGATACATCAAAAATGGAAGGATGATGTATGGAATCCTACATGGCAAGTCGCAGAAGCTATTGAGGGACAAGGTGGATCAAGTCAGGGTGCAGAGCTGAAAGCCATCCAGCTGGCCTCAGCTGTGACTGAATGAGAGGAATGGCCTCTATACTGACTCATCCATGGTGCAAATGCTCTGTGGGGGTGGCTACAACAGTGTAAAAAGTGTGATTGGCAGTGCAGAAGGAAACCATCTGGGCCACTGAACTGTGGCAAGACATCACTGCCCGGGTGGAGAAATTGTATCTGAAAGTACGTCATGTAGATGCAGACACATCTTCTGTATTGCTCCTCTGGAGCTGCCACAGCATTCTCCTTGCAAATATTCTGTCACTTTATCAGGGTTGTGTAGGTGAGCTGCCAAACCACTGGAGCAGAGAATTTCCCCAAAAACTGGCCCATTCTCTCCTATATTCTATGCCACTCATGACCATCTACCCTCAGGGTAGATCTCTGAATGACCTCCCTGGAAATCTCTGTCCTGACTCTAAATATGGTATAGACTGCACTGAGGAGACATGGCAGCCTCAGCAAGAAGAATATGCTTTCCTTAACATCCAGCAGGAATTAAAAATTCTCAAAAGCTGTTTTAACAGGTCTGAAGGAGGAAAAGGGGGTGAGAAGCTGGGGAAAATCATCTTGCCCGGTTTCCCCCACAGGCTAGGTGTAATTGTTAATGGACTCCCAGAGCTAGTGCCTGAGTAAGGATAGGAGAGAAACACTGAATACACATCCCAAATGACCTTCATTGCCCTTTATCTTACCCATAGTACAGCAACAAATCAAACCTGATCCCTCTCCCTGCTCTGAAAAAGATCATTATGAGCACATAGTGGATATACAAAAACATGTACAGGGTTAGGTACCATACCCACATGAGCACACCAAGCAACATTACAACCAGTAGATCTGGACCTAATGGAACAAATCAAATCAGATCAGATCAAATTTGTTTTGCCCTCACATTGGGCACCAGAGAAGGCTGTTGTGTTTTAGGAATGGTATTCTCCAATTCTGTGTTGCCACTGTAACCATGTGCTGCTCCAAACCATGTACTGCTCCATCATTCCCCTTCTCCTCAGCAGGCTGGAGAGAACTGGAGGAAAAGTTAAAGCTCAAGAGATAAGAACAATTTTTACTGGAAACAGCAATATGAGATAAGAAATCATACAGTAACAACAGTGCTAATGACAGAGGGTACAAGAAAGAGGTGAACAATTTGATGTAGGAGGCGAATCCCCCCACAATAATACCCAACCACTCCCTCCACCACACTACACTGACCCAGAAGTGAGCCTTTCCCCAGAAAATGACACAAGATGGTATAGAATAACCTCCAGGTTCTAGCCATACCCCTTCCTGGCTACTGCAAAAATTACTCCATCCTGACCAGAACGAGGACAATTGTGGAGAGAGATAAAAATAATAGCATTTTAGACTGAAAATTTTAAAACTCTGAAGGGGAAGCATAAACCTGTAAAATTTTTATACACCGTATTTAATATCCACGTGTGTGTATGAGCGTATGTATGTATATATGCTTATCTAAAATCCAAAGAAATTTAGTTACTAATTAATCTGTTAATTTCTGTCAGACTTTAAATATATTTTACGTGCTGTTATTCTTCACTCTTCTGGTGTGGTATGTTCAGATGTGAAAATCACTTTACATGACTTCTGTTCTTCAATAGCTCTAAGTTTCTTTAAAAAAAAAGTTGTTATATGTGAATTTGTGCTTTTGTCCACAGGAATTAGAAACAAAATGTTAAGCTACGACTGGAATAATACTTTAATTAAAATAATGGGGCAGACTGAGGTTTTCTTTATCCAACAACCCATGATAAAATTTCACACTAGGGTTTAACCCTTCAATGCAGACTAAGTAGCTTAAAACTAGCTGCTTTTTCTTCTTTTCATGATTTCAGGAGTCTCAGGTTAAGACTGGCTATAATTTTAACATTCACTACAGTGAAACAGCTGGAGAACAGAAGCCATATATCAAGTTGCCATTTGTTTTTCCTTCTCAGTTGTGTGTATGTGTGTGAGTATTTAGCTGTTTTCACTGATGTTAAGCAAGCATTTCAGACAGTGTTTAGGATGTATCTCAGCTATTTTAAGGTTGTTGGATCTGGATAATGTTATAGAATTCTTTTCTTTCTCTCTCCCTTCCTTTTTTTTCTTGTAATGCTTAGTTGGTAAGTATGATGCCGTATTTCAGAGCTGTTGCTTCATTGCACATAACTAACTCATCACTCTCTTTAACCTGTAGCATGAGCAGCAATTGCATAATGAAATTCGAAATTCCGTTTTCTGTGCTCATCTGTTAATACCCTTCAATCTCTGCGGTTCGTGTCTCATGTCTCACACCTGTTATCTTTTATCTTTTCTCCTCCCCTTTCCTCACTTCTTTCCACTCCTCCTTCCTCATCACTTCTTCATTCTCAACAAAGAAAGAAATGCTGTGATATTTCTTCTCCTTCCAAAACCTCCACTAGAAAGCATTGGCCACATCAAGGTAAAGGGCAAAGGCTTGAAACGGAAGGTCTTTCACGCTAGCTGTGAATGGTATGCTGTGCAAAACAACAACGGTTATTTTCTATTCTCTAATTTCCACCATTTGAAATGCTTTAATTTCTTGTAAAATCAGAACAAGATAGAATTTCAGAAAATGCGGATGCATGTTTCCTTGCCTGCCTTTTTCTGTAAGGCACAGTGAGTCAGGCATTATCATGCTTTTCCAGATTGTTTGGCAGTGAAGTACCTAGTTCATGAACAAAATTACTGTCACCAGCTGGGGAACAAATAACAGCCCTTTCTCTCCCCTGTCACTCTGATGGGTCATGTCAGTTTGAAGATAGAAAGTACCGGGCTCTTGCTCTGGAGTAGGCAGGTGAGGTACCAGGCAAGGACAGCCAGATTGCTAAATACCACAGGTTTATGACAATCTTTGAAATTTGCTCCTAGATTTACCTTACGACCTCATTTGATTTTAGAGGAATCTTTCAAGATAAATCATGACCAGTTTTGAATGATTTTTGCACCCTTTATATGTGAAATGTATACTGAGGCAGAGAGATCTTCAGTTCTGATTATTGCATTATTATTTTAAAGAATTCCCAGTAATAGCATGATGTGGAAGAAATAGCAAGTGATTTCTGGCTTACCGCAGTCCACAGGGGTTTCCCCATTGACACCTGCAGGACCAGGCTTCTGTCTCTAAATTATATGGGTTAGAAGCCTTCAGAGGCAACTGAGGTAGTTGAGTTCAATCACACTGTCAGTGGCTGTAAAAGGCTAATGAAAACGCAGTTATAGTTTTATGGATGGGAGTTCATAGTATTAAATTTTCTTCATGGGAAGGAGAATGCAATTTTTATTTCATATTTTCTCCTTTTCCTTTTGTACCTTTATGGAAGAAGATTTGAAGTCAGGCTGTTTGTAGGAAATAGGCTTGTCCCCTTGCAGTGAGGACTCTGGGGCCACTGGAGCATAGCTCTCGGCACTGGCTAATGAATTACATATCATTGTCTCAAATTCATCTTGTTCCTTTTACAAAGAAACGCTAACATATAGTGCATCCAGTTAGTACAATCTGTTCAAGCTTCTGCCTTGTGGGCCCTGTAGGAATTTGCCTTTTGAAGCACAAACTAAAGTTGGTATGGGAGAAGATGTTTTGCTCTCTCAGTTGGCCCCCAATTCACTCCACCTCTTCAGCAGCATTCCTAGAGCTCCCTTCATGTGCAATGAGCTGTTAACCTTCATGTTCTCATTAAAGACTGGATTCTTCTGGGTTGTGGTTTGACTAATGATTCCCCATCCCTGCAAGGGAACTGGAGCTGTTTGTTTTCCTGGTTAGCAGGAGAATGTTGCCCACTTCAGTGCTGCCTCAATTGCTCAGAGCGAGGGGGTTCTGTAGTCCCATAGCTCAGTGGTTTCTGGAATCATCTTTTCTGTAGGGGTGGATTTGTGGCAGTTGCTAATCCCATGAGCAATACCATCACCCACAGCTGGTAAAGGGCTAGGAGATGCTGTGGCAGTGACAGCAGCACTGAAATTCCTGTCTGCCCCTTGCTAAGAGCTCCCACGCTGTGAGTGCGGAAGGCAGCACTGACCCATCTGGTTCTTGCTGTCCTCTGCAGGCTTCTGCCCAGAGACTCAGCCGGGAGAAACTCCAGCAGCAGCAACAGCACAGGTGGATGGAACAGACTTAGCCTCTCCAATGTCTCCTCGGACTAGCAAGAGCCGCATGTCCATGAAACTGCGCCGCTCCTCTGGCTCAGCCAACAAGTCCTAAGTGGCAGATGCCTGCAGCTTTCTAGTGAAGAGCAATTGGCCGCCCTTCCCGCAGCGACTCACCACCTTCTGGTTTTTTTACTGCTCACACCTTTCATTCAAGGATAATGTCTCTCATGTGTGTGCACCCATGCCCTGCATCCTCCTTCTCTGTATGTTTATTTCAAACAGTGACACTGGAATTTTACTTTAATATTTTAGCTTTGTTTTTTATCGAACTCCAGTCTGCCTTTTTTTTTTTCTTTGCAGTGCAGTTTGTACCCTGCACCTTTTACCTGCTTGGATGATTATGGATGATTAACTTTGGGTTTTAACTCTGGTTGATCTTGAGTCAACATGGAATTGGAGACTGTGGTTGGATTACACTATATTTATTGTGCCCCATTGCAATTTTCTCTGTAACAAAGAAAGAAATATGTACAATTTGAAAATGAATGTACAATTTTAAATTGAAGTTGCATTTGTAAAGTCTTTGTCAGACGTCACAATGTTAATGCACAAGATGTGTACAGATTATTTATGTTGAGAATAAAATAGTTCAATGGCCTTTCAAGTATTACAGAATCCAAATGAAATAATTCGCTCATAGCACCCTTTCATCATAAAGCGATGTATCTTTTCATAATTCTGCAGATAATCTATGCCAGAAAAAAAAAAAATCACTGTGCTGAAATTCTACTTATGCTCGGCTTCCAAATATTTTTATAATGTTTGCTTTTCCAAGTGGTGTCAATAGTAAATGCCATTGAGTTTCATGAGTTTTAGCCATTATCATTAGGCTGTTCCATTTAGATGTATATTCTTTTTTCTTACATAAAAAAAAAAAAAAATTAAAAAAAACCAAACACTTTCCTGATAGAATTTCATTGCTGTGATGATGGGTACTAGGGAAGAAAAGGGAACATGCTCTGGGAGCCTGGCCTGAAATGCTAATAATTTCAACATTGTGAACGCAGATTAGTACACGAGTTCCACCCAGAGGTATTTTCCTACAGAAAATTAAATGCTCACATTTTGAGTCTAGTAAACAACAAAATTCTGTTAACAAAATGTAGCATGGCATCGGTACTAACTGCATGTGTAAATATATCATATGGGCAATGATAAAAAAAGAAATTATGTATTGTCATTCATGTAGTATCTACAAATTTGTAATGGTTGAAGAGAAGACATGCTATTTAATAATCCAATAAAATTATTCTTACCACCTTTTGTATATTAGTTATTCACCTTACTGATTAGATTCTTAGTCCAATTTATAGAAGAATTGTGTATTACATGCACATGGAGCAGTTAAATGCAATACACAGCTTAGTTTCCCTTTGTATTAAAGAGTACACACAAGTTCTCAAGAACGCCCAACTGAAAACTTTTCCCCTAGTAAATACATTGCATGTAGCGCTGCAGTAACACAAAGCATAGGCTGTTCCCTCTGGCAGGCTGGTTGTTCAAGTGCTAGTTGTAGGAGCGGTTAATAATCACCATGTTTGCGTGGTCTGGAGCCCTTCATCTTTGACTACACAAGGAGGGAAAGAGGAACGATGATTTAACAAAAAACAACCTAGCGGCTTTCTCCAGGGGCAAACTCGTTTAATTGCATAAACGGGCATTTTTACCCAAGTCTCTGTTGCCAACAAACGACAGAAAAATTCACAACTTAAATTTTTAACATGCTTTATTTTTGGCATATTAGTGAGTTGCAAGTTTAGCCTCCTTTGTCAGAAAGCAAATCTTGGCTGCATTAGGTTCTATTGTATTAATTCATTTGTCCAGGTTCTGGAACTAAAATGACAAAGTCCGTGAAGCACGTTCAACATAAAGCACTTATCGCTTGCTTGCAGCCTTTGGGCATGATACATTTTTTGTTGTGTGTAGCAAAATATAAAACTACATAAATAATTGCTTTAGAGGATGCTAATCGAGAGATTGAAATATTTTGCATGCTCATGTCAGAGCGTTAGAACAAAGGCTACGACTGGGATCAATTTGGTTCTTCAGAAGTCACCAGCTGACCCACTTTGCCCTGCTGAATTCAAGAAAGGCATGAGCTTTCTCTTAAATCTTTTATTGAAGTTTCTTGCCCTTATTTTTAGCCTCATCTGCCATCACATTTAGAAACAAGCACTCATGGAAAAAAAATAAATACGTGAATAAATAAATAAACAAACAAACAAATACTGGCTGAAGTGTCAGTAGCTGGTAAATTCAACAGCATTTCAAAGCATTTGGCCGAGCACTGACAAAGCCAGGGAATACACACTGCGGGTTGCTTTGCCAAAGGGAGGTGTCGTTAGGGAGAAGAAAGGTAGTCTATCACCTGCGCTTTAGCAATATGTCTAAAGATTGCTTCATGTCCTGATTTCAGCTGTTCACAAGACTCGGAGGAGCTCACATCAAAAGCGCAGCTCACAGGGGAGAGGGGTCGGAGGCCGCCTGGAAAGGCGAGCCGCACACAGGGTGCTTTCGCCTGCCTGCGATGCAGGGGCTGGCAGGGCCGCACGCTGCCCACCCAGCCTGGTGAGAACCAAGTGCCCTTCTGGCAATTTCCGTGCCGCACTAACAAGCCACTAACGGAGCGGAGCAGCTCTTGGAACGGGCAGCTGCCAGAGACCTGTGTTTTGCCTACCACACAGTTGCTAGAGTACAGAGACACAGAGTAAGCAGGAGATGCGTACTTAGCTATAGAAGATAAACACCTCGTGTTTCAATTAAGCAGACAGCACGATTAATTTCCCATACGTTTTGCTAGCTATTATGTGGCTTGACACCGACTTAATATGAACATTTACCTTCTCAGCTACCTTAGTACAGAGTACAGCAAACAAAACACCACGAATGTTGAAGCTCGGGGGCTAAGGCTATTAAAACAAGATCACTAGATCAGGCTTCTCTTCTCACGAAAAATAATTCCTCTCTTTAGACACCCTATATACAGCCGTACTTCTCTCCGTCGCTACGGAAGATGTACTGGCGGTGGGCCGCCACCCGACGCCTCGGCACTGCCCGCCTCCCGGCAGATGCTGGCGGGGCT